>CM053626.1:80269649-80297545 GCA_028646595.1 Phalanger gymnotis
CTATGAGTCCTGCAACACTTCCACGTACCCGAAACATGGTGGCAGCATTGACGGTGGCCATATTATTCTTGTGGTCTCTCTACCCCCTGGCCTCTTCCTTTTCTTTCTCCTCCATCAAGACCTCTAACTTGCTTTTTCAAATCCTTTTTGAGTACTTCCATGGACTGAGACCAGTTCATGTTTTCCTTGGAGGCTTTTGATGTAGGCTCTTTGACTTTGTTGACTTCTTCTGGCTATATGTTTTCATCTTTTTTGTCATCAAAAAAGATTCCAAAGTCTGAATGTGAATCTGAGTCTGTTTTCACTGCCTAGCCATGTTCCCAGCCAACTGCTTGACCCTTGAGTTTTTCTTCAGGGTAAGACTCCTTGTAGAGTAGAGAGAACTTTGTTCCAAGCTTGAGGGAATGCACTGCTCTTTTCAGAGCTATTTCTCACAGTAAGCTCTGCCCCACCAAAGCTCTTCTTCCCCCAAGAACCACTTATCCAGACCTGACTCAGATCTTACTGAGGCTCTACACTCCTGCTCTGATCTTCCACTTAATTCCTACCAGCAGGTGGGTCTGGGACTGAAAGCAACTGCAGCTGTAGTTCTGTAGCTGCACCACATTCATTGTCCCAGGGCGGTGGCTGAACCATGAACTCCTTTCACTCTGTCCTGTGCAGCTTTTCCCACTAGCCTTCTCTGTTTTCTTTGGTGTTTGTGGGTTGAGAAGTCTGATAACTGTCACAGCTCACTGATTCAGGGCACTAGGGCCTGTTCCACCTGGTTCCTGGTCTGGTTCATCCAGGCACAGCCCACGCTGAGCTCTGCTCTCCTCTACTCCTACCTCCATGCATGATAGACCTTACCCTGCAACCATCCAGGCAGTCCTGGCTGGAGCTCTGCTTCCCTCTGCTGTTTCGTGGGTTCTGCAGTTCTAGAATTTGTTCAGAGCCATTTTTATAGGTATTTGGAGGGACCTGGTGGGGAGCTCAGATAAGTCCATGCTTTCCTGCAGCCATCTTGGCTCTGCCCCCAATATCACTTATTTTTAATCTCTTTCTGTCTACTGGTTCATTCCTTGCTGCCTACAAATAATATGTCTGTGTCTCCCACAACCTAAAAAAAATCCTTTAAATGATTCTTTCCTCCCTGCTAACTATCATCCTAAATCTCTTTTGCCCATTGTGACTAACCTTGAAAAGGCTGTCTACAAGAGCTGCTTTCATATTCTCTCTCTCTCTGTCTCTTTCTCTCTCTGTCCCTCTCTCCATCTCTTTCTCCCTGTCTCTCTCTCTCTCTCTCTCTCTCTCTCTCTCTCTCTCTCTCTCTCTCTCTCTCTCTGTCTCTCTCTCTCTCCATCTGGTTTACAAACTTATAATTTCACTGAAACTAGTCTTTCCAAAGTTACTAACAATCTTTTACTTGCCAAATTCAATGGCCTTTTTTTCAATTCTCCTTCTCTTTGACCTCTCTGCAAGCTTTGACCCCTTTGATCAGTCCCTCCTCCTTGATACACTCTTTAGCTTTTCAGGACACTACTCTCTGCTGGTACCCCTCCCACCCTTCTGACAACTTCTTCTCAGTTTCCTTTGCTGAATCCTTATTCTGATCACATCCTCTAAACACAGGGTTCTATCTTGACCCTCTTTTCTTTTCCCTCCATAGTACTTCATTTGGTGATCTT
The DNA here is from genome assembly GCA_028646595.1 of Phalanger gymnotis. Lineage (NCBI taxonomy): Eukaryota > Metazoa > Chordata > Mammalia > Diprotodontia > Phalangeridae > Phalanger > Phalanger gymnotis. The sequence goes on from CM053626.1 coordinate 80,271,317, forward strand.
ATCAACTTCATATTTCCATGCTCACAATTCTCAAATCTACCTCCCTAACTTGTATGCTAATTTCCAGTCTCACATCTTCAACTGCATTTTAGACATCTAATATTGAATTTCCAATAACCATCTTAAACAATACGTGTCTGAAACTGAATTCATTATCTTTTCCCCTCAATGATCCTACCTTCCCTATTACAATAGAGGGCAACATCATCCTACCTGTACCTCATGCTTGCCAGCTAAGTGTAATACTGTACTTCTTACTATCTTTCACCTCCAATATCCAATCTGTTGCCAAGGCCTGTCAATTTCATTTTTGCAACATTTCTCACATACTTCCTCTTTTTCCTCTGGCTTTACCACCACACAGGTTCAGGTCTTCATCACCTCACCCCGGGACTATTCCAATAACTTGCTGGTATACCTACCTGCCTCAAGTCTTAAACCATACCCATCCATCTACCATTGAGCCAACAAAGTGATTTTCTTTTAGCTTTTCTTAAAGCACAGGTGCCAACTTAGTAACTGTGGGGGCTTTCTAACACCTCCAGAACAGGATCAAATACAAAACTCTTCCGTTTGATAATAAGAGCTCTTTATAACATAGTCTCTTCTGGCTATTCCCCAAGTCTGAAATGTTCTTTTTCCTCATTTATGACTGCTAGCTTCTCTGGCTTCCTATAAGTCCCAGATAAAAGCCCATCTTCTACAGGAGAACTTTCCCAACTTCTCCTAATGCAAATAGCCCCCGTCTTCTAATATTTATCTGTACTGAAAAGAACATGTTGGTGTGTATTTTTGTTATTGTCTTATTCAATGTATTGTGACATCCTTGAGTTCAAGGACTGTATTTTACCCCATTTTGTATACTTAGTGTGAAGCATAGTTCCTGACATGCAGCAGGTACTTAATAGATGTTGTTGATTGTTAAGTCAACAAGAATTCATTTCATGCTTATTATGTGCCAGCCACTGTACATATTTCTGGGGTTACAAATACAAGCAAAAAGAAAATATCTGGCCTCAAGGATCTTACATTTTTGTGAGGAAAGACAATACATAAAAGAAAGTTGAATAGAGGGAGAAGGAATTGACACCAAGGCAGGGAGGTGATTTTGACATCTAGAGAATAAAGTTGGCTGGTCTGGGCACTTCTGCAAAATGGATATTCTAGGGGAAAAACCTCACGAATTGGAGAAGGGGATGAATGCAGAAAGGAAGAAGAAACCTAATGTGTGTGACTTTTCTCTGCCCAGATTTGATTTCAATATGCCTTTACTGAGATATGTTTGGGTTTGTGTAGAATACTTTGCACCCATATTATGGCATGATTATGTAGATGGGAAGCCCTTGTCCATTTTATGATATATATACATACTTATTATGAAATATTCATCACAGAACATATTTTATTGCAATTATATGGGCAATTAAGACAGCTAGATATCATTTTTAAATGGAAATTTATGTTTCTTTGAATATTACGCCAGTCAGCCAAGCATAAGTCTTTAAAATGGTGTACCCATTGTAATTAAACTTGTAATATGCTTTAATATAACCACTTATGCAATGTCTACATATATATAGTCGTCTCCTGGGCAAAGGGCCTTAAAATGAATTCTTTATTGATGGATGATATCAAAGTGAACAATAATACTATAATGCCCTAATAGTATTCGTCATCACAACAGAATATGAAAGCTAGAAGAAAGAGTGATAGAAATGCTAGAGCAAACTGGGAAAGGCTGAAAAAACAGTATGTGGGCATTGATATTAGTTAGAGCTGGGCCCAACAATTTTATGTAGAGTGATGGAAGGAACAGGGAAGATGAAACACTGAGTGATTATGATCCATTAGTTGCTTCTCTTCTGGGATCTGTAGATACCAGACAGAAGGGAACATTATCATCCTCATTATTATTTTAAAATGATCATTCTGATTATGATGAAAAGGATGACAATAGAAAGAAGAACAAGAACAAGAGGAAAAAGGGAGGAGAAAAAGAAAAAGAGAAGGAGGAAAAGGAGGAGTAGAAGGAGAACACAAAAAATAATTCACTGTGGCTCACATGTTAATAGTGAGTTTTTTTCTCTTGAAAATTGTTCAATTGTTCTTTGTTTAGAAAGAACACCAATTGGAAACAAACACAAATTGGGGTAGCTAGGTGGTACAGTGAGTAGAGCACTGGCCCTGCAGTCAGAAGGACATGAGTTCAAATCCAGTCTCAGACACTTGACACAGTTATTAGTTTTGTGACCTTGGGTAAGTCACTTAACCCCAATTGCCCTGCCTTCCCCTCAAAAAAAAGAAAAAAAAGGAAACAGATACACATGCAGTGGCTAGGCTAATTCTGTCTTTTATATATCATTATATGCCAAGCATTATGCCAGGCACTGTTAATATCAAAAAAAGAAGAGAAAGAAAAGAGACACAGAGAAAGAAAGAGAAGGGGGAGGGACAGGGAGGGAGAGAGGAAAGATGGAAAGAAAGGAGAGAAGGAAGGAGGGAAGGAAGGCAAAAAGGAAAGAATGAAGGAACACTAACAATTCTACTAAATAGACATTAAAGAAAAAAGACAGATAAGTGACCTAAACCATCTCTTCATGATACTCGTAGAAACTGAGCAAAGAGATGTATAGGCAGTGGCCCTTCACTTAATATTGGTTTTAATAAAGTTCTATCTACATGTGTTAGCTATTTTTACTGAGGATTGTGAAGTATATAAAACTGAGAGTTGTTTTTTTTTCTCACCTAGAAACCAATCTAGAAGGCCAAGCCCTAGGTAGGTTTCTAAAAATTAGACAAACAAAAGAAAACAAAGGAAAAGCAAATCAAGTATAAAACCATGTGTCACACCATAACTGAAAATAATTTTATAAAACTCAACCAAACCCTCAGTTTAAAAATTATAGAAACAAGGAGAAATGATTTATTCAGTGAAATAACTACTTAGCATAAATCTAGGATTTTTAATTGAGAGCTTATGACATCGAGCTCAGTACTTGTTTCATTAAACCACAAAACAATTCTATCCCATACTTTCTTTTTCTTCTAGCTATATGCATTTGACAGAGACTCAATGGAAAAGACCTTGATGTTAGGTGAAAAATTGAGGCAAAAGGAGAAGTGAATGGCAAAGGAGGAAATGGATAGATAGTGGCATGGAAGCAATTAATATGAGATTGTATGGATTTTGGAAGATAGTGGAGAATAGAAGGGCCTGGCGTGCTGTATAAGGTCATGAAGAATTGGACACACCTGATGGAAGGAATATCAAAAAGGCAATGGGAAATTCTTCATTGTTCCCATAACCTCATCCACAACTTTCATTCCTTAGTTTTTAAAGGGAGGGGCCATGGAACACACAGCATTATATTTTAAGAATTTACTTCACATAAACTAGTGTAGTAAGATTATTAAGTCAAATCCTTAGGTATAACAGAATAACAAGGCTCACTCTTCAGTCTGCTACTTGACTTGTTGCTGTGTTTTATTGTAACATATTGAATTATGGGTTAATCCAAAGGTATATCCAAAAGTATAGGTTAATCCAAAGCTTATTTCCTTAGTAATTAAGTAAATATCAACATATTCTCCCAATTAAGAGGTAAGCAGAAAGACTACACCCCATTTAATCCAATACTTTTTTATTTAATAAAATGTGGAAACCTCTTTCACCAGAAGAAGCTGTTCACATTGTCATATTTCTCCCATATACATGTATGAAGATGTGTTACATAGACATACATGTGCATACATTATATATACATATATGCATATAGATATATACATATGTATGTGTACACGTGTGTGTAGATATGCACATATACACACACTAATCTTATATCTCAATATTAATGATTTCAATGTTAATGCTACTAGGTATAAAATTTACCAAAAATATAATCAACATTACCACTACAAAGATTTAAAGAATTATTTACAATATTTTGTTACAATTTTTTCTTACAATATTTTGCCTATGATAAAAATAATAGCCAGGGTTTCTTCTAACATTGGCCGTAATTGAAGATGACTTTTATTATGTCTTGAATGACAGTTCCTCCATTGATTTTGCTGGAGGTACCAAGCAGTCTCATCTCAAAAATTTTCAAACTCTTCTCCAGATAGAAGTTAAAATAGTTCAATCAAGAAAGAAGACATATTCACTCTCTTTCTCTTTATATTCTGTTTCTCTCAAGTCATCCTTTAGAATAGTATCTTCAAACTCTCTCAGCTACCATTCATGACATCCTGTTTGACTCTTAAAGCTGCAATAACAATAACTACATTGACTGTAGGGGAAGATTTTGAAATACTGAGGTGGAGGAGCGGAGCGAGTTTAATCAGATCATTTCTCAGTTTTTGTTTGCTTTGTTTTAACTATAAAACTGTCTATACTGTTAACATGGTATGGATTTCTATAATAATTTGTACTTGCTTACAAATTATAATAGCCTAAGATATTTTCCTCAATAAAAGATTTTGTCTGCCCTTATACGTTGTAAAATTTTGATGTCAGTGACTATTTCATCCTTTATGCCCAGGACTTAAAGTTCATTTGTGGGACTTAATAGATAATAATATTTGTTGACTGACTAGCTTATGGTTGAGAGCAAAGGAATATCTTAATTCAATACTTTTGCATTGGAAAAAGAGAAAAGAATATCACACTACACAGTCTATTCAAAGTCAACATATTTTTGTCCTGCATTATCAATCAACAATCTGAAATTAAAGAGTCAAGCCTCGTTATTACCTTGAAGGTGAATAGGTGAATGTGGCAGTTTTCTTCATTCCAAGTATCCAAGAAATATTAACCAATAGTATATATTAACCAATAGTATATACAGACAGCGTATGGCTACATTACTGTAGCCCTATGCAACAGAATCATTATGGTAATTATATAGTTTATTTTTCCTGATAATGTTAAAGGTAAATGCTGACAAGAACTAGTAGCTTGTATCATTCAGTAAATCTTCTTTCTTCCTTTCTTTTCCTTCTTTCATTCCTTCCTTCCTTCCTTATTTTCCTTCCTTCCTTCCTTCCTTCCTTCCTTCCTTCCTTCCTTCCTTCCTTCCTTCCTTCCTTCCTTCCTTCCTTCCTTCCTTCCTTTCTTTCTTTCTTTCTTTCTTTCTTTCTTTCTTTCTTTCTTTCCTTCTTTCTTTCTTTCCTTCTTTCCTTCTTTCCTAAATGTGACCTATGTCAGAATATTCAGGTATTCATGTGCTGATTAGGATAGAGAAATGGTTTAGTTAGGTTCTTCTGGATAGTCTCCCTTGAATATTACGTATTGAATTATCTTATATTTATTGTTCATTACTCTTTCATATGATTGCCTCATAAGTCAGAGGAAAACATGTTTCTACTCCTGCTGTTACCAGTCTCTACCTCTGAGATCTTTCTTTATCTCACATGCCTCATTTGAGAAAAGATGATCAAAATAAATCTTAACTTTTATAAAGTCATGGGGTTGGTCCAGATATTCTCTTGGGATTCCCTTATAGCTTTAATATTTGAGTAGAAATGCTGAGAAGTCACAGAGAGTAACATGTATTTTTATTACTTATGGTTGCTGCAATGAATCTCTTGTTCTGTAGATGTAAACTTGGTTGCTAGAAAATATATCATTGGTAAAAGATACAATGATGAAAGTGACCAAACATCACTAAACTAGATGAAAGAAGTGTCAAGGAACAGAAATAAATGAAAATCAGCCTCAAAGGCACACTGAGTACAAGAGGATGTTGCTTTCATTACAGAACTATTAATGTTATCAAGGATGCGAAATAGATCTTTTGTTTTCTGATAAAGGTATTTACATGTAGTGTGACTTCATAAATATTGTTACTACCACAACTATTTGTTTATAGCTACACAGTGCTTTATGTTTTACAAATCCCATTACATGATTTGTCTAATTTTATTCTCATAATAACACTATGAAGAAGTACCACCCATTATTATCCCATCATACTGATGAGGGAGCTATTTTTAATAAAGGTTGTGAGATAAGCAATATTACATAGCAAAGTAGTAGTAGATTCAGGATTCAAAAACAGCTGACTCTTAATCCAGTATTATTTCTAGGAAACATTAAATACAACTCCTTCATTTTACAGATGAGTCAGTTGAGGCACAGTCACTTGTGCAGGGCCATATAACCAGTAAGTCAAAGATAGGATAGGAAATCCATTGTTCCTGACTCTGATTCCAGGTCCCTGTCTATTATGCTACTACATCACATTGTCTTTCCTCTTCATTTTTTTAAACAACCATTTATTTTCTCTCTCTCTCAACCACCCCAATTATTTTTTTTAAAAAGCCTTAAAAGAACTATAGATGAGCTAACAAAGCAGATTCCTTCATCCACTGTGTACAAAAATCTTTATCATTTTGCAATTTGAAATCATCACCTCTCCAACAGGCTGTAGAGGACTTACATTTTCATTGATTCTCTGGTACTGTGGTTGGTCATTGAATTAAACAGAATTCTTAAGTCTTTCAAAGATATTTGCCTTTATAATATTGTCATATGAACAATTTATAATTTTTCTCTTTATTCATATGTTGAAAAAGATGAAAAACAAAATATACTGAACTTGAAAAATGGTATCCAAGCTTAAATTCTGGCCCTGTTACTCACAATCTTTGTGATTTTACCTTCTTGGGCTCAGTAACATCATCTTAAAAATGCACAAATAGTATTAGATGATGTTCATCATCTCTTTTTGCTCTAGATTCATGGTTCTGGATCCTAGGTATTGGATACCCCATTAAAATTAAATAAAATTTCCATGCAGATGACCTAATAGAGCAATCAAATATCCTTTCAAAAATGTTAACAAAATTACTCACTTTTGTGTAAGAGATAAAAAATCCTTGAAGAAAGGCTGTCTTAGAGTTTCTATCCCTTAAGCATTTTTTAGCAAAAGTATATAAGCAAAGAATGCCATATTTGTTTTGCTATTATTTAGAAAATAGTTTAAAAAGGAACTCAATATGTAGGGGGAATTTCTGTAATTCTTTATTAAAAACATGTTTTATGTAATTTCATCACCATAGAGAGTTACCTACATCAGCCCAACAGTACATAAAATCCAAATTGATTTAACCACATAAAAAATAAGTTTTTTATCCAGGTTTACACAGCTATTTTTCAGTGGGGAGATGGAAGAGGCAGAATTTGATCTTAGAATTTCAAGACATAAAAAATAAAACAAAAGAAAAGAATCAAAAGAAAGCTAAAAAACCAAGAAGATACAAACTGTGCTGATAAAGACAATTTTTCAATTCATAGAAAAGATACTAAATTAAATCCAGGTACATATTGCAAAAAGCTTGATCTGTAATTTTATTGTACTGTTTAATGTTTAGCTTTAGCTAGTCCTAATGCTGAAATAAATGGGGAAAAAATCTTAAGTCAGATAAACTGAAAGCTAACCATGATTTTTAATGTTAAGTAAAGCACTTAAAGTGTAGGGATTGATATCTAATCAAGCCCCATTCTTAAACATTATTAACACTTAAGCTTTGCTTCACCATAGTGGATTGCTATTGTCCCCAAAACAATTGCATTTCAGATATATTGGAAAAAAGGAGAAAAAAATCAGCTTCTAAGTGTTGAAAATTTAAGAGTGAATTACTCTAGATGTTGCAGATAAACAAGCATATGTTATCTATCTTTTTTCATAAATTCCAATGCATTTTAAAAAAGATAGGTTCACATAGAATTTAGCCTGCCATGCTGAAGTCTAGCTTTTTGTGAAAATAATCATGACAGAAGAAAGTTCAGAAAAAGAACATAGAATGGGCTTGTGTTGATCATTGGAGTGTGACAATGTGAATTCTGTGAATGAGTCTATGATCTCACAATGGATTGTTATCAAATCTTCAGAATCATGCCATTCATGAGATTCATACGTCATTTTCAAATTCATTTGGTAAAATAATACATATGTATTTTGGATATAAAACATTGTCTATAATTATATTTTTTTAAAGCTGAGGGAAGAGCCTTAGATTATCAGGAAAGACTGAAATATTTTCCTGATTTTTTTTAAACAAGTCTTCAGGAACACAATAATTAACACTGACATAGTCACGTTCGAGTAGTCTCTATGGTATCTTAATATTTATCTGTTTGATGTTCTTTTTTTCCTTAAAACCCATGTCTTCTTTTCTATTTTCTCTATAGAAAACCAAATCATTCTCTTTGAATGCAAAAAAAGGTTTCATTCAACAAGTTAAGCATAAAATGTTAATAGCTCACATTCAATTGTCATTTATAATGTTTAAATCATTTTCCACAGGCCTACCCTTTGAAATAGGTAATCTAAGGTAAATAATGAATATTGTCAAAGTAAGAGGGACTTCAGTAGCTATCTAATCCAGTCCGTGTCTCAAAGAAAATATCATAAGCAGCGTAATGTACAAAAAAAGTATACTCACAAGCTTTGTTTGAATTATGCAATGGAGGGAGGGATTGATTAAAACAACCAGTTCAAATGTATAAGGATAATAATAATTTTTCAGTTGATAAATGGTTTAAGGGTATGTATAATCAGATTTCCAGGGAAGACACTCAGACTATCTGTAGCTACATGAAGAAATTTTCCAAATTATTGCTAAAGAAGTACAAATTAAAGCAATTATTATATTTTACCTCATGCTCATCAAAATAGCAAAAACAAAAAAAGAGAGAAAATGGTAAATGAGGTAGGGTTTGTGGAAAAAAAAAAACAAGCATATGATTCATTGTTGGTGAGCCCATGAATGGTATAACCATTCTTGAAAGCAATTTAGAACTATACACAATAAGTTACTAAACAGTGTGTGCTTATTCACCCAGCTATACTACCACTACTTCTGTACTTAAAAGAGATGAAATTAAATGCAAAAAGTTATTTATACAGCAAAAGTATTTATAGCATCTTTTTGGCTGTGACAAAGCCCTGGAAACTAAGGGAATATTTATCAGTTGTAGAATAGCTGAATAATTTGCATTATATGAATGTAATAGACTACTATTATGCTGAAATAAATGAGGAAATAGGTAATTTTCAAAGATATAGAAAGAAATACGAACTGATAGTTAAGTAAACAAAAAAAGAATAATTTGTTTATTATCAATATTGTAAAAATAAATATTAAAAAGCCCTTATTATAAACTGATTAAGGGAGGTATGAGCAGAACCAGGAGGACAATTTACACAATAGCAACAATATAAAACCAAACAATTTTGAAAGCCATAAGGAATATAATCAATACCGTGACTATTTGTGATTCCACAGGAATGATGATAAAATATGCTATCCATTGTAGAGAAGTGATGGATTTAGAATGCTGAGACATATTTTTGTGCACAAATATTGAGTGGATTTTTCCCTTGACTATGAATATTTGTTATAAAATATTTGTTTTCTTTTCTCTTTTTTGCATGATAGTGTAAGTGTAGGAGGGAATTTTTTTTTAAAATAAAAGTGGGAGTGTAATGGATCTAAAAGGTTACATGCATTTATAAACTACTATTTGTTTTACTTAACCATTTTCTTTGTTAGAGCAGATCTCTAATAATATAGGACTAACTTTTAAATGTTTATAGTGTAAAAGCTAAACACATTAAACTTTAAAAAGAAAAAAAAAAAGAGCACACTGCCTCACCATTCCACTTTGTTATAGCTCTAATTGGTAAGGAAATTTACCTGGCATCAAACCTAAAGTTGCATTATTGAAACATCCATCCATTAGTCCTAGTTCTGCTTTGTGACACCAAAAAGAATCTATTAAATCTCTCATGCATACAAACAGTCTTCCTACTACTTAAATAAAACTATTGATTTTCCTCTGTGTTGTCTCTTCAAGAGAAACATCCCTATCTACTTCAACCCATCCCTCCATGACACAAAATAAAGGACGTTCATCCCCTGGTTGTCCTTTGTCTCCAGTTTATTAATATCCTTTACCCACATCATTCCAGATGGGGTGTCCTTATGAGAAATTTCTTAGGAATATAATTTTTGCATACCTGCAATATATGTCTCTTTTAATGAAATCCCCCCCCCAAAAAAAACAGTTCTTATAGTTTCTAAATGACATAAGTGATTTATGTAGAATTCGTATTCACTTAAACTTCTAGCTCTCTTTCAGGGTAATTTCTTACTATTAATTTCTCTCCTCTTCTTTTCTCTCTCCATCTTGGACTTGTGAGGGTATTTGTGGTATAGTGGTAAGAGCACTGGTCTTTGAAATGAAAGACCGGGATTCAAATTCTGGCCCATTTATCACTTATGTGTCACTGTGTTACATGGAACACAATAGTCTCTGAAAAATTGAAAATGAGAATGTGGAGAGATGCACAGTACCTGTGACCCAGCTGGAACATGTGGAAAAAATGAGGATTTTTGAAGCAGAGGAAAAAAGGATGCTATGCATCAAAGAAATGTTTTATTGAAAAAAAATGTGCTGGCTAAGAAGGGGAAAAAGGAAAAAAAAAATGACAGTTACAGATAACAAGTGAATAATCTGAGTGATCTCTTAATCCTTGTACCATCAATTAAAAAAGAAAACAAAAAAATACTTCCAAATATATGAGTTACATGACACCTTGTCACAAACAAGACATGAATAAAGTCACATAGAATGGGCAATCGTGGAAGATTTATGATGTATAAAACTGAATGGAATAGCTAAATAAATTGCCTTCCATATCAATTTGTGTATTTTTAAAATATTTATATAACTATGGATTACTCAATTTAATGCCTTAAGCCTGTATTTACTCACATATTAAATGGAAATGATAATTATAATGTTGTTACTTATCTTATAGTCTTATTATATATAAAATAATTTGCAAACTCTTATTGTCTATGACAATTTATTTTGTCTATGAAAAATTTGACATTATTTGTCTATGACAAACCTGCAAAGAGTTCTAAAAGGTTTGAACTTAAAAAAAAAAAACAATAAAACTGGGAGAAAGTATAAGGGAGAACCAGATCTTTTTGACTATTAAGGATTTCAGAGAAATGGCTGAGAAAAAAAAAGAATTTATGTATCTTATAGTAGCTTGAAACAAGTTGCCTGTATTAGCTTTCTCTATGACTTTTAAAATTCATGATTTAACTTAAGCTAAGTAAATAAGGCTCATTCAAGAAATTATCTATATGGAAATCCTTCATGTCCTTATGGCAAATATAAAGATCAAATGAAATTGCAGGGGAGTAATTTGCTGTTAAATGAATCATAATTCTAGATGACAAAGGACTCATTTAGTTAAAAACAAGTGTTCAATAAAACAAGGATAAACTTTAGGCTATACAATAATAAGGAATATTCAAAAGTCTGAAAACAGCCTATGCAGTAGTTATTTAAAATGTTTAAAAAACATTGATTGAATATACATACTAAAATTATTATCATCTTTCAAAACTTCTGACTATATAGATAGCAGAGGAATGAAGATTACAATCAAACTAGGCATCAAATGTGTTCATTTACTCCCTCTTTGCACACAGAAAAACAGGACAAAAAATAAGATAAATAGATCAGCATGTCTGCAGAAGGGAGCTATTTTGAGTCTTGAAATTTCATGAAAATTCTAGACCTAAATTTACATCAATAATTCATATGGATATAACAAAATTCTAAAGAACACTTTGAGATTCACTATCAATTGAAATTCTTATGATACCTACTATGGTATTAAAAGGAGTCAAAGCTTTGTCCCTGATCACATAATAGTGATATTTCAAAAAAAAAAAAACGTTAGGGGTATGGGCTATTTGGGTTTTTCAATGCTAGTTCTTTTTTCCCCATAATGTCCAAATATGTCAGAGGCTTACAATATGACAATCTGAGGATATGACATTTGTAAAAACTGCCATGCCAACATGTTCTGGTTCCATTTTCAAAGATTTTTTTTTTATTTGTTATCCATGAAACTCGTTCTTCTATGCCTCTTTTAGTCAGCCTGAATCCATTGTAAGAAGTGCTGGTCTTGTTGTTCTTGTAATGTGCCAGCACGATGACCATGAAAGATGGCTAGAGAATAAATTTCATCATTAGCTCAGCTGCCTATTAGTATCCCTTGTATCCCTTATATTGGAAGGCATACAAGATTCACAGGGAACCAGTCTTATTTTGATGTCACAGGCACTGTCCTTCTAAAAGAGGCAAAATGCTTAATCAACCCACAGTCCTCATTTGTGAAGGGCTATACCCCAGGGCACACGGGGTTGGCTCGTTTTTAGACACACATAATAAAATGGTCATTCAGAAGGTTCACTCCTATGTGCAAGATACAACTGCTGTCCCAGCAGGGGTGTATTCTTGTAGAACAAGGGACCCAGTGGGTGTTTTGCAACAAGCGCTATTTGCTAGTCTGCTTTCACAATGGATCACAGTGTAAGTCTTCTCACTCCAGGCTTCAAAATTGGAAACATAAGCCCTCTGAGAAGGCTTTCATGTATTCCTTGTAATCCAAGCTAGAAAAATAATGAGCAATTAGCGCTTGTGATGATGGGCTGCTGTTTAGATGAACGACTTGTGGCTATTTTGAGTAGTCCATACTGATCTAGGAGAAAAGAAAAGAAGTCAACCTGGGATGATCCTTCCTATTTAGCTTTCAAAGTCCTAGGTTACTTATCACCAAGCTGAGACTGAATAAAGCGGTTACTTTTAGCCCCCATGAAACCTGGGTGTGCTGTCAGAATGATTTTTTTTTCAAGTTTAGTTTCCCAGGGCCAAATTTTCATCCTATGTAACTCTATGGGAGGCCTCCAAGAAAAGCAAAAGCTTTAACATAGAGGGGGGAAAAATCCTGCTAGCCTTCTCTCTCTCTCTTTTATTCTATTAAACAATCAGAAATAGTTTTGCTTTGACCTTATTCAGGTCTTTCATGATAAAAGCAAAGATACCCAATCTCCTTCCCCTAGAAACTAGTCAAGGGCATAGTTGTCAACCTTTTTTTTTTACAACTTATCAATAAAATAATAATGAAAAAAGCAATAGATCAGAGATCATATGAGATTTCCAATGCCCTGTAAAGTCTTTTCCTTGATTTCAACCCAGATTTGTACACTCTGACTTTCTATGGTAACTGAAACTAAATCCATTTTTATTTCATTGTTTTTGTCTAAGCCCTAGATTTCTAGGGGTAGAAAAATGTCATATTAAATGTGTCTCTTTCACAGGACTCTACAACCCCTAGATCAGCATTTATCCAAACAATATCTATGGCTACTCTGAGGGATAAAATGATTTTCAGATTGAAATATTCAAATTAGTTGTAAGGAAGGATATTTTCTCTTGGTGACTGTTAGAGAGCTATTTGATTGGATTTCTGAAAGGGATTGTCTTTTTACTGAAATTCTCTTATACGTTGTCTAGATTCTCATCTTCTAGGGACAATATAAAATACAGGTGGATTTCACAGCTTTCCAAATGCAGTCTTATGCAGAATGTGTGAAAACAAATTCTCCTTTGCAATTCCTAGGCACATGTCCATACACTCATAGTATCAGAAATTTCCTCTCTGTAATTTTTCCACCTTCATCAGTTATTATTTTAGCTTAAAACATTAATGTAAAATACTAACTAGGAAGAATAGAAGGCAGCTTTACAAAGCATAAATTTTGACTATGAAGCAAAATTATTTTTCAAGAACATAAATGTCTAAAAATTAAAGACATCCTTGCTCATATGTTGATTGTTTCCTTTTTAAAAATGAGCATCATACTTTATTCAAAAATAATGCAAATGGTGGTGAAGCCATGATAGCAGAGAAATAGTAAGCATTAAACAGAGCTGCCTATCAAAATCCCTTCAAAGAATTTTAGAAAATGCATTAAATGGAATCCAGATGGGGAAATCCAAGAAGAATTCACAATTAGTCATTTTATAAGATTGGATTGATAGATGGAGACATGAAGAGAGGTTCATGAACACAAGGGCAGGAATGGTTTGAGTAGTATTCCAATTCAGGAAGATGCAGAGCACCAGAGTAAGAGGTGGCTTAAGAGCCATATTGGGACATGATCTTATTATGATAGAGGAAATGGTTTCAACTGAAAATCTTGTTACTTGGAGCGCCTTACTCTTTTTTGCTATTTGTTACCAAGAAATGTATGAAATTATGCTATAAAAGTATCTGAGTGCCAGTATCCCTCCACCCTGAAAAGAGGGTGCCAAATTTCTATTTGAGAAACAAATATGTTGTCAAATATAGACTTTCATCTCATCCATAAAGCTCTGACCTGTAATTCATCTCCCACTGCAAAATGTCTTACAGCTCAAGTGGGTGAAAAAGGAAGAAGGAAAAGATGAACTGTCTTCCTATTTATCTTGGCATTCCAGTCACTTTTACAGAATGTAAATCTGTAAAGATATGAAGACTACATAAGATGTGAAGGAACACATTGACTTTAGCAAAATTTCTACAACTCCATCATTTTGGTTCCTCTCAGTTCTTCCTCTTCTAGTACAATGCACTGACCCCCGAAAATATTTCAAAAAAGACTCAACCTCCAAAGTTAAAGAATGCAAACCTCTGACTAATCAGCCAAACTACAGTTCTTTTCTTCTTTATCTTGATCCAGAAATAAAAAAAAAATCTATCTGCTATCTTGTGGAATACTAGGCAATCCAATTAATTTTTTGACATGCCTCGTTGCACAAAAGAGTGAGAGTCCTTTCTTTTGTTACAAGGAATATTAAGACTATGATATTCTTTATTATTAAATTTTCAGACTGCTTTTCTTCCTTCTTTCAATATATATTCACTTGACAATTTATTCACTAAATTTTAAACTCCTTGAGGCCAATAAATATTTCATTTTTTGTCTTTGTTTCTTGAATTTTTTCCACTTTGTGGATTAATACATTGATTCAGTAAACAATTATGTAAGTGTTCACTAACAGAGAACTGAGATACTAGTAGATTAGGACAGAGAAATCTGTTAATAGGGGGATTTCTCCCATCTTCTCCGAAAGCAATTCCCTTAATTGACTTAAAATAGCGATTATATCAATGAGAATTTTCAGATTGTTCGCTTGTTTTTCCTATTACTAAAATGTAGATGAAAGTAGAAGCTCTAATTAAAATTAAGTATTTCTTAAAAAAAAAAAACTCTTGTCTTCCACTCTTTAATATTTGTTTTGTTGAAGTCACAGAAAGCAATGCCACCTTTTATGAATAATTTTCTAATATGTCTCATGTGACTCTGAGGTGACCAGTAGAGCTGCTACAGGACATAAAATGTAGAGCAGAGGTTCCTTTTGCCATGTGAATCAGCAAAGGCACCCTGACCTTCCCCTCCCCCAAGTTTTTAGACAAGCTTTTCTGACTCATTACAGAAATTGCTATCATTTTAATCATTAGACACTGTTCATTAAAATTAAAAGTGTTTCCTAAGAAAAGACCTCGAATTCCCAAAGTGAAATTCTTAAGGCAGAAGGCCAGAGAGGTCAAGGTCTGTTAAACAAAGTAAAGATCATTTTAACTGCTGTAGCATCCTTAATAACATAGCTGACTCAATCTTCTAAGATAAGGGAGCTCTTCTAATATATAAAAATATTCTCCAAATGGCTAAAGTGACCAGACAGCCATCATTAGAGAAGTAAAGCTGGATACCTTTCTCTACTAGTTATGTGCTCTCAAAAATGTTCCCTCAATTACAAAAATTGGCTTGTGCTGTACTGAAATACCTCTTTCTTCATATCTATTCTGTCCATTTTCTCCCCTTCTTTATTTTTCATGTATTTTTCACTCTTCTTACTCAATAAGAAATAAATTTATTTTCTAAATAATAGAAAATATTTAAAATATTCTTTCCATATGAATTTTCAGTATAACTTATTAATTCATTCTTTTCTGGCCACATTAATGTTCTCTAATTTTCCACCAACTTTCCCTCAATCTTCATATCAGTAATCTTTTGAGATCATTCTCTATCTTCATTGTCCAGAGATGTACAAGTCACCACCTTCATCCTCTGTGATCTATATGTCACTTTGGCAATGGTAGAAAAAGTTACTAAGAAACAGTTAACAATAGTTAAATGGTAAACAATAATTACGCCAGATAGTACCAAAAGGTTCCACACTGTACAGCTATTTGAGATGGTATCAATAGTAATTCCTACCTCCAGGAAGGTTAGAATCAATTTGGTAGACAAGATTGAGCCATATAAAGTAAATACGAACCATAAGAAACTCTCTGAAAAATAAATACTTAATTTTTAAATTATGTGGTACACTCTATAACTGTATCATAGTAGATAGAAAGCTGGCCCTGGAGAAAGGAAGACCTGGGACCAAGTGCGCATTGGCCATGAGACCCAATGTAAACCATTTAATGAAGAGCAGTGATTCACAGGACACACAGTGTGTGTGTGTGTGTAAGAGAGAGAGAGAGAGAGAGAGAGAGAGAGAGAGAGAGAGAGAGAGAGACAGAGAGACAGAGACAGAGAGACAGAGAGAAACAGAGAGAGATTGAGAGAGAGAGACTCTAGCAGTGGAGCAAGTTTCCTGACTGGCAATTCCTTTTATTGGTGAAATCAAAGATCTGATCTTAAACCCCAAAATAGGAAATGACAAATGTTTAATTAAAAACATCTATGGCAATGAATTGAAAATTCCTTGTGTTTAAATATTGAAAGAATTAGATTCCACAAGCATTCCATTAATGCTGGAAACTAGTGATACTGTGGCAAAAACAAAACAATTCCTGCTTTCAAGGATCTCATATTCTAGGATTGAAAACACTATGCAAATTCAAAATGTACCCAAAGTATAAAGTCCCTAATGTTGTTGGTTTCCCACACCATTTCCTCAAATCTAAAACATGATGACTCCTAAAGACTCAGGCAAATCCAAGGATAGGAACAAGAGCTTGAAGCAAACATTCTTTCTAAGCCATAAACCTAGAAAACACCAGTCCACAATGGCATCATTTCCTAATCAGTAACTTCAATCAAAGTGAGAACATGAAAAGCCCTTAGCCTGAAAGAGCCAGTGTCTCACAATGCATCCTGGGTCTTCTCCAGTTATCCTGGTGAATATCAGGCCACTGGACCCAGATGGCTCTGGAGGAGAAAGTGAGGCCGGTGACCTTGCACAGCCCTCCCTCCTCAAATCAAAGTCAACTGCAAGTCATGTCATCATTTCCCTGATGTCATGATCCTCTTTGAGAATGAAGGACAAACCAAACTACTTCTATGCAATTATGAGCCTCATTGTGAAACCCCACACCATTAGGTATGTATGTTAACAAGGGAAGGAAGAGAATATAGTTTCTTTCTTTCCAGCTATGATTAAAATCCTTGCATTAATGAAGGAAATCTGGATTTGAATGATCCTCAATTGAAGAAATAAACATTTTCTCCCATGCAAGTATAGAAGTATAGTGCTTTTCGCTGAGGAGGAGCTTTTAATTCAATAGCTCACCTTTAAAATTGTGTCTTTAAATAAAAGATGATGATGAAAAGTAAAGCGGGAATAGCATACAAATGCATAAAGGCAGACAGGGTAGGAAAGAAAAGAAAATGGTAAATATTTGGCTACAGTATACAATGCATAAAAATACAGAATTAAATTTGGCTAAAAAACTATCTCGAAGTCAGATTATGGTGGCCCTTAACTGCTAGATTAAGCATATTTTAAATTTTATCTTACATGAAAGAGAAAAAAAATTCCACAGGTTTTTGATCTCAGGGATGATGTGGTCAGATTTATGTAGTGAGAAAATATATTTATCAATAATATGAAGAATTGATCAGAGAAGGGGAAGACTAGAGGCAGGAATACTAGTTAGGTGGATATTAAAATAGTTTAGATGAGAAGAAAGGAAGCCTCAAATAAAGTTGTGGCTGTGGTAATAGGAAGGATAGGGAAGATTTAAATGATATTGTAGATGAAGAATCAATGGGCCTTAGAGTAAGTATGAACATGAAAGAACTCTTGCTTTTTTTTTTACTTTGAAGCAAGTAGTTAGACAGTATAACTTGAAGAAGTTGAAATCTACTTGTTGCTAATGGAAAGAAAATCTTTTGTTGGTGAAATAATTCTTGTTTTGAGTTAGTGACTTCTGAGAGCCGAAATGGTGGAGTAAGCAGCAAATGGCTGTGGCTCTCCCATATTCACTACCAAACAACAATAATATAGAATCTCAGAAAAAATCCAGGAGCAGCAGAGTCAACAGAAAGATGCAGTGGAGCTGTATTGTATCTTGCACACATTCTAGGACAGGAAGTGTCCCAGCAAGCAAGTAGCAACCACCATCTCAGCAAAGTAGCAGGAGATCCTGAGGCACAGTGTGCTAGAGCATGCAAATGTCAATGCCAGGATCCTCCACTTGCCTAAGCATAGCTGGAGGAAATGGCAGCCTCCAGCTCTCAGAAGTACCGCATACCTCAGTTTAGCCCTAGGTGGAGGTGATGGGGGAAGGGCAGTTATCTTCCAGCTGGACAACCACATGCTTAAGTGTAGTGGAATGGCATTTTCAGGCAGCTAGACCTCCTCATACATTAGTGCAGGCCAGGGAAAATAGGCAACTTTCATGGGCCAGAATTCTACATGCTTCAGTGTAGCCCCAGGGAAACACAGAAAACCCCTACCTGGCCTCAGCATATGCCAGATACCACCACTAGGATCCCAGTCCTCTATCAGGTAAGCTGCCAGAAATCTACTGCTACTTGCAGTGCCAGTCACCCCCATCCCACCCTCTCAGTACAGTACCAGGCATGAGGGTCCCCCGTGGGCCTCAGGGCAATATCAGTGCATCACCAAGTAAACACTAAGGGCCCACAGCCCCTGTCACAATAAACCTGAAACAGAATCCCTTCCAACCTAGGAGTAGAGACCAAATTTAAAAGAAAGGGGAAAAGAAAGAAAAAGTTGAACAAAAAACAATGACAAAAGAATCTGACCATAAGAAGTTATTATGACCACAGGGAAGATCAAGACAGAAACTTAGAAGAGCATAAGAATGTCAAAACACCTATGGGCAAAGCTCAAAGAGAAATGGGAAGCGCTCTCAAGCCCAGAAAGAACTCATGGAAGAGCTTAAAAATCATAAAAGAGATAGAATAAAAATTGGGAAAAGAAATGAATGAAGCAAGAAGAATTATGAAAAGAAAAGACTCAACAGCTTGAAAAACTGTTTAAAAGGTAGAATTAGACAAATGGAAAAGGACACATAAAAAGCCACCAAAGAAGGAGATACAAAAAGCCAAATGAAAAAGAAAGTACAAAAGGTAATTGAGGAAAACAAGACCTTAAAAATTGGAATTGAACAAATGGAAGCTAATGACACTATGGCACAGTATAAATCAATCAAACAAATTCAAACGAATGAAAAACAAATGGAAGGAAATATAAAATACCTCAGTGGAAAAACAATTGACTTGGAAAATAGATCCAGGAGACACAATGTCAGAATCACTACTATGAGAAAGACATTATCTAAAGGACCTGGACAACATCTTTCAAAAAATTATTAATTAAAACTACCCTGATATCCTGGAACCAGAGAGCAAAATAGGCATTGAAGGAATCCATTGATCACCTCAGAAAAGAGATCCCCAAAAGAAAATCTCTAAGGAATATTATAGACAAATTTCAGAACTATCGGGTTAAGGAAAAAATATTACAAGTGGCAAGAAAGAAACAATTCAAATATCACAGAAACACAATCAGGATCATGGCTCACTTGGCAGCTGCAACATCAAAGGATCAGAAATCTTAGAACATGAGATTCCGGAGGGCAAAGGAACTAGGACCACAACCAAGAACCACATGCCCAGCAAAATTACCATAATATCTCATGGAGGAAAATGGTTATTCAATGAAATACAGAGATTTAAATTCTTCATAAGGAGAAGACCATAAGTGAACCAAAACTTTGACTTCAATATCAAAACCCTAGAGAAGTCTATACAGGTAAAAAGGGAAAGGAAAACACAAGGGATTCAATAGAGCTAAACCATTTACATCCCCACATGGGAAGATGATACTTTTAAATGTTAAATACTGGGTCACTAACAGTACAAATAGAAGGAATATACATAGACAGAGGGTGTGGGTATAAGATGAATTTAAGGAAATGACATAAAAAAATAATGGATGGAAAAGAGGAGTACAATGGGTGTGAAGAAAGGGAGAGAAAGAATGGGGTAAGTTATCTCACATGTCGTGGTAAGAAAGACCTGTTACAATGGACACAATAAGCAAGGGGCGATGGGCATTGTTTGAACCTTACTTTAATCAGTATTGGATCAAAGAGGGAATGATATACACCAACAGTTAAATATAGGAATCTATCTTACTTGACAGGGAAGTAGGAGGGTAGGAGATTAATTAAAGGGAGATTGGGGATTGACAGAACGGAGGGCAGAAAGAGGAGGTGATAGACAGAAGCAAAACAGTTATGAGAAGGAAAGGGTGAAAGGAGAGAGTGGCAGTGGCCAAACAGGAAGGAGGATAGGATGGAGGAAAATAGGCAGTCGGTAATCATAACAGTGAATGTGAATAGGATGAACTTTTCCATAAAAAAGAAGGGGATAGCAGAGTGGATAGAACACCAGAATCCTACAGTATATTGTTTACAAAAAGCATTTGAAACAGAGAGACACTCATAGAATAA
The DNA here is from genome assembly GCA_028646595.1 of Phalanger gymnotis. Lineage (NCBI taxonomy): Eukaryota > Metazoa > Chordata > Mammalia > Diprotodontia > Phalangeridae > Phalanger > Phalanger gymnotis. The sequence continues at coordinate 80,291,959 of CM053626.1, forward strand.
AGGCAAGTGGTGAAAGCAGAACCTATTGTTGCTTCAGCTGAAGTAAAACGAGCAGGGGTAGCAATCCTGATCTTAAACAAAATATGACAAAAATAAATATGATGAAAGACATAAGAAAGGGAAATACATATTGCTAAAAAAGTACCCTAGATGATAAAGCAATCAAATTAGAAGGGTAAGGAATAGTCTACCTGTCAGATCTGTGTGGAGGGGAAGAATTCATGACCAAACAAGAGATAGAGAGCATTACAAAATGTAGAATACATAATTTCGATCATACTAAGTGGAAAAGTTTTGAACAAACAAAACTAATTCAACCAAGACTGGAAGGAGAACAGAAAGCTGTGAAATAATCTTTGCAGCAAGGGTAACTGATAAAGGCCTCATTTCTCAAGTATATAAGGAAACGAATCAAATTTATGACAACAAAAGTCATTCCCCAATTGATAAACGGCCAAAGGATATGAACAGGCAGTTTTCAGGTGAAGAAATCAAAGCTATCTATAGTTATATGAAGAAGTGCTCTGGATCGCTTTTGATTAGAGAAATGCAAATTAAAACAACTTTGAAATACTAGCTCATGGCAATCACATTGGCTAATGTGACAAAAACGGAAAATGATAAATAGTGAAGGGGATGTGGAAAATTGGACACAAATGCATTGCTGTTAGAGTTGAGAACTAATCCAACCATTCTGCAAAGAAATTTGGAATTAGGCCCAAAGAGCACCCAAACTGTGCATACCCTTTGCTCCAACAATACCACTATTAGGTTTGTCTCCCAATGACATCATAAAAAGGGAAATGTTCCTACATGTGAAAAAAATATTTACAGTAGCCCTATTTGTGGTAGTGAAGAAATGGAAATTTAGAGGATTCCTATCATGTGGGGAATGACGGAACAGCCTGTGGTGTATGAATGTAATGAAATCCTATTATGCAATAAGAAATGATGAACAGGCAGATTTCAAAAAAATCCTGGAAAGACTTGTATAAACTGATGCAAAGTGAATTGAGCAGGACCAGGAAAACATTGTACACAGTATAAGCAACATCATATGACAATCAACTATGAACGATTCAGGTTTTCTCAGCAGCACAACGATCCAAGACAAGTACAAAGGACTTACAAAGGAAAATGTTATCCTGAACTCTGAATGCAGATTAAAGCACTTTTGTCCTTAGTTTATTCTTTCTTTCATTTTTTTTCTTTTGATCTGTTTCTTCTTCCACGACAGAGATGAATATGGAAATATGTGTTACATTATAGCAAATGTATAAACTATACCAAAATGCCTGCCATTTTCAGAAGAGGGGAGGGGATGGAGGGAGGGAAAAATTTGAAATTCAAAATCTTATAAAAATGTATGCTAAACATTTTCTTGATATGTAATTATGGGAAAAATAGACTGCTATTTAAAGCAAAAAAGGAAAAAAAAGGAAAGTAATTCTTGTTTGCAAGGTGCATCTAGGAAAGGAGAAATAATTTTTCTATTCCTCCTAATGGAAAAAAGATGGAGGGCATAGCAAATTGAGAGTTACTCAATTAAGGTGAAATCTGATGTAATATTTTGTCACTGATCCAACTTTTGTGAGCATAGACTGAAATCTTGAAGAATGTCATGCAGAAAAATACTATTGTCTTGTCAGGACAGGCTTGCATAGTAGAAACATCAGGAGACTAATGGCTTTCACCAGCTCTACATCCTCCAACTCTTCCATGGCCATCCATATATCCAAAAAGTGTGTGTTACTGGGAATCAAACTACCCTTGGCATGCAGTGGGGGTGGGGGGATCCTTCCTAACCTTAAATTCTGTAGGATAATGAATAAGGTAGAGGGCCCAGTAATTCAGGTCACTGAGAGTTTTTTGGCAGGCTGCCACCAAGCTTTTCTCATGATATGTGCATTTTACTGACAATGAAGAAGTCCTCCCATTTGGCAACTTTCTCCTTGATCTTCTCTTGGATGGCCTCACCTGCTTCATTCTCTTCCTGGTAGAGGTGGGCACACTCAATGTTGCAGTATCTAATGTAAATTAAAATTTTCATTGTATCAGTCACTTCATCTAGAGGGGCTTTCCAAGTGCCCAGGCTCATAATGACCATTTTTCCTGTGTTGTTCAACATGACTCAAAGGTATTCATGACATTCTGCTTGCAGGAGTTGGCCTTGATTGTAACTCTGCACATTTATCCAGATACAACCTAACACCCAAAATAGAGGAGATATTCACAGGACAGAAAGAGAAAAAGTAAGAAGAGTTGGATATGATTCTGAGGTTTTGAGTCTTGGTAACACAAAAGAAATAGAGTTGTTAATTGGATACTGGGTTTTAGAAGGCAGAAATTGGACATAGATTTTGACATATTTAGCTTGAGTTCTTAATGGGACATACTGAGAATGCCCTATAGTCAGAAATGTGACTCAGGAGAGAGAATTTGAAACTAGAATGGTCTTCTTCCTCTTTGCCTTCTGAAATTTGCTGCTACTTTCAAGGTCCCATTCCATCATTGTCTCTCCTCTTCTCAATCTCATATACGAATTATTGCTTCCACAACATACTTCACAGTTATATCTTGCCCTGTATTTTCCCCTAGAGGTTTCATGAATTGATATTGTGTCTTCCTAGTAGTTGTGGAGAAAATGGACAAATAATGTCATCAAGCAAAAATCATGTCACCTTGAGGACATTTATAGACGAAGCTAGAACAACAAATGGAACTGAAATGGTAGAACATATCTGTTGTCATACATTACTTATTTATTCTCACCAGCAACATTAGTACAGAACCACACTAAGAATCCACTACTATAGTATCCAACATACTACGTGATGTGTTGAAGTGGTTAAGGCAATTTTAAAGCTAAAATTGGGGTAGAGCCAAGATGGCAGCTGCAAAGCAGGGACTTGCTTAAACTCTCCCCCAAATCCCTCCAAACACCTGTAAAAATGGCTCTGAACAAATTACAGAGCTGCAGAACCCACAATATAGAAGAGGGAAGCAGGTCTCCAGCACAGGACGTCGTAGATGGTCTCTGGGAACGGTCTATCGCATGGGAGCAGAGCACAGCTCAGTGTGGGCCATGCCAGGACAGACCACACTGGGAGTCAATCAGAGCAAGCTTAGGGCCATGAATCATTGAGCTGTGGCAGTTACCAGGCATCTCAATCCACAAACGCCAAAGACCGTGGAACAGGTTAGTGGGTAAACTGCTAGATCAGGTTAAAGAGCAGTCCTGCCCCCAGCCCTAGGGGTGGCTGAGGTAGTGCAGTGATGGAACTCCAGTGTCAGCTGCTTCCAGAGTCCCTGGCTCACACAGTTGGAGGAATCAAGAGGCAGACCAGAGCAGGAGTGCAGGGCTTGCTTTGCCCTGCTGGGATTTGGGTAGCAATCCTAGTTGGTGGTTCTTGGGGGAGGAGAAATGCTGCTGTGACAGAGCTTGCAGTGACAGTAGAATAGAAGTAGCTCTGAAAACAGCAGTGTTGGACCCTAAAGCTTGTGACAAAGCACTCTCTAACCTACAAGCAGTCATGCCCTGACAAAAAGCTCAGAAGACAAGTAATGGGCTGGGAACGTGGCCATACAGTGCAAAAGAATGCAGAGTCAAACTCAGAATCAGACTTTAAATCTTTTTTTTTTGTGACAAAGAAGATCAAAACTAGAATATCAGGGCAGTTCTCCTTAATAATTTCTTGAAAGATGATGTCTAGGCTCTTTTTTATCATGGCTTTCAGTAGTCCAACAATTTTAAAATTATCTCTTCTGGATCTATTCTTCAAGTCAGAAGTAAACAAAGTAAAAGAACCCACTTCGAAAGCCTCCAAGAAAAATATGAATTGGCCTGATGCCATGGAAAACCTCAAAATGGATTTGGAAAAGCAAGTAAGAAAAGTAGGGGAAAAATCGGGAAGAGAAATGAGAGCAATGCAAGAAAATCATGAAAAACAAGTCAATGACTTGCTAATGGAGACCCCAAAAAATACTGAAGAACATAACACTTAAAAAATACACTAACCCAAATGACAAGAGTTTCAAAAAGCCAAGGAGGAAAAGAATGCTTTATAAAGCAGAATTAGCCAAATGGAAAGGGAGGTCCAAAATACCACTGAAGAAAATGCTACCTTAAAAATTAGATTGGAGCAAGTGGAAGCTAGTGACTTTATGAAAAATCAAGATATTATAAAACAGAAACAAAGGAATGAAAAAAATGGAAGACGATGTGAAATATCTCATTGCAAAAACCACTGACCTGAAGAATAGATCCAGGAGAGATAATTTAAAAATTATTGGACTACCTGAAAGCCATGATCAAAAGAAGAGCCTAGACATCATCTTTCAAGAAATTATTAAGGAGAACTGCCCTGATATTCTAGATCCAGAGGGTTAAATAGAAATTGAAAGAATCCACTGATTGCCTCTTGAAATAGATCCCAAAAGAAAATTCCTAGTAGTATTGTCACCAAATTCCAGAGTTCCCAGATCAAGGAGAAAATACTACAAGCAACCAGAAAGAAACAATTTGAGTGTTATGGAAACACAATCAGGATAACACAAGATCTAGCAGCTTCTACATTAAGGAATCAAAGGGCTTGGAATATGATATTCTGGAGGTCAATGGAGCTAGGATTAAAACCAAGAATCACACATCCAGCAAAACTGAGTATAATGTTCCAAGGCAAAATATGGATTTGTAATAAAACAGAAGACTTTCAAGCTTTCTCAGTGAAAAGACCAGAGCTGAATAGAAAATTTGACTTTTAAACACAAGATTAAAGAGAAGCATGACAAGGTAAACAAGAAAGAGAAATCATAAGGAACTTAATAAAATAAAATCAAATTAAGGGATGAGAGAGGAATATATTGAGAGAGGGAGAAAGGGAGAGATAGAATGGGGTAAATTATCTCATAAAAGTGGCAAGAAAAAGTAGTTCTGTTGGACAGGAATAGGAGGAAGGTGAGGGGGAATGAGTGAATCTTGCTCTGATCTAATTTGACCTGAGGAGGGAATAACATACACAATCAGTTACATTATCCCACAGGAAAGTAGGAAGAAGGGGATTAAAAAAGAGGGGATGGTAAAAGGGAAGGTAGATAGGGGGAGGAGGTAACCAAAAGTGAACACTTTTGAAAAGGGACAGGGTCAAGGGACAAGATTGAATAAAGAGGGGCAGGATAGGATGCAAGGAAATGTAATTAGTCTTTCACAACTTGAGTATTGTGGAAGTGTTTTACATAATGATCCATGTGTGGTCTATGTTGAATTGCTTGCCTTCTTAGGGAGAGTGAGTGGGAAGAAAAGGAGGGAAGAATTTGGAACAAAAAGTTTTAAAAGCAGATTCTCAAAAAAAGTTGTTTTTTAATTTAACTGAGAAATAAGATATATAGGGAACGGGCATAGAAATCTATCATACCCTACAAGAAAATAAGGGGAAAGGCGATGGTGGGGGGAGTGGGGTGACACAACGTAGAGCTGACTGGGGAATGGGGCAATCAGAATATATGCCTTCTTGGAGTGGGGGGAGGGTAGAAATGAGGAGAAAATTTGTAGCTCAAAATCTTGTGGAAATAAATTTTGAAAACTAAA
>CM053626.1:80298045-80319007 GCA_028646595.1 Phalanger gymnotis
GGAACGGGCATAGAAATCTATCATACCCTACAAGAAAATAAGGGGAAAGGCGATGGTGGGGGGAGTGGGGTGACACAACGTAGAGCTGACTGGGGAATGGGGCAATCAGAATATATGCCTTCTTGGAGTGGGGGGAGGGTAGAAATGAGGAGAAAATTTGTAGCTCAAAATCTTGTGGAAATAAATTTTGAAAACTAAAATATTAAGTAATAAAATAATTGTTAAAAAATAATTTAAAAAGATAAAATTGGGAGGAGTGACTGCATCAAGTGTATGCAGAAGAAATCTGAGCTGGAGGAGACATCATTTTAAAGGCATTCAGGGGTGTGTTTTCAAGATAACTAAAAGAGATCAATAACCATCCGCAATAGAAAATAAAGTACTTGAGAAGGTGTATATCACCCAGGTTATTTTCCATATTATTTGTAAGGCAACCTACTGAGTAAGTTCATCAGTATCTACACCTTGGCAAATGATTTTAATAGGTTCAGAATATAATAGGTGGAAGAACTGAGGCCAGTAGAATGGATAACCATTTATATGTTTATTATATAACTGTATCCCTGCCCTTAATAAGTATCTTCTGAAACTTCTACAGTACCTAAAATCCAACAATTAGCCGGTTAATTTCTTTGGAATATACAAAATCTGTCTGCTTCATGCCTATTGTTCAAGTCTCAGTTCAATTTATGGTCTTTTTGTAGTGTCTCTAATAGCATTTTTTTGTCCATTCAACTAAAGATTGCAGTATAGCCAAGAGAAATTTTTGATCCGTTTGATTTTTCATCTAAGGATTGATGGGCCAAGCTCTTTTGAATTACAATGGTTCTTAAAGAATAATAGGATTATAAATGAAATGCTGGGAGGGTCTTTGGAGGTCAAGTTCCTTAATTTGCAAGTGAGGAAATGGAGGCTGAAATGGAAGTTTAAATGAGTTGTTCAGGGTCACACAACTATTATGTATCTGAGACAGAATTTGAACTCAGGTCTTCTTGATTCAAACTCCTGCACCCTCTCTGCTGTATCACCTTCTTAGCTATTATTTTGGAGGTTTCAATATGTTCTGCAGCCTGAATCAATATAAAAAAAATACTATCCATAATCAGGACTATCTAGAAGATCTCTTTGCTTCTAGGAATTACCTAATTTGATTTAGAATTCATGACATTGGAAACTATCTTGATGCGAATGACTTCCCCTCCCCATTTTTTCTTTCCTTACTTGAGTTTAATGAACAAAGAATTATCAAACAATTTCTATTGTTTTACCCTTTAAGGAATGTTGTATAATTTTGTTGTTTATTGGGGAAATAACTTGTTAAAGGAGACTCCTTAAGTTAGATTTTTGCTCTATCAATTAAAATACTTTTTTAGAGTAATAGTATTAAACAGAATTAAATGTTGTTTCATCTTCATTTCTCCCAGTCCATTGTGTGATGTTAAAGATATAGTCTACTCCGGTTTATCATTTGCAAAACTTTTCTATTCCGATCTAATACCCTCATCAATAGTGTCCTTTGTCATATGGGTAAGTAGTTATCAGTGTTCTCTTCTTACTTATTATTTTACAATAAGGTCCTAGATTTTTACAATTTCATTTAATAATCTAAGGTTCTACTTCAATTTTTTAAAAATAATAATATTCTTCTTATGATGCTATATGATTCTGTCAGGGTACATAGTAATTGAGCAATGAAGCACATGGTTGGTGCCATCATGTTGAAACAATTAGAAACAATGGAATATGAAGTCATAAGGTTATCATAAAACATGTGTTTTCAGAAAAGAGAGTCATGTTTTTTTTTTGTTCTACGTTAGTATTCTCAGGATATCAAAAGAAGTCCAGGAAACTTTCAACATGTTGGGTGAATATGCAATATTGAAGGTAAGGGAGAACATAGGCCAGAACTTAATTTATTGGGTATCCATGATAGGATATGATTAGTACCATTAGAAAGAACACCCACATCCATGAGATCACGGAACCATTGGACCACTGAAATGTTAGTGTATTTCCATCGTTTTAGGCATTATAGGTTGTTTTCAGTCTATCTTTAAAATGTAAAGATGGCTATAAAAATAATATATTAAGTCATTATCCACTAACATCTAACTATGACTTAGTTTATAAGACTTTTTTTTTAAAGCTCACTGTTGGTAAAGAGATGAATAGGAAGGAACCGGAATAAGACCAATACATTTTGCTGTAGGTGAGAGTACGTGTTTGTGTTATGAAGTTCAGACAACAAATATGGAATGGAGGAATTGGTGGAAATATTTTAGCAAGCTAGGCATTATTGAGGCAACAAAAGTGCACTGGTTTACAGTATTATAAGATGTCATCTGCATGCAGTTGTGGCCTTTAAAAGGAGCAAAGAAAGAACACAAATAATGAATTTTGTTTAATTCATAGTTTTGGTATTCAGGGGAATCTGATCTAAGATTAAACATTTTCCAATGCTCTTTGAGAAGACAAATAATTTACATTTTTTTAACCATAAATTGATCAATTTTAACTCAGATTTTTTGTTTGACTAGATATATCTGCAATTTCTTTGCAAAATTCTTTCTAAGAAAAATGATGGCCCCTTTTATTTCTAAATAGTAGAAACTTGAACATAAACATTACTTTTTTTCACTTCTTGACCTTGTCCCTTTTTCTGTTTCCCAACTTTCTTAAAAATCATTATATCTATTTATTACATCATATGATATGATATGATATGACATGATATGATATGATATGATATACACTTATCCTTTCCATATTGCAGGAGCTAGGGGCATGGCACCCCTGCTATCTAGGGAATCTGCATGAATTTTTGACCCTCCTTTCATACCAGAGAAGTCTGAATTATTATCAGATGAAATGTGTTGCTGTTATACAATGCTATCCATATATTTTGTACATTTCTAAGTTTATGAAATTTTTCTGTGTCACCTGCTGGTGTTTCCATGTCATCAGAGGCTTCCACTAAACTCCCCCCAAGTCCCCATTTAATTCATTATGCCAACTGCGATATGTTGAAACCATGATGGAGAAAGTCACAATGTGCCAGGGATAACTGTAAGCATAGTTATTGAGTGAGAGAAAGAGAGAGGCAGAGAGAATTAACTACTCTGTAGAAGTTCCCTAGATACAACTGTGATTGTCTTACTAAGAGATTTTTTCTTCAAATCTGCCTTTTCTCTTCCATTTCTGTTTTTATATATCTAAGGAAATCATAGCAATTTTAAACATATGTAACACAAAAATGTAATTCTAAAGTCAAAGTTTTCTTACTGAGATAATTATTCTTTGCAAATTTTCATTCAGTCTAATGCTGTAATGACTGACAAAGGGAAACCTAGGGTAAGTCTTGTTCTTTCACATATTGTAGATGAGAGGAAAGATAAAGAAAGCATATTTCTTCATTTTTGGTTTAGGATTCCATTGTTTCAAGGAACACTATTTTTGTTTCATTCTGTTTTAGTTTTAGGATTTTTTCAATAAAAGGGAAATAGATGTAAGGAAAAGTAATAAAGAGGAGTTATAAAGAAGTGGATAGAGGGACACCTTTAAGGTTAGGAAAGCCAGATTTCAAGTTGGCTGTATCACCTTAAGAAAGTTACTCAAACTCCCAGTGTCCCAGATAACTCTCTAAAACTTGTTATAGATGAATTACTAATCTATATTGCTGGAGGGCACAGAGACATCACCGTAATGATAAAACCATAGGGAAGAAAAAAGATAAATGAACACTATGTTCACAACTATTGTATTAACACCTATCTAGGGCTTCAAGTTGGTCTAGTTAGCTTTGACTTTTTTCTACTCAGTCTCTGGGGGAGAAAATCCCATTTCAATTCCTGTCAGTCTGTAGCAACATAAGGGAATGAAGAATTTCACGAAGCTTCCCTTGCCCTGAGAAAACAAATCAAACATTATGAAGTGCAAAGTGCATCAGGCTGGCCATGTCACAGCTCGGCTTTAATTTCTGTGGACATTCCCATTTGCTCTCTCCAGGAGATGTCACTGCAGACACAGGTAAACCTCTGATTCACCTGTTTATGGGAAAAATATGAGGGTGGAAGTGGGGCTAGAGGGGGGAGGGGAGACATAAAGCCTCTCTTATTCCAAAAATACCTTCATCCACTTTATCTGGATTCTTCCTCTGGGTAAAAATACAAGGCTGGAGAGAGGTTGTCATACTTTCTCCTCCAGCCATTTTTTATTTGTACCTGCCTATTAAGAAAAGCCAGGGCAGCTTGATCTCCTAAAGTATTGCTTCTAAAGATAGCCCCAAAGGGAAGTCCTTCACTGATGGGAGAGAAAAAGAACATAGAAGGTTTGTATACTTTTTATAGCTCTGAGGGAAGGTGTTTGCACTATTTTATATGTGCTTTGTACACCACTAGCTGTTTGAATAAAAATCAACCCCTATTCACTTATGTTGTGAAGAGGAAATTTATCTGTGGTTCATATTCATTCTGAGTGATGATACATAGTCTGATTTCATGATAGCAGACATAGGGCTGGCATTGGAATTACATAAATAAGATAAATATTTTCCTGGGAGGGAAGTTTGTGGGTTGACATTTATACCACATATTGAAATAATAAACACAAGAATCAAGTTTTCTATTTTTCATTTCAAGCTTTTTTAAGGATATATATTTCCATTTTATATATTTAAATATTAGGCTAAAATAATTCGCTGACTATTTTGAACTTGCTAAAATGGTCTGCTATTATCCCGCACCCCCTCAAAAATTAAAAAGAAACCTCAGTCACTGAACCTTAAATTTTATATAGTTCATTGAATAACTTTTGTAGTTTGCTGCATTGGAAAAAAAATGTTTTGAGCACAGCTAATTCAGAGCTTAGTTTCCTTATAGGGACCACGCACAAGGTGAAACATTGATAAAATAATTTTCTGGAAGGTTACAATTTTTTCTTGGATAATCATGCCTTCTTAACTGCATCTCTTTCTATGTTTCCTCTTATATCAAGTTACCTTCATATGGGTAGACAAAATTATTGATGCATTAAAATAACAATCATATACAATGAATGGTGGGAGGGACCTTTAAATCGTGCAGTCAGACGTTCCAGTAGACTTTATGCTTCTTGAGTATGGAGGCACTTTTTTGTGTCTGTGTATCCCCAGTATCTAGTGTAGCAGGCACTTTGGACACAGTTAAGAGAGACTTAATAAAGATTTGTGAATTGAGTTCTCATGAAAAGAATGAGACTCGGTCATTCCAATTACCCAAGATCATTCTAATGAACTTGAAATTTCAGCAACTTTATATAAAGAATTTTCATACCCTGAAAACAGGTTTTGATGTGATATGATTTGACAAATAATTGAGACAACTCCAAAGTATAAGTTCAGTTATTCTAATTCGTGAGGAATATATATTCTAATGAATTAGAATGACTGGATTTTACCCAATATTATTTGAGTAACTTCTTGCACAGAGTATCTATCTTTAGTAGCTCATCAGTAGTGTAATTTATATGATGCATTTTTTGATAGGATATGTGAATGCGTGAGAGCTAGTGTTGTTCAGTGAATAAAAAAGTTACCCTCGAAATTTCCTAGTTTCAATTATGGTCTCTGACTGTGTTGCCCAAGGATAGGCACTTAACCTCTCAGTAACCAGTGCAGTGGAAATTTGGATTGTTGTGTGATACTTTGGTGCTTCTTAGATGACATTTCATGACCTGGGGTCCATCTTAAAGCTCTGATTTGACAGTTTTAATGTGCTGTGGGAGGGTCATCCTGATAAACAACCATCTATCCTGTTTCTTGGTATAAGACCATCATCACCTGAGACACCCAATGTCAGAACATTGGGCAAGCTTTTGCTTACACTCCCCTGGAAAATAGATCCCAAACACAGTGTAGATGATTGGGGAAGGTCCTTAAAGATTCTTACAAAAATCTCACTCATATTCCTAGTCAACAGAGCAATCACTGCCAGTAACTTGACAGCAAGATTGTCTCCCACAATAAGTTGATGCCCAAGCTCCAGCTCTTCCTTCCCACAGGCTTTACTTCTTTCTTGAAGGTATCACTTAGAGACATTGATAATGCCACTTCTTCCTTCCCATAGGTATTATCTAATCTTTGAGTAAGAAAATTACCTCCTGGCACCTGAAATCACTTCAATTAAATAAACATTATTGTTATTGTTGTTTGTCCTTTATTCTTGAAGAGGGCCATGACAGCAGGAAGGACATGTCAGGATTTTCAAGTGAATTAGATCTAAGTGAGGGAGAGATATGCAAAGTTACCCGCCTCATTCCCTCCTCCTGAGTCATCTTGCTGCCCCTGCAATGCAATAAACATTAAGTGCTTACTTAAAGATTATGTTAAGTGCTCAGGATTCGAATAAGAAAAAGAAAAAAAAAACATCCCAGTCCTGGACTTTACCTTACAATCTAATGAGGGAAGACAGTACAAGGAAAAAAAACAGATTAAAAAAAAAGCAGAAAAGGCAGCAGGGCATCAGAGGGTATAATGTTCCAAGTACAGCTGCTGATGGGAAATGAATTAGCAGGGAAGTTCTGAGTCATCTATATAGGAATTTTTTTTCCCCTGGGATGTTAATCCATCATGCTCCAATCAGAGATGAGAGGCAGATGAAGAGGGGTTGAGTATCAAAAGCTAAGTCAAACTGCATGGTGATAAGAGTTCAAATGATAAGCTTATCCTGGGTGAGGCTTGTTGTTCTGTGGAGTCAAAAATTAGCAGAACTCCTATTTTCTCCTCTCTTTCCCTGTTGCCTCTTATAGGTTTCACTATTTGCAAAACTGGTCCCTGGACCTCATTTATATGGACAACTGAACTCTGGTAGTGGTAAGTATGAATATAACACTAATAAAACCTCCTATAATGACTCCTAGCTTTGTCTCTTCCTTTCAGAATCTAATCAAACCAGCTGGATGGGTAATAGGGCTCACTCGACCTCTAGTACTTCACTTTACTTCATGAGCCACTGACCATGGCTAGGAGGAGGGCTATTCAGTCCAGCATATGTGCCCCAGTAAAGGGAAGTTCATTCCTTATCAGTTTCAAGGTAAAGCTTACATACCACCCAATACAGCCAGGCAACTCTGTAGGATTATAGACTGCATTAACAGAGGTTCCACAACAGAAGGAAACTACAGGAAATCACATGTCCAGACAAAAATTGAAAAAAAAATTAAAGCTACTACCCCACACGTATATACACATACATAAATACATCAATATTTCATGTATATACATATGTATATGCATACACATAATGATACATATGTGCATTTTTTCCTTCTAAACAAGCATTTGCTAGGAATTTTAAGTATATAAGACAGAATGAGCCTATCCCTGGCTTTCTTCCTTTGAAAATTAACTGACATCTTTAATATCTTTTTTTTTCTTTTTCAATGACACTGAGAGTTGAATCCAATACTTAGGCAGAGGAAATCAAAAATGTAGTTCAACCAGGAGATATTTGAAATGCAGCCTGGAGAAGACTTAGCAAGAACTCTGAAAGAGAAAGAAAAGAGATTCTATATGGCTTTAAAGGCCTCAATGCAGAACACTGGGTGGAAGATATTGGGATGAAAATTTTGGTACAACATAAGGCATACTGTGCTAAGAATGAGAACAGTTTCAAAATAGAAGAACCTGCTTTGTGAGGTCAAAGGTTCCTATTCATTGAAGGTGATCAAGCAGAGATGAGATGACAACTTGTCAGGGATTTTGAAAGAATTCTTGTATCTATCAGTCAAGGGATTGGACTCTATGAACTTTAAGTGTTGGTCTGATTGCATGAGTCCATTATTTGGTTTCAAACTTACATAATAACAAAAGGATATGTCAACATGCCCTTTTACTGATTCTTAGGAGGAAGCCCTGGAGCCCACATGTGATAGTTCCAATGAGCATTTCCAGATCTCACTTTTTTTTCCTGTACATCCTCTCTTTTGATGATCACATCAGCTGCCAAGGATTTAACTGTCTTCTCTATGAAAATGAGTCCCAGATTTATATATCCAGTGGAATTATCTACTGAACTTTTATATATATCGACAGTTATCAGTTGGACATCCCAAATAGTTCTTAACATCAAAGACTTTTGATTCCATTAGGGCAAATATGTGAATACATAAAGAAATTTAAAATCTATATGTGCATACATATATATGTATATATACACATAGGTATGTCTATATCTATGTGTATAAACATACCCAAACATACAAATAAATTCAGGGAAGAAAACCCATGGGCAATAAAGAAGTAGGAAGTGGTGCTGGATGTATTAGGTATTCATGAGCAGAGATGGGAATACTTCGTCATTTAGGAGGAAATCTACTTTATATTTTGAAACTCTGTGTGTCTGAGGCCTAGTAAGGGAAACTTGGGCAGTATTTCTGATAGTTTAATACTCAGGGTTCACCTGGGTGAGTATTTAAAAAAATATAGAGAGATCTCCCCTCAATTACTTATTGCCATTATTTCTTTGATATTTCAAGGTGTGAGGGTTATTTTTTTGTACCCACAATGTAAGTCTTTGCGGCCACAGTACATGGTGTATGATAATTAATAATTGCTTGTTAATTGATTGTTTAACAAACTATTTACCTCAAAGCTTTTCCAATCCTCATCTCTTCCTCAGTCCACCCCTATACATGGCTTTTTAGCTATGTGTTCTGGGTTATCTTACCCCATTATGATGTAAGCTCTTTGAGGTTACAGACTGTTTTTCTTGCTTATACAGTACTCTCTATACCCTCAGTACTCTTAGGACAGTGATTCCAACATGTCAATTGCTTAATAAATTCTATCTGCATTTTCCAAGGCAGTGTAAATATTCTCTCCATTCTTCAGATGAGAAAACTGAGGGTTGGAGATATTAATTGACTTGCCCATGGTCAAACATAGGCAATATCAGAGGTAGGATTTGATCCATGTTTTCCTGACTCAAAGCCAACTAAAAGACTGCCTTTTTATCATCTTACCTGTTGTCACACAAGGAGCTTTTACTGAATCAACTATGCTCTGTTCCATTTCCCCTTTTGACTACTTCAGCACATTTACAAGATACCTAGTAAGAGTTGCGGTACAATGGATGGCCAGAAACTGTATCTTCATTCAGTATCATTCAGATAGATTTACATACTCAGTAGATATATAATTTCATTGGGGTTGGCTCTTCTGATAAGGAAATCTCCTTAACCAATGTAGGTTATCCCTCTTATACTGTTAGGGAGTTTCCTGGTTCACTGAGATGTTAAGTGACTTGCCTAGGGGAACAAAGCATCAGTCACAGCATGTTTTCTATGATATGCCCAGAAATGTCTGTTTAATTTTAGAAGTCACCAATAATGAGCATGTTCTAAATAAAGGAATAAATATTTTCTAGAACTTTGTAACAGTGTTAATTTTTAAGAATATTAAAGTGTATTTAACATTTTTTAGACTATGTAGGGGAATATTTATTGACAAATTTTTTGGGGGAAAATTGTATGGTGATTTCCAAAGAGCATAGCATGATGTTGGCTCAGAACTTTGTCATTTTAGCTAGAATTCAAAAGCTTAGCAACATGTATGCCACTATAAATTTTAATTTATTTAGATTAGTTTCATTACTCTTTGTCCACGTAGAAGATGCCAAAACATAACAAAGAAACAAAATCCAGCAAACTCAGATCAGTAAAACCCTCTGGAGAGGCAATTATCAAGTATGACAGACTAGCTTGGCAAGGTACACGAGAAAAATGAAGTTTAAGTCTGTGTTGTTACCACCTTCCGCAAGCAGCTCAGGCTATGAGCTCTGGTAATGATAACCATTTAATTGAAATCCCTGAGTGTACACTTGCTATTCACATATTTACATTAATGTTAAGGATGTTAGTCATTACAAATAATTATAAACAAAACAGTTTATATGAAGTAGCTAAATGAAAAACAATCTAGGGAAAACTCTTATAGAAAAAAAAAATAGGTCATAACCTCTGTGAGAGTAGGAACTGTCTTTTTCTTATTTGTATCCTCTTCGCTTAACATAATATCTGACAGATAGCAAGTAATCAATAAATGTTAATTGTATTATGTTATTGTAGCCACACTACTATTTTCTTTAAAAACAGTTTTTCTAGGTTTTAGATTTGAATAAAATATAACAGCTTTCATTTCTTTGCATTTGTGTATGTATTGCCATTATTTACTGAGATTGGGATTGTTTTAAGTAGGTGAATACCTAAATTGTTTGGCACAATGAAGATATAAGGCATTACAGAAATTAAGCTTTTCTTACTAAAGGTCATTTTGTCCAAGATCCCCTTTTTTCCATTTTACATATTTTTGAGGAATACTTCAATGTTTTAGTGAATCTGTGAGCTCATTGATATACATGATCTTTCTAGTGGACCAGGGAACAATCCAATAATGCCTTCTCAGCAATTTTTACTATTACTAATTCTTCCACATATATCCAATGTGGGATCTTCCAGTGTTTTGAGGAATTTCCCTAATTCTATTAGTACAATATTAATATCATTAAAGTCAATCAGTCACTAAGCATTCTCTTAGGTCCTTCTATATATCATGCACAGTACTAAGCCCTGAAGAGACAAACAAAGGCAAAAAACAGTCCCTACTCTTTAGGGGCTTACGATGTAATGGGGACAGATTATTTCACTGGTTGTTGTAGTTCATGCTTAAAGAGAACCAAAATGACTTCATTATATGAGGGTGAAATACAGTTTGTCTGATTGTGGCTGATCAGGTAAATACAAGTTTGGAAGGTTCTACCACAAATTGGGCACAAATAGTCCATATGAATATTTGGAGTGGAGAAATCTCTAAAGTTCAAGCTACTGCAATTCTCCTTTGCTTGTGTAGTTCCTTCTTTGATGAAGGCATGTCATACTGGGCAGTCTTATGCCAGTGTCTCTCAATCAATTCCAAAGTTCTTCAGAAAGACCTTGAAAGTATCCTTGTATTATTTCTTCTGACCTCAATATGAGCACTTGCCTCATGTGAATTCTCCATAAAATAGTCATTTTTTGCAAACATGTATTTAGGATTTAAAAAAATATGGCCAGACCATCCAGGTTGTTCTCTCCGCAGTAGAGTTTGAATGCTTGGCAGTTCACCTTGAGAAAGGATCTCAGTGTCTTATACACTAACTTGCCAGGTGATCTTCAGAATCTTCCTAAGGTAAGTCAAGTGGAAGAGGTTCAATTTTCTGGCATGGCACTGGTATACTGTCCAGGTTTCAAAGGCATCTGACAATGACATCAGCATGATGGCTCTGTAGACCTTCAGGTTGGTAGGCAGTTTAATATCTTTTCTCTCTCATACTTTATCTCAGATCTTCCCAAACACTGAGCTAGCTTTTGCAATGTGGGCATTAGCTTCATCAACTATATGTACATCTCTGGAAAATATAATTCCAAGGTAAATAACCATATGTATTCCATTTAAAATTTCTCCATTTGCTATGATGTCATTTTGTACTTATTGAAGGTGTTCAAAAACACTACTGAAAACATAATAATAAGAATGGGAGTAAACACACACACCCCTGCTTCACTCCAAAGATGACTGAGAAAGAGTGAAAGCATTATCCATTATCCAGAATCTTGTGTAACCATGCAGTAGTGAAACTGGCATACAATAATGATGAAAGTCTAAAATAACTAGAGGATAACTTGGAGATAACCACTGGACGGAAAGCATCAGTATTCAGGGGAGTCATAAATGGTTTCTTGTAGAAGGTAGAATTTTAGTAGGAATTAAAGGAAGCCAGGAAAACCAAGAGATAGAGATGAGAAAGGAGAGAATTCTAGGGTGGGACAGTGAGTAAAATTTCACAAAGACTGAAGATGTGATGTACAGAAAAGGAGACAGATGTCATTGTATTATAAAGTATGTGAGGGGAAGATAAAAACAGTGAGAAAGGTCAGGTTACAAAACACATTGAATGCCAATCAGAGGATTTTATTGACACTAGAGGTGACAAGAAGCTACTCAAGCTTACTCAATAGGAAATGTAAAATGATAATTGAAGCAACTGAAGCATATAGGCTCTTCATTTATTATTCCCCATCTTTGATATATGACTACCTACCTTTCATTCTAGTCACAGAACTTTAATGATAACTTCTATGTCCCATCTTTTACAATTGGTCATTGATAATCTTCTGTAGATTGTTTACATTTGCTATTAGCCTTTTCATCCACTTTGTGACTCTCCACTGGAGATTGTAATTATATAACATGTGTCAATGTTCCTAAATATCAGATTCTTCAGAGAGATAATTAAAGGTTAGAATTCAGAAAAGCCAATACTTCTGATAATTGAGTAATTTTGAAGAGATCAATTCAGTTATGTTGAGCAAAGATAAAGAGGAGGTCGAGTACTATAAAGAATTTAAAATATGGTGTTGCCTGAAGGGAGTGAAGAAGAGGAATTTGTGGTGAAAGATAATATAATTACCTTTTAAATACAGATCACAACCTGCTTTCTCATGCCTATCAACTTTTTTCCTAGTTATTCATTGTCAATGGGGGAAAAAAAAAAAAAAAAACTTTACCCTCGAAGGTGTCATTCAACAGCAACTGCCTTGTAGTGTAGAATTTAAATACTTAAGGACACCATGTTCATGAGGTAATGTGAGGGACTGGGGTAGGTGATGTATGGGCTGCTATGAAGAAGAAGACTTTTCCTTGGCAGTTTCATCAAGTAAATCAATCTTCATTAAGTTTTAATCCTGCTAAGGGGCCTCTTCTTGAGAGGATAGCCATGGGGTGGAGCAGAAAGTTGAACAAAGGATTGTTTAGTTGTATTGAAAACAAGTCACAATTGCCTCTTACAGAGTCACAGTGGATAAGGCTTATCTATCTACTGGTCTATTGTTTAATCATACATATCCTTTGGCATCATAGTCTGAGAAGACCATATGATTCCCACTTCTGAACCATTGCACTATGCCACTCAAAAATTATATTGTATAAATAGCTTTTCAATATAGGAGAGACTAGTACTTTTTATCTAATTCGATATTGATTTTTATCTTTCATCTAAAATGTCATTTGTCTAGCTTTACACAGATGGATAATTCAGAAATTGCTACATTTTCAATATCTATTCTTTTTCTGTACTTTAAGATATAGTAACTGTTTTTTTTTTCTGTTTTGGGGGGATTTTGAGTATCCAGCACATCTCGTGCCTTTTGGCTCCCTTCTTAAGAAAATATTTATGCTAGATAGCATTGAGATGCCCCCCCTTGTCTACAAGCCTTTGTTTACTTTCCTTTCTTAATTCTATACCAAATTCCCCAAAACATTTTCTTCACTCTCCCTTATGTGACTACCTTTTCAGAGAACTCAACAGATATCAAAGTCTACGATGATCAAATCTGAAGGTCTTTTTGAGTTCTTTATAGCATTTCACTACCCCTGTATCACCTACAACAGGTATTGATGCATAATTTTCAGTTAGCTTCATTTTGCTTATTTTCTTATGAATGGTGTTGTTCAGTCATCTTTTCAGTTGTATCCAACTTTTTCTAAGCTTATTTGAGGTCTTTTTGGCAAGGATAATGGAATGGTTTGATATTTCTTTCTCTAGTTCATTTTATAGATGAGGAAACTGAGGTAAACAGGGGTAAGTGATTTGCCCAGGGTCACACAGCTATTAAGTACCTGGGGCCAGATTTGAACTCAGGAAGATGAGTCTTCCTGTCTTCAGTCCTAGTATTCTATCTATTAAGCTACCTAGCTACACAGATAAACATCTCATTTCTTCTTGTTTTGTCAGATCTGACTCTTTGTGACCTTATGGACCAATCTGTTTATGGTGTTTTCTTGACAAGGACACTGGAGTGGGTTGCCATTTCCTTCTTTAGTGGATTAAAGTAAGCAGAGGTTAAATGACTTGCCCGAGGTCACACAATAAATAATATCTGAGATTGTATTGGAACTCAGGTCTTCCTCACTCCAGGCACAGCTCTCTATCCACTGAACCATCTAGCTACTGCTTTATAAACACTGAATTGCTAAATGGCCAAAAATACTTTGAAAGGATATTTCTTATTGCCTTCTGACACATTAAAAAAAAAAAACTCAATATTATCAGGTTTTTAATTTATTTTTCCAAGAACTTCTGAACCATCCTTCTACTTTGTTTCAATTTTCTTTTTTTTTTTTTTGCCTGCATTAACTGTTGTTACTTGCCCTTCATTTTTAATAACAAGGTTATATGACTCAGGCTGTCTAGTACTATATCTACATATGGACAATTACCTCATATTTAAAATGTCAATAGTTAAGTTACAATTTATGGATGTTCTAAAAATTGTGCTTCTTAGTTCTTGGTGGCCCTTTCCCACTAACTTGCCACAATCTCTGCATAAGCAGAAAGGGGCCTACTCAGGTCTAGAGACCATTTTGTATGGTTTTTGGTTTCTGAATTGCCACATCAAAATGGTCATTCTCCTTGAGGACCATGAGACTGATTATGAGATTTTTCATACTTACTCTTTATCACAGTCTGACAGCCTTGGATTTCCCAACATGCCAGTACTTACTGGAGCCTGTGTTCTACTAGCATAACCTAAAGAATCTATGGTAAATTCCATACCACATATGATCAGAATAAAACATTCGCACATTCTATCCTTCTAAAAATAATTGTCTCTCTCCCTTACCATATATTACCCCTTACCACTGTTATCAGTGTAATTTAGCATTATCCTCATGTCCCAGGAAATACTTTAAGTTATGAAAGGCTATTGATCTGCATAGCAAATACCCTTAGGTTGCTTTTTGCTAATTCAGTTGACTCTATCACCAAATCACAGAATTTATGATTTAGAAAGGAACTCATACATGAAAGTCATACTGACTAAATAACATGACTAACATTTGGTCACCCAGCCTCTGCTTAAAGAATTATAGGAAGGAGCAACCCATTAGCTCCCAAGGCAACTTACTCCATCTTTGGATGACTCCAAAATATTGGAAGGTTTTACTCCAGACATGTTAATATTGAATTGGTTACAATGACTCTTTCAGTCTTACCATCCAATTTGTTCTGAATCCACAAGATTCTATTGTCATCTCATCCTTCCTTCTCTATTTCAAGTGATGCAATGGATAAAATGTTGAACCTGGAATTAGGAGGACCTGAGTTCATATCTGACATCAGATATTTAATAGTTATGTAACCCTGGGCAAGTTACTTAACCCTATTTACTTCAGTTTCCTCAACCATAAAAGGTGGATCTTGTAGAAGGAAATGGCAAAGAACTTCAGTATCTCTGCCAAGAAAACCCCACTGAGGTTGGGAAGAGTTGGATATGACTAACATACAAGAAAATAATAGATTCCCATAATGTAAGGGATTTCAGAGGGGCTAGAGTAGGATATTCAACCAGACAGAATCTTTATATGTAAACAAGTCATCCCTTTAGAGCTACTCTCTTATTATTCTCTAAAACACCTCCTTTTTATTATTTTTTTTAATTTTTAATTTATAGCACTTAGTTTTACATGTTCTTGAGTTTCAAATTTTCTTCCCTTCCCTCCTTTGCCCCTCCCCACCAAGACAGCATGCAGTCTGACATAGATTCTACATAAACCTTTGCATTAAGCTTATTTACACAATAGTCAAGTTGCAAAGAAGAATTACGACGAATGGTATGAGTCAGAAAGAGAAGAAACAAAACCAAAAAAAGAGGAAAAAAAAGGAGAGCCAATAGTTTGCCTCCATCTGCATTAAGACTCCACAGTTCTCTCTCTTGATGTAACTAGCTTTTTCCATCATGAGTCCTTTGGAGCTGTCTTTGAGCCTTGTATTGCTGAGAAGAACTAGGTCTATCAAAGTTAGTCATCACAGAATCAATATGTCTGTAGTTGTGTATAATGTTCTGCTGGTTCTGCTCCTCTCACTCAGCATCAGATCATGTAGGTCTTTCCAGGTTATTATTAAGTCTATATCATCCCCATTTCTTATAGCACCATAGTATTCCATTGCATTCATATACCACAACTTGTTCAGCCATTACCCAATTGATGGGCATCTCCTTGATTTCCAATTCTTTGCCAACATAAAAGTGCAGATGTAAATATTTTTGTACATACAGTTCCCTTTCCCCCTTGTGTGTTCCCTTTGGGATATAGCCCTAGGAGTGGTATTGCTGGATCAAAGTGTATGCACATTTTTATAGCCCCTTGGGCATAGTTCCAAATTGGTCTTTGGAATGGCTGGATTTGTTCACAACTCAACCAACAATGTATTAATATTCCAATTTTCCCACATTGTCTCCAGCATTTATTATTTGCCTGTTCTGTCATGTTAGCCAATCTGACAGGAGATATGCGGTACCTAAGAGTTGGTTTGATTTGCATTCCTCTGATAAATAGTGATTTAGAGCATTTTTTCATATGCCTATAGGTATATTTAATCAATTCCTCTGAAAACTGCCTGTTCATATCGTTTGACCATTTCTCAATTGGAGAATGACTTGTATTCCTATAAATTTGGCTCAGTTCCCTGTATGTTTTAGAGATGAGGCCTTTTATCAGAGACACTGGTTGTAAAGATTTTCTCCCAATTTTCTGCTTCCCTCCTAATCTTTGTTGCATTGGCTTTGTTTATACAAAAACTTTTCAGTTTAGCATAATCAAAATCATCTATTTTGCATTTTATAATGCTCTCTATCCCTTGTTGGGTCATGAATTCTTCCCTTTCTCATCAATCTGACAGGGAAACTATTCCTTGCTCTCCCAACTTGCTTATAATATCAGCCTTTATTCCTAAATCATGAACCAATTTTGACTTTATTTTGGTATATGGTGTATGATATTGATCTATGCCCAGTTTCTGCCATACTGTTTTCTAATTTTCTCAGCAGTTTCTGTGAAATAGTGAATTGTTAACCCAGAAGCTGGATTCTTTGGGTTTACCAAAGAGTCGATTTCTGTAGTCGTTGACTTCTGCGCCTTGTGTACCTAATCTATTCCACTGATCTACTACTCTATTTCTTAGCCAGTACCAGGTAGTTTTGATGATAGCTGTTTTATAGTACAGTTTAATATCTGGTATGGCTAGGCCACCTTCCCTAGAATTTCTTTTCATTAATTTCCTTGATATTCTAGACCTCTTGTTCTTCCAGATGAATTTCGTTATTATTTTATCCAGTTCTGTAAAATAATTTTTAGGAGTTGGATTGCTATGGAACTGAATAAGTGAAATAATTTAGGTAAAATTTTCATTTTTTATTATATTAGCTTGGCCTTATAATGATCAACTGCTGTTATTCTATTTAATTAGATCTGAATTTATTTGTGTGAGAAGAGTTTCATAATTGTGTTCCTACAGGTCCTGGGTTTGTCTTGTGGGAAGATTCCTAAATATTTTATAGTGGCTACAGTAACTTTAAATGGAATTTCTCTTTCTGTCTCTTGCTGGTGGGCTTTGTTAGCAACATATAGGAATGCCAAGGATTTATGTGGGTTGATTTTATATCCTGCAACTTTGCTAAAGTTGTTAATTATGCCAAGTAGTTTTTTACTTGAGTCTCTAGGATTCTCTAAGTAAATCATTATACCATCTACAAAAAAGTGATAATTTAGATTCCTCTTTGCCTATTCTAATTCCTTCAATTTCTTTTTCTTCTCTTAATGCTAACGCTAACATTTCTAGTACCAAATTGAATAATAGGGGTGATAATGGACATCCTTGTTTCACTCTGGATCTTATTGAGAAAGCATCTAGTTTTCCACCATTACATATAATGATAGCTGATGGCTTTGGGTAGATGCTATTTATAATTTTAAGGGAAACTCCATTTATTCCCATACTTTCTAGTGTTTTTAATAGGAATGTGTGTTGCATTTTGTCAAAACCTTTTTCTGCACCTTTTGAGATAATCATGTGGTTTCTGCTAGTTTTGTTATTGATATGATCAATTATGCTGATAGTTTTCCTAAGATTGAACCAGCCTTGCATTCCTGTAATAACTCCTACCTGGTCATAGTGTATTATTCTTGTGATAAGTTGCTGTAATCTTTTTGCTAGTAATTCATTTAAAATTTTGGCATCAACAATCATTAAGGAAATTGGTCTATGATTTCCTTTCTGTATTTTGACTGTTCCCAGTTTAGGTATTAGTCCTATATTTGTGCTATAAAAATAATTTGGTAGGACTCCTTCTACACTTATTTTCCCAAATAGTCTGTAAAGTATTGCAATTAATTCTTCTTTAAATGTTTGAGACAATTCACATGTAAAACCATCTGGCCCTGGACATTCTTTCCTAGGAAGTTCGTTGATGTCTTGCTCAATTTCTTTTTCTGAGATGGGGTTGTTTAGGTAGTTTACTTCCTCTTTTTAACCTGGGAAATTTTTATTTTTGGAAATATTCATCAATTTCCCTAAGGTTATCAAATTTATGGTCGTACAATTGGACAAAATAATTCCTAATTAGAGATTTAATTTCCTCTTCATTGGAGGTGAATTACCCTTTTCATTTTTAATACTGGTAATTTGGTTTTCTTCTTTCTTTTTTAATCAAATTGACCAAGTGTTTATCAATGTTATTGTTTTTTTTTCATAAAACCAGCTCTTACTTTTATTTATTAGTTCAAGAATTTTCTTGATTTCAATTTTATTAATCTCTCCTTTGATTTTCAGTATTTCTAATTTGGTATCTAATTTGGGATTTTCAATTTGTTCTTTTTCTAGTTTTTTTTTTTCAGTTGCATGCCCATTTCATTGATCTCCTTTTTATCTATTTTAATCATGTAAGCATTTAGAGATATAAACCTTTCCCTAAGAACTGCTTTTGCTGCATCCCATAAGTTTGGTATATTGTCTTATTATTGTCATTCTCTTGAATGAAGGTATTAATTGTTCCTATGAATTATTCTTTGGCCTATTCATTCTTTAGGATTAGATA
This sequence comes from Phalanger gymnotis, assembly GCA_028646595.1. Lineage (NCBI taxonomy): Eukaryota > Metazoa > Chordata > Mammalia > Diprotodontia > Phalangeridae > Phalanger > Phalanger gymnotis. The sequence goes on from CM053626.1 coordinate 80,316,994, forward strand.
GCTTAGTTTTCAATTAATTTTTAGTTTATTTTTCTATAGTCCTTTATTTCAAATAATGTCTATTACATCATGATCTGAAAAGGATACACTGACTATTTCAGCCTTTCTGTACTGGATTGTAAGGTTTTTATGCCTAGTACATAGTCAATTTTTGAGCATGTGCCATATACTGGTGAGGAAAAAAGGATATCCCTTTTTATCTCCATTTAGTTTTCTCCAGAGATCTGTCATATCTGCATTTTCTAAAATTCTATTCACTTCCTTAAATTCTTTCTAGTTTATTTTGAGGTTAGATTCATCAAGTTCAGAGAGGGGGAGGTTGAGGTCCCCCACTAGTACGGTTTTGCTGTCTATTTCTTCCTGTAACTCCCTTAACTTCTCCTCTAAGCATCTGCATGCTATACCACTTGGTGCATACATGTTAAATAATGATACTGCTTCATTGCCTATGGTGACTTTTAGCAGGATATAGTGTCCTTCCTTATCTCTTTTAATTAGATCTGTCTTTGCTTTACCTTTTTCTGAGATTAGGATTGCTACTCCTGCATTTTTTTTTTACTTTAGTTGAAGCACAATATATTCTACTCCTTCCTTTTACATTTACCCAATGTGTATCCCCCTCTTTCAAATGTGTTTCTTGTAAACAATATATTGTAGGGCTGTGGTTTTTAATTCATTCTGCAATCTGCCTCTTTTTTATGGGAGCATTCATCCCATTCACATTCACAGTTATGATTACAAGTTATGTCTTTTTCTCTATCCTGTTTATTTCTCCCTCCCACCTTCTGCTCCTCAAAAGAATTTTGTTTTGACCACTGCCTTCCTCAATTTACCCTTCCTCTTGATTTCCCTCCCTTATCTTACTTTTTTCCCCTTGCTACTTCATCCCTCCCTTCTGACCACCCCCTCTTTTCTTTCCCTTTTGCCCTCCTACTGCCTGCAGGACAAGTTTGATTTCTGTACTTTTCAGAGTATGTTATTTTTTTCTTGAACCAAATCTGATGAGAGTAAAGCTTATATACTACTCTTCTCCCTCCTGTCTTTTCCTCTACTATACTATGTTTTGTGCCTCTTCATTTGATGTAATTTGCCCTTTTCTACTACCTCCTTACCTCTTTTCCCAGAACCATCCCTTTATATGTCTCAATTATGTTTTTATCATTATTTCAGTTATTTTATACTAACACCCACAGTCCATGTATATCCCTTTCAATTGTCATAATAATTGTACTATTTTCAAGATTGTCATGTGTATATAAAACATATAATCCTATATATTGATGTAAATCATTTAACCTTATTGATCAAAAAGGTTTGTGGGTTTTTTCCACCTGTTTACCTTTTTATGTCTCTCTTGAGTTTTGTATTTGAAGATCAAATTTTCCATTGTGTTCTGGCCTTTTCATCAGGAAAGTCTGGAATTCCCTTATTTCATTGAATGTCCATCTTCTTGCCTGAAAAATTTTGGTCAGTTTTGCAGGGTAGTTGATCCTTGTTTATAGTGCAAGCTCCTTTGCCCTTCAGAATATCATATTCCAATTTCTCCTGCCATTTAATGTAGAAGCTGAAAGATCTTGTGTGATCCTGATGGTAATTCCATGATATTTGAATTGTTTCTTTTTGGCTACTTGAAGTATTTTTTCTTTGACTTTGTAATTCTAAATTTGACTATAATATTTCTTGGAGTTTTCATTTTTGGTTCTCTTTCAAGGGGTGATTGGTGGATTCTTTCAATGATGATTTTGCCCTCTGGTTCTAAGACCTCTGGGTTATTATATTTGAAAATTTCTTTTGAAATACTGTCCAGAATCTTTTTTTCATGTTGGCTTTCCAGTAGACCAATAATTCTTAAATCATCTCTCCTGGGTCCATTTTCCAGGTGAGTTGTTTCTCCAATCAGACATTTTGCATTTTCTTCTTTTTTTTCATTCTTTACATTTTGTTTGACTACTTCTCAATGCCTCCTAGAGTCATTAGCTTCCACTTGCTCAATTCTAAATTTTAGCGAGTTGCT
>CM053626.1:80319507-80340837 GCA_028646595.1 Phalanger gymnotis
AGAGTCTGAGACTGAATCTGGGTGTGTTTTTGCCACCTGGCCATGTTCCCAGCCAACTTAGTTAACCCTCGAGTTTTTCAACGGGGTATGGCTGCATGTAGACTAAAGAGTTCTATGTTCCAGGCTTGGGCGGATGCGCTGCCTCATCAGCACTCCTCCTTCCCCAAGAACTCCCTACCAGGACTGGGCTTAAATCTTCAGCAGTCTCTTCACTCCTGCACTGATCCACCACTTAATTCCTCCCACCAGGTGGGCCTGGGGCGAGAAGCAACTGCAGCTGTAGTTCTAAAGCTACCCCACCTCTGCTGCCACAGGGGTGGTTCCCGAACTGAAAACTCAGTCCCGCAGCTTTTCCCACTTACCTTCTCTGTTGTCTTTGCTCTTTTGTGGGTTGAGAGGCCTGGTAGATGCCACAGCTCAGTAAATCATTCCTGTAGGGCACTCTCCGCTCAACTCCTCATCTGGTTGGTCCTCGCCACGCACGCTGGGCCCTGCTGGGCTCAGCTCCCCTCAGGTGGGAGCTGGGAGCTCCATGCCAGACAACCCTTACTCAGAGACCATCCAGGCTGTCCTGGGCTGGAGCCCTGCTTCCCTCTGCCAGTTTGTGTGTTCTGCAGCTCTAGAATTGGTTCAGAGATATTTTTCATAGGTTTTTTGGAGGGACTTGGTGGGGAGCTCATGCCAGTCACTGCCTCCCAGCCGCCATCCTGGCTCTGCCCCCCCTCAACTGATTCTTAAAACATCACTTTTTAGAGACAAATATATTATCCTAACTTTATAAATGAAGAAATCAAAGAGCTATTAGCTACGTGAGTTCATCTAGGTCAGAAAAAGAACAAATACCAATGTTTCTAATCCAAACTAGGCCTTTCAATTCAAACCCCAGTGTTCTTTTTATTACAGCATCTGTCCTTTGGTCTGGTGGCCAGAGGTGGGTGAACCTCAAAGTCACATGTGGTTCTCTAGGTCCTCAAGTGTGGCCTTGCGACTGAATCCAAACTTCAAATAATAAATCCCCTTAATATAATGATTTTTTTTTTCTATAAAACTTGGACTCAGTCAAAAGGCTACACACCAGGACCTAGGAAGTCACATGTGGCCTAGAGGCTGCAAGCTCCTCATCCCTTCATGGTCATCAGCCTAACACCAGTATAACAGTCTGTTCATCATTCTTTACTCCGCTACTTTGCTTTCTTCATCTTTTAGTACTATGGGAGACCCAAAGAACTATGGAAGTTCCCCAAGGTAGATCGATTGGCAGGTCTAATTACAAAGCAATCCTTGTGAGTGGCTGATTTAAGTATACAGAGAGAAGTGAAACTAACTTCACAAGACTGAGAGGATTAGATTCCTCCAACATCAATGTCGCATTATCTGATTCATGGAGTCACATTAAAGTTTAGAACACTTAGTAAATAAGTTATCAAATGCCTACTTCCGCTTTTATCTGATTGCAAGGATTCGTTCATCTCTCCATTCATTGTTCCGTACATCTGGGTTGCTTTTTGATGTTCTGAATCATGTCGATCACTCTGTATTTATTCACTGCCCTTACAATCACCTCAAACCTGTGTCAGCCTTTTCAGAATGATGAAGTCATAAAATACTTTCTCTTTGGTATCAGATGTACTGCACTATGGCTTTAGAAGATCAACCTGACAGTCTCGTTTTCTATTTAATACACTCCATCCTTTTCTGTCAATATTTCTGGAAACAGTAACAAAACAATATAAATTCAAGAAACTGATAAGAAAACTTTTCCATCAACCTTTTTTAAATTTTTTTTCATTGTTGCTCTGTAAAAGAAAATTTATCCATACAATTTGATTGCTAGTCAAACAATTTTAAGGGAGAAAAAAATAAAAAAGAAAAAATTCCATGGACACCCTAAAGAACTGTACTGTTTTCTCAATTTTTGCTATAAAAAAATCCAAAATCATTTTTCTTCAACACTATTTTTATAGCCTGTTGATTATGATGCTAAAATTATCCCAATTGTTTAACATGTTTTTCCCCAATGAAATCCATAAATACTTTCCATGCATTGTCATAAGAATCTAAATAAAGTTTTGAAATAGAAACCACGTTGAGAAAAGGTTTTTTTAATGAATTATATAACTGGTCACACAGAGTTTCAAACTTCAGTTTACTGCATCACTGAGGGAGGACAAGAAACAGGTTTGAACATTTCTATTTTTTTTCTGGAATTCCTGTAACATCATTCATTGTGAAAAAAAGACAACAATCTTTTCTAAAGGGATGCTTACTGTTAGTAAAGTTTCAAGAGCACATTGAACAGTACCTGGATATTAGCTCCAGTGGAGATTTTATTATTTAAAACTCACTAAAAAGATCTATATAAGAGTGAGCTAAAATTTATGGGCAAAAATCTTAAACATGTCGTCATGTGTTTGAGAAGGATATGTATTTGTTAACTGGAATTACACTGAAAATACATTTCTGGTGGCCCTTAATAGGAAGAATACATTTGCAGAAATGAATCTTAATATTAGCATACAGATGGAATTGAATAATATGTCAATAGTGATTGACAAAGTTGATATGTTGCTGGTTGCTTCATTTTAGATTAGTTCTAAACTTTCTCATGGAGAATATAAAAATGTAAAATACCATTTCAATTTTCCAAACCATTTAAAATGAGAAAAAAGTAATAATTTAGAGAAAACTAATAAAAGCTCTTCTGTTAGGCAGTGATTGACATATATGGTAAAAATATGTTTCAGTTGTAAAGACGGTCCAGTATCCATAAAGTAATGATGACTCAGTTTTGACCCTCAGGCTTCTTCTTCCCACATATAATTGATTTTAAAGCAGTGTCTAAAAAAGAAAAAGAAAACTTTGTTATGTCTGTATGGATTTCTCTAGATATGGTACCATTGTTTCCATTAGAAATACATTTGAAATTAAATAAAAATGTCACCTAGGGCAAGTCCAACTAATTTATTTCTTTCTTAAACATTTCTTAAAATGGAAAATAAACTTCGAAGCTTCATTCCATTATAGTACAAAAGAAAATAAAGTTGTGCATATATAGATATAAATATGAATTATGGATTAAAAAGAAAGACTAAAACATAATCTGTAGCAAATGGAACTCAGGTAAAGAAATGTATTTTTTCTGTATTAGAAAAATGAGTTATGAGTTATGGTCCCATTCCCATTGTCTAATACTCTACAAAATGTACACTAATATGATCAATTGCTTATGGATATCTAGTAAACTGAGCTTATTTTTTTTTGTAGAACATATTGGATTTTCACTAAATCTTGTAATCCTAAATAACCTAATAGCTCATTTAGTACATTTTTATCACTTCATGATCATACACACACACACACACACACACACACACACACACACATTAGGAGAGAGAGAGAGAAGAAAAAAAGAGAGAGAGAGAGAGAATGTGTCAGAAAATTTATTTTCCAAGGTCATAAATCTACTTAATAGAAGAGCTTAGAATAGAATTACAGTCTCATAATATGTCATTCCAAGAGTCTTTCTTCATATGTTTTTCTCCATACAGGTTCTCTTGTCTACATATCTTCATGGTTTCACCAACCTTTGGTAGAAGCAAAATGAAATTGTGTCCCTTCCTCTGTCATTAATATTCTGTGATTTTCAGTAAGTATCTTTACTTCTCTTAGTCTCAGTTCCTTCATTTGTAAACTGAGAATAATTATACTTGTACTATTTCATTGAGTTGTGGTATAGACAGCTCTTTAATAAACTTAAAGTATTCTAAAACTAAGAATTGGTATTATTACTATGACTTCTAATACTACTATTACTCCTACCAATGCTGCTATAAGACAGTTACACAAATCCTTTCCAGTTTGAATATTCTAGAATGTTATGATTCTATGGCTTATTGGGCTATATTCGATCCTTCTACCTGCCATGAGCTCTTACATTTCACCCAGTTCCATTTCCCCCCTCTTCCTCCTGTCCCGCAGGTGCTGGGTTTTATGTTATTTGGCTTGGATACTACTTAGGAATGCATTTACTGCCACTTCACCCCACCCTCATTCTGACCACCCCTGGGCCTGCTGCACACTCATAAGTCACAGAAGTGTTGAGCACTACATGGACATGATTGATGATAGCAGCTACTGTACTTGACAGATTTTGATCCCCACCAGAAACTTGGCATCCATCATAGGCTGAAATATTCAGCTGTTGCTTGATGATTTAATATCTCATGTCCTCTGTACTACACATTCTATTTGAAAGAGGAGCAATTTCATTGTCACTTTAGAGAGGTGGCCATAATTTCCTTTCCCTTTTAGAATCAGCATGCTAGAAAGTAACAATAGAATGAATGCTATATGCCTTGTGTTGTGAAAGTCATATATTTCCCAATTAAAAAGAGAATGGCATGCCTTTCACTTTCCTGTAAATATTACTATGGTAAAACTCATGTCTCCTAAGGAACTCATATTCTATTACATGCATCATTTCACCATATCCCTGTGAAGTTGAATGTAACGCATGTGTCTAAGCTATGATGTGATACAGAACATAAGCTGATATCTACTTGCTTATCTATTTGAGCCATCTATTGTCAGACCCCCCCCCCCCGCCTTAGGCTATCTTTTGCATTGTCAACATGCATCAAGTTCCAAATAAAGAAAAATGAAGTAGGCTCAAGGCTGTGTCCTCAACACATTTCTCTTCTTATTCGACACTTTATTCCCTGACAGTGATCTCATCCACTCTCCTAGCTTCAATCATTAGTTCTTCCTGATAGCTCCCAAATTATTATATGCAGTCCTCCCTCATCTCTCCTTTGAGCTTAAGTGTTTCCAACTGACTGCTTAACTTCTTCAGCTGGCTATCCTTCCTAAAATTGAAACCAAATTTTTAAAACTGAAGTCACCTTCTAAATCACCATATTTGTGTCTCATTCTAACTTGTTTATTTCTGGACTGCCATTGTCCACTCAGGTGACCAAATCCTAAACCTCGAAATCAGCTTTGACTCCCCCACTCCCTCCTATTCTGCCTTGATATTCAATCAATAAGCAAGTCTGTTTAATTCCATCTCCACAATGTTTTCTCCTTTCTATTTATACTGCAATGTCCCCAGTATAGGGCTCTGCCACCTCCTCCGTGAACATTTATAACATTCTAACTTTTCATTCTTCCTACTGGTTTTCCCCACTTCAACTATTTTTTCTCAAATAGTTGATAAAATAATTTTACATGTACACATATGACCATATGTTCATGCCAAACCCTATACTCAAAAATCTTTAAGAGTTCCCTCATCCCTGTAATACAAACTGAAAGTCCTTGACAGGAATTTAAATGTCTCCTATAATCTGGCTTAAGTTTAGTTTTCCAGGCTTACTTCTAATTCAGCTTTTACTTCCTACATTCTATATTACAGCTTGGAGTCAATCTTGTCATGTTCTTTTCTGCTGTCTCATTCTTGGTAAAGCTATTAGCCATACTTTAGCTAAAGAGAGATCTCTCTGAAGCCTTGAAAATGGGCTCTGTCCTTTGTCAGGTTTTTGTAGAACAGTTGTTTTTATCTCTGTCTCTCTTTTGCCTTATCTTACTCAGTCTTGTGTCATTTTTATTTCTACAATTTCTAAATCTCTTTGATTTGTCATTTTATTTTCAATGTATAGCATAAAGAGAAAACACATAATGCTTAATTAAATTTGTCTTTTACTGTCAATGAAAAAAGGATATCAAAGATTTAAAAACATTTAAGGCAAAGAAGACAATGTAATTGCATTTAGATAAGTAATATGGTTTTAATTGTTTCTAGTTGTTCAGAATTGTGATTTGCTTGGGAATGAGAGCCTGTCGTTAGAATTCCTTATTCTTCAAAGAGTTATTTCAGGCACTGAGCAAATTTACCTGGGGTGACACAACCAGTACAAAGCAGAGATGAGACTTTAACCAATGTCATCATGACACTGAAGATAGCTCTTGATATACTATATTATACTCCCTCTCACTTGATTTTATTCTGCTTATTTCATGAATCATACAGGATTGATTTTCCTGAAGACGTGTATCTTCCAGAGACATGTCTATGCCAGGGCTATGATTTTTGTCAATAGAAACTAGGAAGTTATTTCGGTAGGAGAAAACATGAAGAAAAGCACAAAATTAGATTGAAGACAAGAACACGAAGGGCATAGGAAAAATAAAACCATTAGTTAACCTGAAGACAACATAATCAACCAATTGAATAAACATTCTTCAAAAAATTATTTTTGGTCCTATATAGTTTAATAAAATCAAGATACAGAAAGAAAGTGGACAGGAAGCAATCATCAGTTGGAGAAAACCTGGATTTTAGTCCCACTTTTTAAACATCTGGGCTATGAGTCCCTTCCATTTCATATTTTCATGCACCTGGATATTTTTTCAAGCTATAATTTACCAAGCAGTTTTTGATTTGCATTGTTAGAGGGAGTTTTTTCACTCGGAGTACCCTGAACAAATGAAATTACAAATTTGGTCTTAAACCAATATAATTTGAATTAAGTTTAAAGCAATGTAATCTAAAGTTTTATGGTTTTAATTCCTTTGAAATTTTAAGTGCCCTTTTGAAATTCCATAAGGTTTATTTGATATACTTCAACTGTATGGATCAAAACAAGTTTTAAAAAAAAACATTTTTACTTCTTTTCTAAAAAAATACATTCTTATTTATAATTTCTGTTTCTCACATATCCATTTTTGAGAGGTTTAAAAAGTGAGCACAACTGATCAAAACATTAAAAAAGTATAAAAATATCTGCAATGTACAACACCTGTGGACCTCCTACCTCCATGGAGGTTTTAATTGAAGTTATCTTCTCATATCTCTTCATTTAAGTTCTATTTGATCTTTATGATTTTTTTGCATTCACTTTCGATTTTTTGGTGTGTTATTCTTTTCTTTCAAATTATTGTAGTTAATGTGTACACTATCTTCTTGGCTCTGCTTACTTCACTCCAAGTCAGTTTGTCAAGATTTTTTCAGGCTGCTCTGTATTCATCCAATACAGCATTTCCTTTGGCCCTGTAATATATTCCATTACATTCTTCTACTATAATTATTTTAGCTAGTCCCCAATTGATGGACATCTACTTTGTTTCTAACTCCAGGATACCACAAAACAGTACTACTATAAATAATTTGTAGTACATGGGAAATTTTTTTCTTATCAGTGACTTCCTTCAAATACAAGGAATTTCTACTTCAAAGATTATGGACATTTTATTCACTTTGTTTATATAATTCCAAATTGCTCTCCAAAATTAATTTTTAATTCTTCTTTTGAGAACTAGTTCTTCACATCCTTTGTCCATTTATCTATTGAGGGATGGCATTTATGCATACATTTATACACATATACATATACACATGCATACATACATGTATTAGATAGTTAAACATAATACATACATGCCTATATAGATATATTCATTAATTCACTAATCTATTCATTTATTTTGAAAAATATATCGTGGATAGAAAACCCTTGTTAGAGAAATTTGATGGAAAGATTTATCCCCTTCTACCATTTTACTACTTCCTTTCTTGTCCTAGAACCATCAATGTTACCTATGCAGAAGATTTTGGGTGGCAACATGGCACAGTGAATACAGTGCTGGGCCTGAAGTTAGGGACATTCATCTTCCAGAGTTCAAATTTGTACTCAGACACCTACTGGCTGTGTGACCCTGAGCAAGTCACTTAACCCCATTTGCCTCATTTCCTCATTTGTAAAATGAATTGGAGAAGAAAGTGGCAAGCTAGTCCAAACTTTTAGCCAAGAAAACCTTTACTGGGGTCACAAAGAGTCAGCTACATCTGGAATGACTCAACTACCACCTACAAATGCTGTCTTATGTTCCTTGATCCTTTCTTCTTGTTTGATACTCTTTTCCTCTCAGTCAAGCAGAATCCCACTTCCTTTCCTCCACTTCAGCTAATCCTGTTCCTTAATTTTGAGATTTAATTTTTGTACCGTGTTCCAAAATGATTTCTTTTCCTCTCTTCATCATCCAACTTCATTTTCTATTTTCTCTAAAACTTCATTCTTGAATTCTTGACCCATATGGTTATATGGTTATCTGCTCTCTCTCTCTCTCTCTCTCTCTCTCTCTCTCTCTCTCTCTCTCTCTCTCTCTCTCTTCATGAAATCAAACCTTCCAAGGTATCTATTCTAGGCTCTCCCCTCTTCATGTTTCTGCCATTGCCTTATACAGCTTACTCCATGGATTCTCTTTGCCCATTAAGACTCATTTCCAGAACAATACCAATCATTTCAGGTGTCACAAAAAACACTGACTTTGGTAGGGCTCCTCCACCACTATGTCCAAGTTTATGCAGCTCACTCAGTGTGATCTCTACCTCGTTTCTTTTTCTTTAACTTTGCCATCTACATTTGCCTGGAAATCTCCTCCCTGTGTCTATGCTCTCTCTCCACTCCAGGGGCTAGTTCTGTCCCAGGAGTTCCAACTGTCCCTTATTTCCAGAACAAGTAGACTTTTCAAGCACAAAATGCCCTAGCCTTTATTCAGTATAGCATCCCTTTCTCCCTTCTCCAACCATCTGTCTTCGCCTAAAGGAGCAATCATCAGTAGAACCCCATGCAACATTCAAAATAAGGCTTCCCCTAATTCACTGTTTCCTTCTTGGTTTTCACCCACTCTCCTATAGGTTCTTCTTTTCTGATGCCACAGAGATCACCTACGCTTTACAGTTAGTCCTTTATTTGACTCCAGAACATCATACACTCTTCTTTATCACCTTGTTTCTATCCCTTTCTTCTACGTACCCTCCCATGTTGTAATATAGTACCATAAAAAGGCATTCATCTGTAGGCAATGTGCTACCAAATTCTCTTCATAACCTTTCCTGTCTACCTCCTCATTGTTGCCTCTACCAGTTTTCTGCCTTTATCTTCCGTCTCTTTCTGTATATTCAGAAAGAAGTGTATCACAAGTCTCTGGCTTGTTGATCCTATTCTTACTCTCCTTGCCAACTGCATATATTCATTTTGTCTTCATTTATGTTCTTTGGGTTATTCAAGATGAAAATGATTCTTCAATTCTGATTTTCTTTCAAAAATATTTCAAACTATTTTTTATTATCGAATGTCCATCTTTTTACCTATGTCATTAAGCTCAGATTTTCGGAATAGGTCATCCTGGGCTGCAACCTGAGGTCTACTCATCTTCAAAACACATTATTCTATTTCCCTATCCCTTTCTAGAGGGTGCAGAATAGTATTGTGCTCAAAAATCCTATTCTTTTTATTTGAAGATTTTCTCCTTATTTCTGGAGTACTCGTTCCTGAATTGAATTATAAAATTTTATCACTGTGTGTCTTGGATTTTACACCCTTGGGATATTTTCTGTAGGAGATTGCGAATCTTTCATTTGGAATTTCATTTTTAATATATAGAAGTTTTAGGTAATCCTCTACTATTATTTCATCCATTATATTATAATATATTTTGTTCTATTGTGTTCTTCTGGGATGCTAAGGATCCTTAGGTTGTCTCTGAGTATCCTGTCTTTGAGTTCAGTAGCATTTACTTGCATAGACAGATTATTTTCTTTTAATTTTTATCCATATTTTAGGTTGTTTTTCACTTATATGCATTTGCCTTTCAAATCTACTGTCCTCTCTTTTGTTTCCTTGGTAAGGCTTTTGATTGCGGATTCAAGTTTTTTTTTTTTTTAATATTCTGCCCATTACTTTTGCTATACGGGCTATAAATTCAGCTCTCTTTTTTCTTTTAAAATACTCAGGAACAACATGTTGTGGTTTCCTGTTCTCAAATTCTGTGGGGGTCCTCTGTCTTATCAAGTATTGCATCTTTTTGCTTTGTTATGCCCTATATGTTCATAGTTTCCTAAACTTGGTTACTAGATTTGGAGGCCACATTTCCTTCTACTGTTACTATTTTTTCTTGATTTATCTGTTTATGTTTAAAGTCTTTGAATTTTTTTCTGCTGAAATCTTTGGTACTCTCTGTTTTTTTTTTTCTCCTTTACTTATCATTCATTTCCTGCCTCTCTTCCTCCCCTATGATTGCTGTTTTCTTGGTGGCTGGATCTCAAAGCATCTCAACCTCCTTCTTTGTTGGGTAATCCTTGAACATCCCTCTTTTCCCCCTGAAAGATTGTACTCAATTTTGCTGGATAGTTAACTTATTGTTGGTTGTAATCCAAGTTCCTTTGCCTTCTGATCATATTCTAGGCCCTCTAATCCTTTGATGTAGAATCTGGTAAGTCCTCTGTAATCCTGACTGTAGTTCCATAATATTTATATTGTTTATTTCTGTCTGATTGAAGAATTTTCTCCTTGACCTTAAAATTCTGGAATTTGGCTTGGAATATTCCTTAGAGTTTTCATTTTGGGATCTCTTTCAGGAGGTGATCACTGCATTCTTTCAATGACTATTGTGCCCACTGGATCTGGGATATCAGGGTAGTTTTCCTTGATAATTTCTTGAAAGATTCTGTCCAGGTTTTTTTTTGTCTTGACTTCCAGAGAGTCCAATAATTCATAAATCCAAGAGTTTATCTCTCCTGGATCTATTTTCCAGGTCAGTTGTTTTTCCAATGAGATATTTTACATTTATTGCTCTCTCATTCTATTTTGTGTGACTGATTCTTCATGTCTTATAGAGTCATTAGCTTCCACTTGCTCAATTCTAACTTTTAAGGAGTTATTTTCATCAATTTGCTTTTGTACCTCTTTTTCCATTTGACCAATCCTACTTTTTAAGGAGTTGTTTTCTTCAGTCAATTTTTGTCCTTCACTTTCCAAGCTATTGAGCATCTCTAGCACACCTCTCATATCTTTCTACAATTTCAACAGCTTATTTCTCCTCCCCTCCCCCAAGGCCTTTATCAGAGACACTTGCTGGAAAGATTGTTTCCCATCTTTCTTCTTTCTTTATAATCTTGGTTGAATTGGTTTTGAAAAAAAATAATAGGGAAAGTACTGGTCAGAAGGAGAAAGTTTGAGGAAAAATAGAAAGCCCTGGAGTCATGTGACCTATGCTCAAACCCCCAACCCTGCATTGATTATCTAACCATGGAAAAATCATGTATTTTCTCTGGTTCCCACTTTTTTCTTCTGTGAAATGGAGGAGGTGGAGATAGGATGATCACTGAAGTTCTTTCCAGCTCAAGAACTATGATCCTGTGTTCCTATTTTAGATATTGACCTTATGATATGTGTTTGACCTGGGCAAATCACTTAACTTCTCTTTTCCTTAGCTTCTCCTGTAAAATGGAGATAATGATATTCCCATTACTTATCTATTGTTACAACTTTGTTAGGAATGGCAATGCGCTACTTTGGGAAGAAAATTGTTTTGAATCTAGGTTCAAATTCTTGCTCTTCTTCTAGGTTCAAAATACTTGCTCAAGTATTGAGGTACTTGGGAATCATATTTAAGCTGTCTGATCTTTGGTTTTCTTATCTGGAAAATAAAGTAACTGAAGTAGAGAGGTTTGAATGTTCCTTCCAACTCCAGGGGCTATAATTCTAAGTGTGAGTTCTTGTTGTATTCTGCTATATCGTGCAGTGATATACTCAGGCACTATCAGAGTTTGCAGAGCGCTCTTTGCCCCTAAAATAAATGACTCCAAATTGCTATGCTTTTTAAGTTATCAAAGAGTTTTTCCTCCTTTTATTTACTCTATAAATAACAGGACGACATTTGTCAATTCTTGCTGCTGCTCAGTGTGTACCTCTAACAGTTACCGGTCTCTTCTTAAAATTAATTGCTTCTCATCTGAAATGGGCTGGAAAAGCTGATAACCAAGCTTGTCAGAATTGTGTTTACAGTAAGAGTAAATAGACCTGAGAGATTCATCCATGAGCTTTGATGTAAGCATTATGTGGCATTTATTTTGGCTTACTTCTAGGCTCTTGGCTACATTCTAAATAGTTGAAGATAACAGATGTTTGGCATCTGAATAAGTGAAGCACTCTCATATTTCTGTCTCTCCCAAGGTGCTATTCATATAGTAGTTACTTGACAAATAGTTGTTAATTTAATTCTTTTCACTAGTAAGATAACTTTGAAGATAGCTGCCTGGGATTAAGGTTACAGTGTTTAGGTATGAAAAAAATGTAAAATTCTACATTTTCTTTCTGGACTCGTACAAAGAATGCTGATCTCATTAACCTTGATCTCCATGCTCTGACCAGATGAAATGATGAGCCAGGTAGGGCAGAAGAAAGCAATTTTCATAGATCCTTCCTGCTGCTTCCATATGGAGACAATAAAAAAGATAGAATGTCAATGAGTGTTCCTTGCTGGGATTAAAAAAGGGCAGGAAACAGTTCAGGAGTGAGTGCACATAGCTATCGATTTAATGCTCAGTATAACTCTGAATGTGATTGGTGGGTATGCTTATGCAATTCACTCTTGCTATTTACTGAATTTGTCTAACACCCCAAGATTTATCACAATGCTTAGTAGCAGAAATTATTTTAAAAAAAAGAAATATACAATTGTTTCTCTGCCTGTGAATAATACTGGTGGTGGGGGTGGCTTTTTCCCTCCTCTAACCTATTGTTTACTTTTTCCTACTCTCTGTTTAGGCTAGGCTATTGTTCAATAGAAAAGTTCCAATTGCTGCCCAAGGGAAGGAATTTTGAGATATGAGTCTTTTTTGTTAACCTTTGTATATTGACAGTCTGGTCAGAGTGACCTGACCTATATAAGAATGAGCAATTGGGAGAACGTCTGATACCAGGGATGAGGTAAGGATAGAGAGCCAAATCTTGCAGCTGAGATGACTGCAGTTTAAATCTAAAATTGTTTGAATGGGAGGTGGGGAACAACTGCTCCTTGAGATCCTTGGTGGTATATATGCTTTCATATAATGTCAATTGGAAGTCAGAAATCTACACACTATTAAATTGTGTCATATGAGGTTTGTTCACCACCTCCAAGGACTGCATACCTCCAAGAACAGCTTCACTATTAACTTGCCTGAAGGTTACTGGGATCAGCACCTCTGAAGGAGGAGGGGAGGGCTAAGCCAACACATTTTCATCTTCATGCTAATCCCAATTTCAACTGAATAAAGACATAGCATAGGATTGCATATATCTTTCCATCCACATTTGGGCACCTATGCACAAAATCACTCCATACTGACTCCAGCTTCTGAAATGATCCTTATTTTCCATTTTTATTTGAAAAAAGTGATTGAAATGTTGAACTTTAGGAAATCACATATTTTTCTCTTTTACATTTTGGGATTAGAATTTATACTCTTTAGTTGTACCAGTGATGAAATAAATATTATAAGCATTACTTCAATGGAGGTGTGTTATCTTTGTTAATTCCTACTCCCCAATTAAAGTGTTATTGTATCTGGCACTTTGTTTACCAGCAGCAGTACAGTACAGATCCAGCAAGCTGCACAAGCTTGATAAGACATATAAGAAAGAGAGATGATTTAAAAGGAATTAAACCCTGAGCCCCTGACTATTCCTTCACTGTTTAACCAACAAAGATAGGAGAACAGAATAATTTTATTTCTGAAATACCAATATGTTCAAACACTCTCCAGTGTCAGAAATTTTGTAACAGATAGCATAATTTAGTATGTTATCCTATGGGACAGATATCAATTCAAAAGGAAGTTTGGTAAACCAAGGGTGGAAAGTATTATATTAAAGGAAGGGAAATCTTTCACAAAATCATAATAGCAAACTACATTCCAATGAGAGCAATGATACATTGAAAATCTAAATAACAAAGATGTACACAATCATTATGGCTTTGTGTTAGGCAAGAGAAAAAAAAAGAATTCAGAATCATTTAGTTGAAATTGATGTATGCAAAAGGACAAAATATTAATAATCCAGCATAAAGTGAAGCCAACTTGAATTTTTAGAAGATGCAACATTCATGAAGTAAGGTTGAGGTGTTTTAAGCCATTCATATGTGAAATTTCAGTATTTTTACTTTTATTCTTCTTCTCTTAACATTCAGTCAAAATATCCCAGATTAATTACTTTCTTTAAGAGTGCTACTAGATAAGTAGATCATGAAAATGTAATAGGCATTATTACTTAGATTTCAGCCAAAATTGTGACTAAGTCCCTAACAATATCAGATGTATATTACAGAGTTGTGTGATGGGTGAGAGAAGACTTAACTGGATTAGAAAGTGTTTGAATAAATGGATACCAAGAATATTGATTGAGGGATTGATGTCACCTCTGAATGAGGTCTTGAGTGCAATAAGGTTCTGTCATTTGACTGATTCTCTCCTATAATTTGTATCAATTAGGTAGATGATGACAGAGGCTAAATCTTACCAAATCTGTTGATAATTTTACAATTATAATGATGGTAAATATGTTGGATTTTGGAATCATTGTGCAAAAGGAGATTAGTTAGCTAGAATAGTGTGAGGAAATTTCTGAGATGAAAATTGGAGTCTGTAGATAAGCATTTATTAAGAGACTATATGCCAGGAATTGTGCTAAACACAGGAAATACAAAGGAAAGAGGCCAAAAAAGGTAAGAAGAGAAATCTAATAGTTCAGAAAGAAGATATGCAAATAACTAGGTACAAACTATATTCAGCATCAACTTAAAAAATAAAAAGGGAACACACTAGCTTTAAAAAGGATCAGAAAAATTCCTCATAAAAGGGGCGATTTTATGTAGTACTTGGAGCCAGGGAATCCAGGAGGTAGAGATGAGGAGGGTGAGAATTTCAGGTACATCAGACAGTCAGTGAAAATGCCTACAGTCATGAAATTGCCTGTCTTGTGAAAGGGAAAAGAATGAGGCTAGTTTCATTGGATTGTAGATTATGCGAGGAGGAGTGAGGTATAAGAAGCTTGGAAAGGTTGGAAGAAGCAATATTGTGAAGGGCTTTGAATGCCAAACAGAATTTTATATTTGATAGGAACTAACAAGGAATCACTGGAGTTTACTGAATTTGATGTGTGTATGTGTGTGTGTATTTGTATGCATAAGTGCATGTTTGACAAAGTCAGATTTGTACTTTAAGAAGATTAATTTGACAGCGCAGAGGGTGATGGAAGGAGAGATTTGAGGCTGAGAGACAAACCAATATACTTTTGCACTAGCCCAGGCATAAGGTAATGAGGGCCTGCACCAGGCTACTGGCAGTATCAAAGAAGAAAAGGGGAGAGTATTTGGGAGATTTTAAAAAGTTGCAATGAAAAAACCTTGACAATAGATTGGATATGGGGAGTGAGAAATAATGAGAAGTCAAGAATGACACCTAGTTTGCTAACCTGAGTGATGGAGTTTAATGATGTCCTTGACAGAAATAGAGAAGTTTGGAAACGGGAAGGGTTTGGGGTGTGTGTGTGTGTGTGTGTGTGTGTGTGCGCGCGCGCGCATGTGTAGGGAAGTGAGTCAAGATAAAAAAAGATAAATTCCTAATAGTTAGAACTGTCTAAAATATGGAATATAATATTTGTAATGTAGTGAAACATTCTGGCAAATGTTGGGAAGAGCAGGAAGCAGGGATAATCAAGTGGTGAATTCAAGCTGTAGAAAATGGTTAGAATTCATGACTTCTAAGACATAACTACCTTTGGTGTTATCATCTTATAATCTTTTCATCCAATAGCATCAAATAGCGAAATCAGAAAATTGTACTATTAGGTCCAGAAAACATGAAAGTAGGGATCTTAGACGTGTATATGTATGCTTATATATACACATGTGTGATGTGGATCAATTGCTTTTCTACAATAACATTTCTTCACATGACAATATAAATATATAATCAGAATACAGAGACCTAGATTGAAATCTCACCCCTGATGATTAATACTTGAGGAAACTTAGAGAAGCAATTTAACTTCTCTGGATTTCAGTTTCCTCCTCTACAAAATTTGGAAATTGGTTAAATGTCACAGGTCTGACCCAATCTAACCCTATGATGTTTTTCAGAAGAAAAATACATAAATTATTGGTATTATCTTAAAACAAATATGAGATTTAATTGGAGATTATTCATTCCATCTGCTTTATCATGAATTATGAGCCAGTACTAGAGTAAGGCATCAAAAAACTATATAGGCCAGGAATTGGCAAACTATGGCTCCAAAGCCAAATCCAATACCAATACCTGTTTTGATACAGAGTAAGCTAAGGATTTTTTAAAATTTTTAAATATAACAAAACATAAAATATAAAATTAAAAAAATAAAAACACACAAATAAAACAAAAAAAACAAAAAAAAAAGAAAAAAAAAAGAATTCTCAACTCATACTCCTACCAAAACAGGCTGCAGCCAAGCAGTTGGCCATTGTTCCCTGACCCCAAATCTAGGCTATAATATATATATATATATATATATATATATATATATATACATATATAAATACATATATATATATGTGTGTGTGTGTGTGTGTGCGTGTGTGCGTGTGTGTGTGTGTATAATATATATATATATATACATATATAGTAGAACAATGGTGTATACATTTCATATGAATTTTTATAAACACATATAGTTTAATGCTATTAGGACAACTAAATGTCACAGTGCCAGGCCTATAGTCAGGAAGACTCATCACTGTGAATTCAAATCTGGCCTCAGATACTTAATAGCTGTGCGATCCTGGGCAAGTCATTTCATCCTTTTTTGCCTTAGTATCCTCATCTGTAAAATGATATGGAAAAGGAAATAGAAAACCACTCCAGTATCTATGACAAGAAAACTGCAAATGGGGTCACAAAGAGCTAGACATGACTGAAAATGACTGAATGACAACAACAGATTAGTTTTATGGTAGATAATTTATTCTCATGGTAATTACTTTGAATTATTGTTTTATATTTTAAGGAAAGATAAAGGTAGCAGAAGGTTTAGAAGTTCAAACCTTGCCCAAGATGAACAAATGCTTTCTCCCATTACTGAACAAAGTACAACCATTCTGGTGTGTAAAAACAAAACAAAACAAAACAAAACATTACTTTTCTTCATTAGAAACTATCCTTGTAAAGAAATAGGTCCCTGGAGGCTAATGAACTAAATTCTTTGAGTGTAAACCTATTTTTGTTTGTTTTTGAAAAAAAAAAAACTGGAAAACAGCTAGTAACCACCCTCTGTAGTGTAGAATATCTTTATCATCTGAAAACTAAATTAAGTAATATGAACTTATGGGTCAAAGAATTACACTTTTCTATGACAATTTAATTCTATGTCTGTAAGTGGGCTTGCCCTACACATACCCAGATTACCTAATGTGGAGTCACCATACTTCTCAATATTTTCCTGTAAAGATGCAGATCTGTTCTGACCTGATTATGTCAATTGTAGGGTTGTAGATCCTTTGAAAGAACACTGAGTTACTGAAGGAAGAAAGGTGGCAATCTATGCCAGTGTTGGGATATATATATATATATATATATATATATATATATATATATATATATATATATACACACACACACACACACATATATATATATATATGTTGATTCGGTAGTGTTTACTGTATTAATTGGGGATGTTTACTCACAAGACTGAGCCTTGGCAGCAAGTGGATGCAATAGTTAATCCCCACTCTGCCTTAAGTCAGGGTAGATATTATACAGAAACATAAAAAAGAAGGCATAGTGCTAGAGATGGCAATGGTCATGTGGAAATTTTCCATTAGCATAGTTGTGGCTTCTTTTCCCTTTTACATTCATTTAAGGTACCTTATTTTAACTATTATAACTATTTTAACATGTATCACATTTTCATACTTTGGCTTCTACTGTTCATTTATCCACCAAGTGAGGAAGAATAGTGTCATTTAATTGACTATATAGTCAGAATAGGCTGTTGACTAGACTGAGACAGACTCACCTTCCCTTTCCTAAAAGCTACTTCTGACTGTAGTTCAGAGGGTTCAGTGACTATTAAAGTTTACCCACAGTATATGCACGAGGAACTGAGACAGGAGCTTGGTTAGCTTCACTTCCGCACCTTTCTACCTCTTACCTTTCCACCTTGCCAGCTCTTTTCAAATTCTATGGTTAGAGAATTTGTCTTATTTTATTCCATCTGTCCTTCTTCAGGTGCTGGCAGTGATCCCCACTAGAAACAGGAGTTTGAGCCTTTGCAACCTTGGAACCAAGATTTCAGGTAGTATGTTGTGGTCAATCAGCCAGTCCAGCAGGGGAACCTTGAAAATCCAGGGTGCCTGAGCCTTGAGCCCAAACTTCTTAACTTGGGACTGTGCTCTGTAGGAATCAAGCTAAGCTACAAACATAAAACCCTTTCCCCTCACCAGGAACTGGGGTAGTGCAAAGAGGGGAGGGGATTGTCTCTCAAATATTGGATACTGTTTGTTTTTTATTGTACTTTTTAAGCAAAATATGTTTGTAAAAACGGATTAAATGAAACTGTGATGCAGGAGACCCCCTACATTTGTATAAAAACTTTGGCGGTGGTTGGAGCCATTGGCAGAGACCGTACATGTGCCCTAATGTCCTTAAGGGTACCAGACAAACCTGAGGGAAGGCAGAAATTTAATATACCTGACCTTCAGGCAATGAGGCCAGGAAACAAGTGGTACATGCTATTAGATATAATTTATATTTGTATGCTGTTTGGTTGTAGACCAAATTTTATTTTTGATGGAATGAAGGCTTCTTATATGTATAAGTTCTTTTTTACTTTTAAAGGTAAATGAAGTCTTTCACCTGAAAACAATATTGCTCCTACATATGCATGGAAATCAAAATTATATCTTTATTTGAAAAGACATATCAATATTTTCCGTTGCTTTCTATTCAAATAATTGAAATCTTTGAAAGCCAAAAAAACATACTGCAAGGCTTTTAGTTTTAATATTTCCCATCTCCCTGATCTTTACCCTCTCCCTAGACAAAATGAATCCTTTCTTGAGTCTCTTCAAACATTGCTAGCATAATGTCTATGTATATCACATTTAATTTGATATTGTAGACATTTATGTAAGTGCCTTAGCTTCTTAGTGGTTTATAAACTCCTTATGGTTATTCTAGGTGTCATCGAATGTTCAGTATAGTGCCTTGTGTATGATTAAAATTCAAAGTTTCATGCAGATGAGAGTGGTGACATACACCAGTAATCATTGCTAACCAAGGAAGATAAGACCGATGAATCACTTGAGCTTAAGAGTTCTGATGGTATAGTAGGCCTAATGTCAATAGTGTGTCTGCACTAGGTCTAGAAACAATATGACGATTTTTCAGGAGGGAAGGACCACAAGGCTGGAAAAAAACAGTAGAGAACTGGACAAAATAAGAAGTAGTGCTAAAGAGATTAGGTCTATGAGTGACCAATGAACTTTCAGCCTGGGTGAGATAGGAAGATGTAGTCTCAAAAGAAAATAGTGAAATTAAATTCATGTGTCATTTTATATTAACTTTTAAGACTTCATAATTTTGAAATTCTGCTTCTCATTTTCTTAAATAATTCTGTGATCCGTATTCCTGGCTGTTTTTCTTCAAGAGAGAAGTCAAGGACTTAGCCTTCAATCAGTAAGGAGCCCTCATAACATTCTTTATCACCCCACCGATATGTTGTGGCTCTTCAGTAAATGGCTCTGGTGTTGTTTCTGTCTCAATTTTGTCTGTTCTTCCTGCTTTTAAGTGAAGGATTCTTCAAAATGGTTTTGACTCAGGAAGCCTTGAAAAGATAGTATGGGTAGCCAGCAGAAGTTGAAGATTTCAAGTCTGGGCTAACATTTACAAGATGCCAGATGATGAAGAATGAGCTTCTGACCATTCTGCTTTATACAGTCCAGTAGAAAACCTTCTTTACCTTTGAATTCACTCCTCCAAGGGACTAAAGGACTATGCGGAAAAACATGCCACCCATTTGGGGGCAGAGGATATTGCATTTACATTCTTGCTCTATTTTATTAGTAAATATATTTTAAAAAAAATAATAACTAAAAAGTGAATAAAAATTAAATGTCCTTAAATTCTAACAAAGATACAATATATACAATTACAAAGTAGAAACAACTGATGAAGTATACCCAACTACCTTCAACATAAAATTTAACTAACATTTTGCACATGTCTAAATGTGACTAGATTAAATTCTTTTTGACAGAATGACAAGAAAGGTGTTGTAAATAGCTACTCTACTTACCTTAGTAAGGAAAATAAGTCACCTTTGAATTCGTTCTAATTTTTATTTGATTTTTTTTTCATTTTGGATTTATTTGAATTTTTAAAATATCTGTATTTGGTGATTGAGCTATATGTGTATGACTTACAGTAAGGTAGAGTTAAGTTGTTGTTCTTGTTGTTGTAGTAGCTGTTGCTATTGTTGTTGTTATAAAGGTATTATAAAAATGATAAGGTGCATTCCAAACACCCCAGAAGATAACCTCATGAAACAGTCTATAATTGAATTGGACATATCAAAGATGAAAGAAAACCATTATATTTAAAATTAAATTTCATTAAATGATGAAATTGCAAACAGATATTTTTAATCCTATAACTATGCAGTATTGAGATTCGGTAATGTGAATTTTCACTTAATATTTGTTTGTTACTGTAAACATAACCTCCCTTGCTGAGCTGATGTGTATTATAACTCTTTTACTCCATGTATTACAAGTTAAGTGCATTTGGAACCTTCTACTGAATTTAGGGGAAAATATGTAGTATCAGTACAGGTGCACAGGTAATTGAAACTCTGATATTTAATTTGAATTATTGCACATGCTGCAGTTCTCTGTTGACAGGTAACTATTATTTATGGGAAGATGATCTATGACTTTAAGTTCTCCTGACAGTCTTTGTGTATATTTCTTTTACCCAGGACAGTTGCAATTTAATAGTGCATTAAAAGACCATGTGTTTTGTCATTTGTCATGTACTATGTTTATATAATCTATGCTATTTCCTGTTTGAGCCCTAATTAATCTAGAAAACACCTCATTAACTTTTGAAAATCCTCACTTTATTTTAAGGGTAATTATTAAAATGTTGAGCCTTTACTGATATACTTGTGTTATATAAATGTATTTTGTCCAGGCCTCTGTTTCATTGACATAAAGAGCACCTAATAAAAAAGCTCCCCCTCCAAAGCATATGGGCACACACTTAGAAACTTGTCTGTGATAATGAGAAGTTCATTGACTTACCCAGGGTCACAAAATTAAAAAAAAACAGGTTTTAAAAACTCTTCAACTCTCTCTCTCTCTCTCTCTCTCTCTCTCTCTCTCTCTCTCTCTCTCTCCCTCTCTCTCTTTCTCCTCCTCCACCACCACAACTACCTCCTCCTCCTCCTCCTCCTCCTCCTCCTCCTCCTT
>CM053626.1:80341337-80358461 GCA_028646595.1 Phalanger gymnotis
TATCATTCTTTAGTAAAGCAGATAAAAGAACCTGCCCATGCTGCCATCATGGGTATGTCAGTGTGGTTGCCATTAAGGAAGCGTAATAGATTCTGCTCTAGCCCCTCACCTTTACTCTGTGTTTGTCACTGTTTCAAGTGTGTTTCTTATAAGCAACATTATTGATTTTTGGTCCACTCTGTTATGTGCTTCCATTTTGCTGGAGAATTCATCACATTCACATTACAGTTATGATTACTACCTATACATTTCCCTCCATCCTATTCTTCCTCCTGTCTATCCTCTCCCTCCTTTAACCCTTTATGAGAAAGAGGCGTATGATGGGTACAGAAGACAGGGAGTGGTAGTATAGGGTAATACTTTTCACATGAAGGGGTGAAAAAGACCTATTGTAGTGGACAGGAAGATGGGACAGTGGGCAACGTGCATTGCTTGAACCATATTTTCATCAGTATGGGCTCAGAGAGGGAATCATGTATACAAACAGTTGAATACAGAAATTTCTTACCCTGTGTGGAAATAGGAGAAGAGATCAAGAAAAGGGGGACAAAGAGACTGAAAGAAGGGAGGGCAGATGAGGGGAAGTTATAGAACCAAAATACTGATGAGGAGGGAAAGACTGAGGCAAGCTCCTTGAGGACAGGCACTGTGATGCATTTTTATTTATATACCCTGACTAGAAAAGTGAATTCTACAGAGTAATCATTCAATATATTCTCTTTCATTTATTAATTGATCTTTGTACTCCATAATTTTTAAATGGGAAAGGACAATAAAAATAAAGTTATTAGTGCTTGATCTCAGATTTTTGCATCCTAATTTACAGTTTTTTGTGTGTATATGTGTGTGTCTATCTCTATATGTCTTTACTTTCTCTCTCTGTTCCTGTCTGTCTTTCACTTTTTCTTTTGCTATCTTAACATCGCTTCCACAAAAATATTGTTAGGATTTTAATTCCAGGTAATCAGTTGTTTCTAGATGTGTATTTATATGTTTATCTATAAATTTGTATTTGTCTATCCATAGATATATAGATACATCTTTGTCTCTATATTTGCTAAATACTTGAAATATCTCCTAAGGTTTTTTTTTAACTATTTTAACTCCATGCAAGAAAAAGAAGTGTATAAAAATTACTTGTTGGTTGGTCTCTGATATGCCATTGGATAGCAAACTTATAGATCCAGTCCCTTAATACGCATATCTTCAGCAGACATTACAAATGGACAATGAACTGGATACAGAAATAGAAGGAAAAGTGTCTACCTGAGTTACATCTGGGTAAATCCAAAAGGCTTTAAAAACCCAATGCTTCTCCCTGAAACAAACATCTTAAAATACACATAACATATATAAATTCTTGTATTGATATCACATGACAACAAAGCTTTGCATAACAGTTTCAAAAGATTTTTAACTTTCAGGTCACCCAATAGGTAATGAAATGAGTATTCAATAAATAAAGGTAGATTGGCTGATTGATGGTGGGTGTGAATGGGCAATAGCTTATTACTAATAAGGAGCTGGGCTGCAAAAGATGCATAATATTCCCTCCAAAAAAATGTGAATTCAAAAGAAAGAGGAGGCCAGGCATGGATCAACTATAATGTATAATGGATGGAAGGCATATATGAGTCAATGCTTCAATGTTATCCATATAACGTGTATCAGTGATACATAATCAGCAGTCTGAGAAGTTATTTTTAATATGCTATTAGTCATTCAGTATACTTAGTTTTTGCTATATATGATTAGTATTAGTTTTTTTTAAATCTAGAAACATTATTCATACAAGTGTTCCAGAGCCTTCATTACCTGTCCACTGGGTTTCATGATGTTAAAAATGCAAAGAATCGTTTTGTCTAAAGCAGCACTTCTTAAACTGTAGGTAGCGACCCCATATACAGTAAAATGTTTCTGAACATGCAACCACCAAAAATTAATTAAATATCAAATGAATAATTAATCTGAGGTGTTTCTGACAGTGCTTGCCCATATTACATCTCACAACTTCACTGCTGCCTTGGTTCTGAACACAAAGTATATGCATTTTGCATTATGGGTGCCCTCAGGTCTTGCGATGCCAAAGAATGGGGCCAAAATGCAAAAACTGGTCAGGAATGGAAAAAGTTTAAGACACCCTGGTCTAAAAGAAAGTCTTTAGCATATTGCATAAGATCCATCTGGCATAAATATTATGGGACAAAGATTAGCTACATATATAATGAAAAGGCAGAGATGGGTAGTAATCACAGACCAACTAAAGGATATATAACTTGATATCTGAGTTATGTTTTTCCCTACCAAAAAGGCAATTTATTTCTGAGAAGGGATTGGGTTAGTAACATCAATCAATGAGTTTGAAGTTTGTGTTAGTAAGCAAAATGGCCTTTGTTTTCTTTGAGTAACTCAGTGTATTTCATTAAGCCTTACTAGGTGCTAAGCCCCAGGCCCAAAGCCCTATTAGATGTAGAACCTATGTGGGTGTGGATTGATGACTGGGGTGGGGCCCAAGGTGGAGCTGGCTAAGGGGAGGTGTTAACTCCAGAGCCATGCCCTATTAGGTGTTAACCTAATCTATGTGGATGTGAACCTCCCAGGGTCCGAAGGGGAGGGGCCAACTCAAGAACCAATAAGCTCTGGTCATTCAGGCAATGCTCAATGATGTCAAAACTCTATAAGTGGAGAGAAGACAGCTTGAAGATTGATTTCTGTTGGAGCCAGAGACAGCTACAGCCAAAGCTGAAGATAAAGCCAAAGCAGGAGCTTCGGTAGCAGAGCCAACCTGTGTGTGGACCAAGGAGTTCTGAGCAAGGTCTTGAGGCCAGTGGGTAATCTTCTTACCTGAGAAGAGAAGCATGAATTGGATTTGGTTTAATACCATCATGTTTTTTTTTTTTTTTCTGTGGCCTCCTGGTTACTCTTGTGAGGTGGACTTATTGGGCCTGGAAGCTTTTGATCAAAATATCAAAATGGGGAAGCTGGTTAGTGGGTCTGTTACTTTGGAGCTTGAATAAATGCTTTAATTCTTCTGCCTTCTACTTAGAGAATTACTTATATTCTGCGGTTCTGAACTGTTCAGAAATATATATGATTCTCTTTGAAATCATAAATTCTGCCTTCATAATACAAAGTTTCAAGAAACTTGATTAACAAATAAAATTTACTCTCTGGGAAAGTATCAATTTATTTTAAAGTTAGTCTACAAGACTAGGCTGGTTCTATAAAAAATGTGTTTTGTCTATACTGTATGTTTTCTAATCAAGGTGAACATCAAAAGTCTTTTTAAAAGATTAAATTCCTAACAATATTAAAAGTAGACATTATGACTAGGGTAAAACATTAATCACATTTTGTTATCTGGCAGAAAAAAAGAATGTAGCAAGAATGAATGAATGAAACATTTATTAAGTGCCTACTATCTGCAAAGCATAGTGCTAATTGATAGATATAAAATTAAAAAAAATAATCCTTGATCTTAAGGAGCAAACATTCTAATGGAAAAGACAACACATATGGAAAGTTACAGGTATGAGTCAGATGGAAAAAGTTCTATGACTCTTAGTGGCAAAGTGGTTGATGTCTCTCCTTATAGGGCCATTCCACTGATAAAATCATATTTCTCATGTAGGACCATTTTATGGTGGCACAGACTGGTAGCAACAACTTTTACTCCTAGGTAACTGTGCCTATAGCACCTACAGAAACAGTTTCAAGACTGTTGTCTGTAGAGATGCTTGCCAGGATGACGACTGAGGCCTTTTGGCTGGAAACATTGTTTTTCCTGAGGCTCTTGTCTTCAGTGTCTTCTGTTTTGATCATCAAGATCTGGGGAGTGGTGATAATTAAGATAGTGGTGATGGTAGTGGTTTGATTTGCCTGGTACATGTTGCCTTCTGTCTCTCTCAGGCTGCCTTACTTCTTCAAGTAGACTGGCTTTCTTGGCCTATTTGTTTCACTTGATTGACAGTAAGAATGACTTTTTATTTATCCAGAGGAGGTAGCTAACAGCTGTAAGAGCTGGTTTGGAAGCAAAACTGAGGGTTTGGAAAGTGCTACCACTCCAGAGGCTTCTGCACCTATGTGATTGTTGGTGGTAGTTGGTTAGCTGTTGACACTACTGGTAATCAGGAAGGTAGGCCCCTTCACCACAAAGATTTCTTCTCTCACTGGTGGGCATAGGCGCTGGGTTGGAAGCAGTTCTGGTGCTTTGGGAGTAATATGTAAAATCTCCTGCTAGAGCAGAAAGGATACTAGTTTGGTAACTAATATGGGACCACTCTAACTTGCTTTCACATTAAAAGGTTGGGTCTCCTGAGGATAGCTGACTAGTTTCCCTCAGGTTTCTAAGAAAATAAATGAGAGCCTGTGTTTCTAGTATTGTCATTAACTCCAACTGGTATGCTCACATTGATTTTCAGCCTGTGGTCTCAATTAATTTTTAGCAAACAGAATTATTAATGAGTGTAATGAGTGAATTAAAAAAATCATTAAAATGAATTTTTTAAAAAAAGCGTTTATCAATTGAGACTATGTGTCAGGTACTGAATAGTGTGCTGAAGGTACAGCAAGACAGTCTCCGTTGTCAAGGATCTTATGTTCTATGGGCAAAAGACACCATAGAAAGGGGAGCTAGAATGTGGTGTAATATACACCCGGCAGGATAGTTTGAAAATAGCTGAGAAGTAGGTTAGTTGATTCACTATGGTGAAAATAAGGAGAGAACTCAGCTATCAAACTCCAGAACTACATGGGGCAGACAGTAGTAGTAGCTATAAAAGCATCCTGGTTCCAAAGCCTAGAATACACTTTACCACATGCACACATATCCATAAGAACAATGGCTTTCAAACTTTAATATAATGGTAGCGTGGCATTTTTGTAGAAAACACATGAGTGCAAAGGAATACCTGTGATTCCTGGACAGACTTCTATTTGCTGAGATTCTTCATATTTTCCTTATTGGCTATGGGAGAAGCAGGTAATAGCGATTGCCCTGCCATATCTTCAGACCATGCAAAGTTCCCAAATGTCCTTTGTACATCTCAGGATTATTAGCTCAGTCATCTCTCAACTCATATGAGTATCACTCACTTTTGGTGGATTCTAGTGCTTATTTTATTCTCTTCTTTGATCCCTGAAGAGACTTCAGTTCTTGGACTCACTCGGTTGCTTAGGGTTTGGGGAGAGTGATGCTTCCTCCAAGGGATTTCCTCTCAATCGTCTCACTAGAGTTTCTTCAGCACTCTCAGTCTTTCTACTACATTTCATGATTTTGGACTTTCACTGTTTAATACAAAGGTGCAAAAGTTTATTAAATTCTTTCAGCTAAGCATAATATTTTTTTCCTGTGTTATGGACTCTGTCTTTATCTAGTCATCAAGTAGGCACATTATTCCTATAAAATAAAACAATTAGACTTAGGTTATATTTTAATTAATTGATTAAATTTATTGATCTGGATTTATTTTGATTGTATTATTTGGAATGTGTGTTAGGAAACAGCCATTCACACTGATATCTGATTTGAAATGTGCAGCTTATTTTTTAATATAGCTTGGGAAAGACATTAGAATCTCTGTCTTGACATTTTTGTCATGAACTGAGTCACTGATTTCACTGAGATGTTAAAAAAACACGATGTTATCAACTATCACACCCTCTTATAGTCTGGCAACAGAACCAACCAGCACAATTAAATGTTAGGTCTGTTCTTTAAAATATTCAAGGAATGATATGCCATATGCACCTTCTAGTTATATATATATATATGTATGTGCATGTGTATATATATACACACATATGTATATACATATATGTCTGTTTGCATGTGTGTATATATTTATTATATATATAGTAAATGTGTGTATACACACACACACACACACACATATGCACATACATATATAAACTATCAAAATGGCTATGCTAATATTTAAGCTTTCCTGCAGCAACTCTATCCCATTTTCTCTTTCTCAACCCTCAGTGGAAATGAGGAACAGCTGGTTGTCATTCTCTGTATAATAATCTTTCATGTACTCCTTTGTAAATTGGTTGAGATCCTTCAATAAAGTGATGAAAATGCAAAGCAATAACATTTCCTATGTAAACTGGGTAAATCAAAATCACTTGTGCCTAAGCATGTCTGACCTTTTTGAATGTGGTATAAAATCTCTGCCTCTTGCCACATGTATAACCCAGTTACAAATCTTAGAAAACTCAAAACTCAAATCTCATAATTTTAAGTGTCTCATTTTCCTTTTGTCCATTTGTTTCTTCAGGAAAAATAAAACAAAATAATACAAACTTGAAGGCCTATAAAACTTAAAGCTAAGTGGATGGCACAGTTGCCAAAATGATTATATTTATTTCCTGATTCCAACAGAGCATGTTGACTATGAACCAACAATTTGTTGTGCATTGCAAATGTACTCTTCATGGGACCATACGTTTAATCAGTGTCATAAAGTGGAGTCAGTCCTTTTCTCTTAGGAAGGACTGAGTTCCAATGTACTATCTGAGTGACAATGTGCAAATTTCTTAACTTCTATAGGTATCGGATTCCTCAAATCCCTTAACCTCTCTGAATTTGTTTGTTCACCTCAAATATGTGGTTAGTTAATGCCTGTAATACTTCCATCATTGGATTGTTGTGAGCCCCAAGTGAAATTTTATATCAAGTGTTTTACACACCTTTAAGCACTGTGTAAGTAGCAATTATCATCCTTGTGCTGTGTCGCTGATAAATACCTGGGAAAATAGCATGTTCTCCATGTCCCCAACCATCAATTTTAGGCTGTGAGATAAACTGCTATTTGCTTCAGGGAAAGGAGTTTCACATATGGAATCCTTTCCTTATTCCTTCTCTTATCCCTCCTTTCCTATGATTTTATCTCTTTAGTCAATTCTTGATGAAGAAGTTCTGAACCAGGAACATTTATCAACAGAGACTGGCACCTGCTTTGTCATACATACATAATCATATGGAGTTGCCCATGGCACTGAGAAGTTGTATATGAACTCTTCACCTCTCCCCACCTCTTCCCTACACACACACACACACACACACACACACACACACACACTCACGAACACACACACACACATCAGGGTAACACAATTACTTTTGTTCAGAGTCAGGACTTCAACTCTGGCAGGCTGCCTGTTGGGATTTCCTTGTGGTGGTGAAATCACTAGCCTGGCCCAGTCTGCTAATTCTTAACCCTTAACCTCAATAATGTGTGGTTTAGCCATTGGAGAGGTGACCTGTTACTAAACTATTAAATGCTTTTCTTTCCATATATCACTGTGGATTAAATCAGTGAATGTATTAAAGGGAATTAGAAAATAGTGTGCAAATATATTCTCTATAAAAGTTTAGTTTTACATCTGCCTATATAAAAGGTACATGACACCTAAAGATACTTCAGATGACTTCAAATAGACCTTTATTCCCAATATCTTTGTTCTCTTTGGCTGAGGAAGAGACAGAAAAAAAGACAGACAAGAATAGAACTGAATAGGTTCAATTTCTGTTACTTATCACCAGTGAAATGCTTTGAGATTTTATCTTTTAGTAATTTCAAATGGTATTCACAAGGTTTGCTTCCACACTTGGAAATGTGTTCACTATTGATGAATTATTTGCAGTTCTTTTCTGCATGGCCCCTGTCTCTCATCCTATGGCATTTTCTCCTGCAATTGGTGACCTGTTTTGGGCATAGCCAGGCATTTGCTTGTTCTGCTCTGAAGGAGCATATAAAAATGTTAAATGGAAAGGGAAGAAGAAAAGGAATAAGCATTTATATAGCATTTGCTATGTGCCAAGCACTGTGCTGAGTGTTTGACAAATATTTTCTCATTTAATCATATTGATTACTTTTGCTATGCAAGTGAATTCCCATAAACCAAGTTAAATATTTGTAAAAAGTGATGGTAATAATCTACCATACTTGAATCAAATGAACTTTGGCATGTTGTTTTTATTAAACATTGGTGGTTGCTTGTGTTTTGATATTCTTTTATTCAATTCTCATTAATAAAGTACTAACATTGCCTAGGAAATGTGTAACAAATTATTTTTTAATAAATGGATACATCAGTGAAAGAATGTGTGGAAAACATGCATGGGCATCTTGGGAGTCACCTTCATTTTCTAGAATCATATCTTCTGCTTTAATGTCAGTATAAGTATAAGAATATAATGCACACTAATATACTACTTTGATGGCCTGCAAATGACCTTATTTTCTTCAGTGATATGCCAGCAGAAGACAAGTTCTAGCTGATCATATCATGTTAATGATGTTCTGAATGAGCCAAGCAATGGGCTGTGCATCTGTTATCAAAGGACCAAGTCATTTAATTTGATAGGGCAACCTCCAGGGACTGACCACCAGATGATGACTGGCTTTAGATTGAACTATTCAGAGTGTTTATTAAATTGGGAAAACATGAAGATATGTACTGATGGAGACAATATTTGCATAAATGAAGTCATAAGTCCTTGAAATATTGAAATAAGCCAGTGACCTTAGATATTATAGTTTTCTATCATACATTATTTCTCCTCTAAAACTTTCTTTCTTGTCAGGTGTAGTTGCAAGTTTTAAAATTGGCATTAATAAACACTAGGAAAGAAAGAATCATAGTAATTTGCCATGTTTACCTAATCAAAACAACCTTAAATATTTATCTTCTAAGCTCTGATGCAAATATTTGAAAATAATTATCACAGGTGGGTAATTATCTTGATTTTTTTTTAAAAAATGGTATGAAAAAATAATAATATAAAGTTACATATGTGCCATAATAGTCAAAATTTGGAGTACTTTTACATGTTATATTGGACTTGTCATACCATGCATATTCTAAAGTTTACAATTTATACATTTTTTCTTTTACAAATTCATCATCTCTCCCTCTTTTCAAAGGAGTTTCTCTAGACTAATCAGTGTAGGAAGAGAAAAAAAAAAGACATCAGATGGCCATTCTTTTTTATTTAGTATTTTATGTTCCAAAGCAACATGTAAAATCAATTTTTAACATTTGTTTTTAAAACTCCAATTTCCAAATTCTCTCCTTTCCTCCCTCTGTACCTCCCCTCTCCCCATTGAGAAGGCAAGCAATCCAATATAGGTCACATATGTGCAGTCATGCAAAACATGTCCACGATAGTTATGTTGTAAAAGAAAACATAGACCAAGAAAAAGCAAGGAAAAAAGAAAGAAAAAAAGTATCATTCAATCCGTATCAACACCATCAGCTCCTTCTCAGGGGGTGGACATCACCCTTTATCATAGGTCCTTCAGAGTTGTCCTGGATCATTGCACTACTGAGATAGCCAAGTCATTCACAGCTGATCATCCTACAATATTGTTGTTACTATGATCACAGTACACTTCACTTTGCATCAACCCATGCAAACCCCACCAAGTTCCTCCAAGAGCATTTTGCTCATTTCCTACAGTACCACATCACAATCACACACCACATCCTGCTCAGCCACTCCCCAACTAATGGACATCCCCTTAACTACCAACTCTCTGCCTCCATAAAAGACCTGCTACAAATATTTCTTTACACATAAGTCATTTTCCTTTTTGTTTTTAATCTCTTTTCAGATAGAGACCCAGCAATGGCACCTCTAGGTCAAAGGTCATGCATGGTTCCATAGCCCCCTGGGCGTAGTTCCAAATTGCTCCATAGAATGTTTGAATCAGTTCACAAATCCACCAATAATGCATTAATGTCTCATTTTTCCCCACATCCCTTCCAACATTTGTCATTTAACTCTTCTGTCCTATTAGCAAATCTAATAGGTATGAAATAGTACTTCACAGTTCTTTTAATTTGCATTTCTCACATCAATAGTGATTTAGAGGCTTTTTAAAATATGGCTATAGATAACTAGGAAATTAATCATATCTTTTTTGTCATTTATCAATTGGGGAATGATTCCTATTTTTATAAATTTGAACGAGTTCTCTATATGTTTGAGAAATGAGGTCTTTGTCAGAGAAACTTGATTCAAAATTTATTTCATAGTAACTACAATTAACAATATTACCCTCCATGCTATTCCCCCTTGTTTATTCTATTCTCTCTCCCCTTTCACCCATCCTTCTTCAAAAGTGTTTTGTTTCTGACTACGCTCTCCCTGACTCTTCCCTCCTTTCTATCACCCCCAGTTCTTTTATCACTTCCCCTCCTACTTTCCTGTAGGGTTAGATAGATTTCTGTACCTTATTGAGTGAGTGTGCTATTCCCTCTTTGAGACAATTCCAATGAAAATAAGGTTCACTCGCTCGCTCTCACCTTCCCCCCTTCCCTTCCAGTGTAAAAGCTTTTCCTTGGCTCTTTTATATGAGATAATTAACTTTATTCTACATCTACCTTTCCCTTTCTCTTAGTATAGTCCTCTCTCACCCCTTAATTTTATTGTTTAGGTATCATCCCTTCATATTCAATTCACACATGCAACCTCTGTCTATATATCTAAATCTATGTATCTGTATCTATATAGATATATCTATCTATTTATAGATAGATATTCCTAACTGCCCTAACAATAAGAAAGGTCCTAAGAGTTACAAATATCATCTTTCCATGTAGGAATGTAAACAGTTTAAACTTAAGTCCCTTGAGGTTTTCCTTTCCTGTTACCTTCTTATGATTCTCTTGAGTCTTGAATTTGAAAGTCATTTTTTTTAAGATTGCTTAACTGATTTTAATAAACAGGACACAAAGAGCCTAATCTTGAAATTATCCTGCAAAATACACAAATGTATACTGATTTTTCTTTAAAAAATATAAAACAAATAAGCAAGACATGTGAAAATAGGCAAGTTTTCATTAAAGACTTAAATTTTTTTAAAGAAAAAAATGCTGATTTATTTCAACATCATATGAAGAATGGAATTCATTGTTACCAATATTCAAGTTTATTAAACAAATAAAAAAATTATATTTAGAAAACTTTTAACTCATCTGCTTCAAGGTTTATGTTGCTCCCAAATTTTGCATATAACTGAACTTTCAAATCAGCTAACACCCGTTGGATTGATTCTACTCTGGATTCTAATGCTTCAGTTTCATCTTGAAAATTTTTCTTAGCTTCTTCCAAAATTTCTTGAGTTTCATCTTGAGAGTGGCTAATAAAAACATCATCAATTTGGTAAGGAATCATTAAAGAATCTTCATCCATCATCATTACATCATCACAAGCATCCTCTAAATTTTGAAGCTGTTTCTTTTTAACGTCTATTTCTTCCTTCAGTTCTGCGATTCTACTAGTATTCCATGAAAATTTGTTAACCTTTTGTTGGTCTTCAAAAGTTATATTGACATCCTCTGCAGCCATCTTCTTCATGGTGGTGGCCATCTTGGGACTGGAAAGTCAAATTTTCTATTCAGCTCTGGTCTTTTCATCAAGAATGCTTGAAAGTCCTCTGTCTCACTGAATATCCTTTTTGCCCCAGAAGGATTATACTCTGTTTTGCTGGGTAGGTGATTCTTGGTTGTAATGCTAGCTCCTTTGCCCTCTGGAATATCATATACATAGCCCTTTGATCCTTTAATGTAGAAGCTGCTAAATCTTGTGCTTTCTTCACTGTGGCTCCATAATACTAGAATTGTTTATCAGGATGCTTAACAATATTTCATTATTGACATGAGGGCCCTGGAATTTGGGTATAATAATCCTGAGAGTTTTCATTTTGGGATCTCATTAAGAAGCTTATCAGTGGATTCTTTCAATTTCTTCTATATCCTCTGGTTCTAGAATTTCAGGGGAGTTTTCATTGATAAGTTCTTGAAAGATGATGTCTAGGTTCTATTTTTATCATGGCTTTCAGGTAGTCCAATAATTATTAAATTATCTCTCCTGTATCTGTTCTCCTGGTCAATTGTTTTCTTAAGAAGATATTTTATATTTTCTTCCTTTTTTCATTCTTTTAAATTTGTGTTATATTCTTGGTGAGTTCATTGATGGCTTGTTCAATTTCTTTTTTTTTAAATGCGGTTATTTAAGTATTTTATTTCCTCTTCTGATAATCCAGGGAATTTATATTTTTATAAATATTCATTCTTAGGTTGTCACATTTATTGGTATACAGTTGGGCAAAATAGTTTCTAATTATTACCTTAATTTGCACTTCATTGGTGATACTGGTGATACTTTCATTTTTGATACTGGTAATTTGTTTTCTTTTCTTTTCAATCAAATTAATCAAGAGTTAAGCCAAGATAGTGGAGTAAAAGCAGGGACTTGCTTGAGCTCTTTCCTAAACCCCTCTAAATACCTACAAAAATGAC
This sequence comes from Phalanger gymnotis, assembly GCA_028646595.1. NCBI lineage: Eukaryota > Metazoa > Chordata > Mammalia > Diprotodontia > Phalangeridae > Phalanger > Phalanger gymnotis. The sequence goes on from CM053626.1 coordinate 80,353,653, forward strand.
TGTAAACAATTTCTAGAGAAGCACAACCCAAAAAATGAGAGTGAAACAAATTTCCAGCCCAAGACAACCTGGAAGGTCTCCAGGATAGGTCTTTTGCAATTGGCTAGGAGAGGAACTCAGAACAACACTGGCCATACCAGCACATCCAGGCCCTGGCAAAGCTGGAGCAGGCCTTAGGGGATTGAATCACTGGAACCTATGGTGGTTTCCAGAATTCTCAACCCACAAATGCCAAAGACAACTTATAAGATCAGTAGGAAATGTCTGTTGGATTGGGGTGAGAAAGGAGTGTGGTCTGCCACCAGCCCCAGGGTGGTGGTTGCAGTGGTAGCAGTGGTTGTTTCCAGAGCTCTTGGGCCACAGACAGTGTGTGGATCAAGCAGCTGCTCAGAGAGGGATTGCAGGTACTCTTTGCTAGTACCGACACAGGATTCTTTTGCTTTGCCTGTGCTTGGATCTGGGTAGCAGTCCAGGATGGTGATCCTGGGATCAGGAGTGTTGCCAGAGTTTGTGGTGGCAGTAGAGAAGGAATCATCCTCACAGGTCCAATGTAGAAAAGAGTGCTTGTAGTCACTCATAGACCAAAGCACAGGCATGAAGAGGAGTAAACACCTTTCATTTGATCATACCACTCTGTAAGAACTGAAAATATTCAGGTCCCTTGAAATATCTCTAAAAACTGCTGTTCAAAACCCCTGAAGCTTGGGACAGTATGTCCTCCACACTGGAAGCAGAGTAGTATATTAACAAAGAGTTTAAAAGTGGAAGTAATTGGATTTATAAAATGAACAAACAGCAGGGGAAAAAAAAAACTCAGATTGTAAAGTCTTACTTTGGTGACAAAGCAGGTCAAAACACACAAGCAGAAGAAAACAAAGTCAAAGTTCCTACATCCAAAGCCTCCAAGAAAAATGTGAATTGGTCACAGGCCATAGAAAAGTCAAAAAATTAAAAATCAAGTAAGGAAGAGGAAAAATTTGGAGGAGAAATGAGAATGATACAAAAAAAATCATGAAAAATGAGTCAACAGTTTGGTAAAGGAGAAACAAAAAATACTGAATAAAATAGCACCTTAAAAATATACTAGACCAAATGGCAAAAAGAGGTCCAAAAAAGCCAATGAAGATAGTAATGCCTTAAAAAAGCAGAATTGGCCAAATGGAAAAGGAGGTCCAAAAGCTCACTGAAGAAAATAATTCCTTAAAAATTAGAATGGAGAAAATGGAAGCTAATGTCTCTATGAGAAATCAAGAAATTATAAAACAAAACTAAAAGAATGAAAAAAAATAGAAGACAATGTGAAATATCTCACTGGACAAAAAACCGACTTGGAAAATAGATACAAGAGAAACAATTTAAAATTATTGGACTAACTGAAAGCTATGATCAAAGAAAGAGGTTAGATATAATCTTTCAAGAAATTATCAAGGAAAACTGCCCTGAGAATCTGGAATCAGAGGGTAAATAGAACTTGAAAGAATCTACCAATCACCTCCTGAAAGAGATCACAAAAGGAAAACTCCTAGGAATACTATAGCCAAATTCAAGAGTTCCCAGGTCAAGTACAAAATAGTACAAGCTGCTGGAAGGAAACTATTCAAGTATTGTGGAAACACAATTAGGATACCGCAAGATTTAGCAGCATCTAACTTAAGAAATCAGAGGACTTGGAATATGATATTCCAGAGATCAAAGGAGCTAGGATTAAAACCATTAATCACTTACCCAGCAAAATTGAATGTAATCCTTCAAGGAATAATAGGCATTCATTGAAATAGAGGACTTTCAAGCATTCCTGATGAAAAGAGAAACATGTAAAGATAAATAGGAAAGAGAAATCATAAGAGACTTATTAAAGTTGAACTGCTTACATTCCTACATTGAAAGATGATATTTGTAACTCATGAGACCTTTTTCAGTATTAAGGCAGTTGCAGGAAATATACACACATATGTATATGTATGTGTATATGTATGAATATATATATGTGTGTGTGTGTGTGTAATATATATGTATATATATATGTGTGTGTATATCTATACATATATGCATATATATACATGCATATGTATATATATACATATATATATATGTATATATGTATATAGATAGAGGCCACAGGGTGAGTTGAATATGAAGGAATGATATCTAAAAAATAAAATTAAAGGGTGAGAGAGGAATGTACTGGGATAAGGAGAAAGGGAGAGGTAGAATGGGTTAAATTATCTCACATAAAACAGGCAAGAAAAAGCTTTTTTCACTGAAGGGGTAACAGGGGGGAGGTGAGAAAGAATGAATGAACCTTACTCTCATCAGATTTGGTTTAAGGAGGGCATGGAAATTGGGTATGGAAATCCGTATTATCTACAGGAAGGCAAAGGGGAAGGGGATAAGAGAGGGAGGGGGGATGATGGAAAGGAGAGCTGATTGGTGGAGGGGATAATCAGAAGCAAACACTTTTGAGGAGGGACAAGGTCAAGGGAGAGAATAGAATAAATGGCTGGGGTAATGGGATAGGATGGAGGGAAAAATAATTCGTCTTTTACAACATTACTGTTATGGAAGTATTTTGCATGACTACACATGTATAACCTATATAAAATTGCTTGCCTTTTCTTTGAAGGTGAATGGGTATGGAGGAAGGGAGAGAATGTGGAAGTCAACTTTTTAAAAACAAATAATTAAATCTGTTTTTACATGGAAATGGGAAATGATATACAGACGATGGGGTCTAGAAATTTATCTTGCCCTACAGGAAAATAGAAGGGAAGGGGAAAATAGAAGAGGTAGGGTGATAGAAAGGAGGGCAGATTGGGAGAAGGGGTAATCAGAATGTATGTTGTCTTGGGGTGACGGGAAAGGAGAGATGGGGAGAAAATTTGGAACTCAAAATCTTGTGGAAGTGGATGTTGAAAACTAAAAATAAATTAATTAATAAAAGATCACAACTTTCTAAAGAAAAATAAAATAAAATATTTAAAAAAAACACAAATTAACCAATGGTTTATCTTTGTATTTTTTTTAAATATCAGCTCTTAGATTTTTAGTTCAATAATTTCCTTAATTTGTTTTTTATCTCTACTTTGATTTTCATAATTACTGATTTTGCATTCATTTGCATTCATTTGGGGATTTTTAATTTGTTCTTTTTTCTAGCCATTTTAGTTGCTTGTCCAATTTGTTAGTCTACTTTTTCTCTATTTCATTCATGTAACCATTCAGAGATATACCATTTCACCTAAGAATTGCTCTGGCTGCATTCCATGATTTTTGGTATGTTGTCTCATTGTCATTCACTTTGATGAAGTTATTGATTGTTTATATGATTTGCCATTTGACCCACTCATTCTTTAGTATTAGATTATTTAGTTTCCAATTAATTTTTAGTTTATCTTTCCATGGCCTTTTATTACATGTAATTTTTTTTTCCATCCTGATCTGAAAATGATGCATTTCTGCCTTGGATTGTGAACATTTTTTATTCCCTAGTACATAGTCAATTTTGTATAGGTGCCATGTACTACTGAAAAAAAAAATGTTCCGTTCTATCCCCATTCCATTTTCTCCAGAGGTCTGCCATATCTAACTTTTAAAATTCTATTCATCTCCTTAACTTGTTCCTTATTTATTTTGTGGTTATGTTTTCTTAGTTTTAAAAGGGGAAGGTTGAGGTCCCCCACTTGTATAGTTTTATTTTCTCTTTCTTCCTGTAACTCACTTAAAATCTCCTGTAAGAATTTGGATATTATACTGCTTGGTGTTTAGTGTTAGACATTTCTGTTTATTATTGATATTACTTCACTGTCTATGTTACCTTTTAGCAAGATGTAGTTTGCTTCCTTATCTCTTTTAATTAAATCTATTTTTGCTTTTTGCTTTGTCTGAAATTAGGATCACTACTCCTGCTGGTTTTACTTCAGCTGAACACAATATATTTTGTTCCAGCCTTTTGCCTTTACTGTGTGTCTATCTCTCTGCTTCAAATATGTTTCATGTAAACAATATATTGTAAGATTATGACTTTCGATCCACTCTGATGTCTGCTTTCATTTTATGGGAGATCTGGCCTCATTCACTTTCACACTTAGGATTACTTACTGTGTCTTTCTTTCCATCTTATCACCCCACCATATTTATGCTTTTCTATTTCCTTTATCCCTTTCCATTCTTACTAGTGTTTTGTTTCTGGCTACCACCTTCCTCAGTCTGTGCTCTTTTCTGTTAGCCCCTTTCCCTTTTCCTTCGCCTTTTTCTTATTGCTTCTTCCCTTCCTTTGGTCTTCACTTCTGTCTACTCCCTGCCTTTAACTTCCCTTTTCCCCTCCTACTTCTTATAGGATAAGATAGATTTGTATGCACAACTGATTGTATAATATTCCCTATTTGAGTCAAATCAATTGAAAGTAAGGTTCAAACAATGCTTGTCTCCCTCCCTCCTTTCCTTCTACTGTAATAGGTCTTTGCACCTCTTTATGTGATGTAATTTGCCCTTTTTTGCCTCGTCTATTCCTCTCCTCCCAGTACAATCTCTTTTTTCAACCCTTAATTAATTTTTATCATTACATCAAAGTCAACTTATGCCCACACACTCTATGTATACCCATTGTAAAAGTAATGACAGTACAGTTCCCAAGAGTTACAAATATCATCTTTCAAGTAGTAATGTAAACACTTTAACCTTATGGAATAACATGGTTTTGTTTTTTCTTTTCCTGCTTACCTTTTTGTGTTTTTCTTGAGTCTTGAACTTTAAGATTAAATTTTCTTTTTAGCTCTGTATTTTTTCATCAGAAATGTTCAGAAGTCCCCT
>CM053626.1:80358961-80374672 GCA_028646595.1 Phalanger gymnotis
TTTTTTTTTTTTATTTTCCCAGAGGTCGATATGGGGGAGTAACAGTGATTGACTGCTTACTCTGCCTTCTTGGCTCCCTGAAATCTACTTGACTTTTAACTGTTATCATAAGGCTCTGCTTCCAGAGGGGAGAGTACACTATCCCAAGCTTCAGGAGTTTTGTTTTAGCACTCATAGATATGGTCACTCAAAGTTTATCCATACAAACTCTTTTCAGAAAATATGCAAATTTTCATTTCATTTTCAAGGGTATTTTCATAATTGAGTGACCCTGTATTATACAGCAACAGGGAATCATGGACAAATGGGATTCATTTGTCCTTTAAAAAAATAGCCCAGAAGACTATAAGCTTGAGGAGGTTCAAATTACTATTCACATCTTTGTACTTCTACCACTGAGGACACTGCCATTCACTTGAGCTTGTAGCCAGGTGGTCCAGTGAGTAGATGCTAGACTTAGAGTCAGAAAAATCTGAGTTTAAATTTGTTCTGATACTTCCTAGCTGTGTAACCCAGGGGAAATCACAACCTCTATTGCCATATTTGTAAAATATGGATAATAATAGTATCTTTCTTCAAAGATTGTTGTGAGGCTAAAATGAGATAAAGCATATAAGATGACTTACAACCTTTTAGTTGATAGTTATTATAACTGATGATATGATATGATATTTAATATATTATTATATTATACATAATATAATATTATATTATAACTGATAATTATTATAACTATATATAATATATATATAATATAATGTATAATAATATAATTATTATATAAATATTATATTATATGTAAATATAATATATAAATATTATATACAAATATTATATTATATGTAATATATCTATATATAATATAATAATTATATAATATAATTATTATAATAAATGATAGTTAGTATTATTGTTGTTATTATTATTCATTGTAATAGTAAAGTTAGTCTTTAATCTCATCACCTGGAGCCAGCCAGGTGGCACAGTGGATAGAGTGTCAGGCCTGGATTCAGGAAGATTCTTCTTTGTGAGTTCAAATCTGGTCTTAGACACCAGCTGCGTGACCCTGGCCAAGTCAATGAAGATTATTTGCCTCAGTTTCTTGATCTGTAAAATGAGGTAGAAATGGCAAACTATTTTAGTATCTCTATCAAAAAACAAGCCCAGTGGTATCGTGGAGATCTGGACATGACCGAAATGACTGAATAACAAGAACAATCTCATCACTGTGCTGGTTACTCAAGCCTTCACTACCACCACCTCCCTCAGACTCCTCTCTTTTTGGATCAGAGGTTTTCAGGGAAGATTACAAAACCAATGCCTACCTATATAGAGCATAGAAATTGGACTTTTCCGCTCCTTCTGCTCTGACGCTGTTGCCTTGCCTGGTTTCAACTCCACTGAACAAGGTATAACCTGGTGTCCTCCCTTTCCTCTCCTGACTTCTTTTATATGTTGTCTCTACCCCATAATATTATAAATTCTTTAAGGGCAGGAACTATCTTTGTATTAATGGTATCCCGAGTACTTTGCAGTGCCAGCAACATAGCAGACACTTAATAAATGTTTATTCAATTGAATTAGGAATAGCATTACATTTTCAAGTAAATACACATTTAAAAGGTACCTGGAAAAGTATTGTAGAAGGAGAGGAGAGAATAAGCAATTTTATAGCACCTACTATATGCCAGGTACTAGGCTAAGTACTTTACAAATATCTCATTTGATCCTAACAACAGCCCTGCAAGGTAAGAGTGATGGTTATCTCCATTTCATAGTTGAGGAAACTAAGACAAATACATATTAAGAGACTTGCACACGGTTAATAAGTGTCTGAGGCCGTCTTTGAACTCTTGTCTCCCTGACTCTAGGACTAGCACTGTATCTACTATGCTACTTAGATGCCTCTACTGAGGAAGAAGTAGAAAGAGTGTAACTGGGGGGTGAAATATGAGTTTCCTGGAAACATTAGGAAATGTTAGCCCAGGCCTCATCAATCAGAAGAAATAACCAAAGGAAGAAGACATTTCCAGGGAGAAGTGGCTGCTGGCTGGAAGACAGAACAAATACAGTTTGGAGAATTGGAAGTAAAATGAACTTGGTTTTTGAACCTGAGGAAAGGAAGACATCTCCAGAATAAGGAGGTTGCATAAGAGGCATTTACTAATTCTAAATGAAAATGCTATACAAATATACTTATACCTGTAGAATTGAATTAACAACATCAAAAGGGAAATTTTTAGTGGCTACTTAATTTCCCGAGTCCCTAGGGTTACAATTTCAGGTTTTCACTACCAAAATTAGGCTTAAGAAAAATATAATATTTATTATGTATCCTCATGGAACATTATAATTATTATAAACATGTTATACAAAGGAGCAAATATATATGTAGAATAATAAAGCTATATCTATATGTATATATGTATGTATAAATAGTTTTACATGTGCCTATAGATTTTACATGTATCTCTATATCTCTATAGAATGGATGTATATGTGTATGCGTGTGTGTATATATATGTATATACTTATAAAGAAATTCAATTTAAATAAGCCAATTGTAAGGATATGAAATTTGAGTGATACATATAAATGAGAAACTTTTTTCAGCTATCATTAACACTCTGCTGACTTTCCCCTCAAATTATCTCAACAATTATTTTAAACTGAAAGATTTGGGACTGTAATATTATGTGTAAATTAGTTCATATTTCTTAGAAAGCATTTAACCAAATGTTGCCCTGTGGAATCCTCTGTTTCATAAATTTATAGGTGGTCATTTACTCTGTGTACATGCAGTTATCTTTATCTGGAAAATATTTCAGAATGGACCATAGGGATTGGGATAGGTGGCCACACTTCACATGGGAGTCGAGCAGTAATGGGATGAGAAGCAGCACTAAGCAGGATTGGGTGGCCAAGTCAAGGGTCAGCCACAGATGGGGTCAACCAGGTAAAATTCAGTCTTATTCTCGGCTGCTGATTGAGCTGCAAATTTATGTATGGTGGACTCAGACAGAGATCACAACAGAGCTGGTGAATGAAAAGCTAGATCATCATGTGTGAAATAAGAGGATTGACCTGGATCATCTCTAAAGTCCTTTCCAGCTCTAAAGCTCTATGATTCTATGAGCCTAAGATAAGGAAGCAGGGTAGGCTTAGCTGGCTAGACAGATTGGCTCCAGGGTCAGAGGTAAGCACTATGGATAACATTGATGAAAGCTAGTTGCCCTGAACAGGAACTAAAGCAAATGAAGCCTTTTTGTCTGGAGGCTGCTCAAGTTTACCAATTTGGCTCTGCCATTCTGACAACCCTCTCACCCTAGGCCCTTCCTCTTTTTAAAGGGAAAAAAGGATTTCGAAACAATACAGAATTTACCAGTATTGGAAATTTTACCATCATCCATCCATTCCTTGAATCCCTGGGTTAGGGTAATATGATCAACATTGTAAAGTTTTGTGGTATCCCCTGAATAGGGTGAAATCCCTGGTTAGCTCTGTGGGGCTTCTCTTAGGTCCTTTAGGTTTTCCTACACTGAGTGCATTCTTCTTTGAGGTGTCATGTCCTTCTGGGGCTGGGATTAACATTCTTTACGTGGTTCCTGCATTGTCGATGTTCTAATTTTTACTTTACTGTTTCTCATTGGGATGTTTTAGAAAATAACTAAGCTTTTTATTTGTTTGGCAACTGCCTCTTCAAAAATAACAAACTGTCTTTCCTACACAACTGCAGGGACTTTGTTTCTACAAATAAATTTCTCTTTTGCGATATTGTGTTAGCAGTCTTTATTGTCAGTATGTTTGTTCTAAAGTTGGAATAAAAGAATGTTTCAAGTGCATTCAAAGTAAGGTTCACAGGGAGAAAAATGAAGACCAGAAATTATTAGAAGAAGGGTTCCAAAAATCCACATGCTTAAAAAGTACATCTCAGGAAATGAGTGGAGACAGAATTATCTCTTGTAATGAAAATCCAGGCTCACAGTGAGAGAAGGCTCTCTGCTAGTACCTTTCTTAACAACCAACTGAGGTTTAAGACAACTTCTTTTAAAAGCTATAACCTTGGTAGAAAAGTATTTCTCCTCTGAAATCCTCTGTACCCTGCCTGAATAATAAGTGAGTCATCACCCCATCACACTCAGCCATTCAGAATACAAGAATTTGCAAAAGTGTAAGGAATTTCAGGATACAAATTAATATTGGTAGGCAAATGAGCTCTATTTTTGGAAATACATTTTCCTTCATTCTCTGTATATAGTTTCTTTATTTCTTCATCCCAGGATTTCCTCCATCTTAAACAACCTGGAATTACTTTCTTTTTATGTTGCCATCTTGGCAAAATCAGAGACTTGACCTTCATTTGCCAGGACACTGAGGAATTAGCTCATTGACCTCCGGCCCTGGTATTTCCAGTCACCTTTCTTAGATTTTGTAGAATGACAACTATAAGTATAATTTTCCACCAAGCTGCTGTTATAAAGGCCACGTGGTTCTAGCAATTCAAACACATTCCATTGAACTGATATTTTGTAAGCACTTACTCTGTAGCAGGCACTACAATAGGCAAAAGTGATGTAAAGACAAACATCAAAATACCCCCTGGAATCAAGGATTTTATACTGCACTGGGAGTGGAATACAAATGTTGTGATGTGTAAATTACAAAATAGAGAGTGAAATTGGAAAAGAATAAATCAGACAAAATGCTCTTGGAACAACTGAGGAGATAGAGGATAAGAACATCTGGGAGAGTCAGGGGAGGGTACAGAAAGGATGTGACATAGGAACTGAGTTTTAAGGGAACATTGCAATCTGGATGATAAAATGAGAAAGGCATTCATTCTAGGTATATTGATGGTCCAGGGTGGAGAGGGAAGGGCGCAATTTGTAGCATATGTAAAAAAAATGGCATACTGGGTATCCAAATGCAGACTGCAATTCATCCATGCCTATCTATCCTTTGATATTCCTGTCCATGGTATCACATAATTTCACCAGAGAGATGTCAATTCTATGTGCTGTAGGCCTTACTTATCCATTCTCGAAACGAAACTGTAAGGACACCAGTTAAACCCGATTGTCACATACTATTGATAGCTAACATTTAAAACACAACTGACCCATCTTCTCTCCCTTTCTCTCTCTCTCTCTCTCTCTCTCTCTCTCTCTCTCTCTCTCTCTCTCTCATTAAGTCCCTTAAGTCTTCCCTTTCCTGTTTACCTTTGTATGCTTCTCTTGAGTCTTGAATCTCAAATTCAAATTTTCTATTCAGCTCTGGTCTTTCTATCAAGAATGCTTGAAAGTCCTCTATCTCATTGAATGTCCATTTTTCTCCTTAAAGTTTACATTTACACTTACTTGGTAGGTGATTCTTGGTTGTAATCCTCACTCCTTTGCCCTCTGGAATACCATATTCAAAATACTCTGAAGCTTTAATGTAGAAGCTGCTAAATCTTGAGTTATCCCCACTGTGCTCCATCATATATGAATTGGTTTTTTGGGTGCTGCTTTCAATATTTTGCCTTTACCTGAGAACACTGGAATTTGGCTATGATATTCCCAGGACTTTTCCTTTTGGGATCTCTTTCAGATAGTGATCCATGGATTCTTTCAATTTATATTTACCCTCCAGTTCCAGAATCTCACAGCAGTTTTCACTGATAATTTCTTGAAAGATGATGTCTAGGCTCTTTCTTTGATCATGGCCTTCAGGTAGTCCAATAATTTTCAGTTATCTCTCCTGGATCTTTTTTTCTATGTCACTTGTTTTTCCAGTGAGTTATTTCACATTGTCTTCCATGTTTTCATTCTTTTGGCTTTGTTTTATTGTGTCTTGATTTCTCATAAAGTCATTAGCTTCCACTTGTACCATTCCAATTTTTAAGGAAATTATTTTCTTCAGTGAGCATCTGTACCTCCTTTTCTATTTGGCCAATTCTGCTTTTTAAGGCAATCCTCTACTCATTGGCTTTTTGGATCTCTTTTGTCATTTGGGTTAGTCTATTTTTTAAGGTGCGATTTTCTTCAGTATTTTTGGGGGGATCTCCTTTAGCAAGCCATTGACTTGTTTTTCATGGTTTTCTTGCATCACTCTCTTTTATCTTCCCATTTTTTCCTCTAATTCTCTTATTTGATTTTCAAAATTATTTTTGAGCTGTTCCATGGTCTGAGACCAATTCATATTTTTCTTGGAGGCTTTGGATATAGGAGCTTTGACTTTTTTGTCTTCTTCTGAGTGTGAGTTTTAATCTTTCTTGTATCCATATTAATTTTTTATAGTCAGATTTTTTCTGTTGTTGGCACATTTTTCTCAAGTCTATTTGTTGACTCTTAACTCTTTGTTAGAGTAGGGTTCTGCCTCTAGGTTGGAGGGCAAACTGTCCCAAGCTTCATGTGTTTTGTGTAGCTATTTTCAGAAATACTTCTAGAGACCAATAAATTTCCAGTTCTTTCAAGGTGGTATAATTTGAGGAGAGGTATTTGGTCTTCTCCTGCCCTGTGCTCTGATCTGTGAGTGAAAACAAGCACTTCTTTCTTCCCTGTCCTCCATCCACTATGGCTGAAAGCTCTGCTATGTTAGTACCTCTCCTCACCCTAGGACTGCCATCCAGGACTGTGACCTGGATCCAAGTTTGGGCAGATCAACAGAGTCTTTCCTCAGTGCTAGCAAAAAGATCCCTTTAATCTCCTTCTGACTAGTTGTTGGACCCCTTTACCAGCTGGTGGTTGAGAGCTTCAGAGCAGCTGTTGCTACTGCTACAGTCACTGCCGCTGTTGATTCAGTCACTCCCAAAGGTTGCTTCTTGTTTCCTGGGTTTGTTCCTGGGTTTGTGCTGGTGTGGCCTTTGTTGGATTGTGCACCTATCTCACCCTGGTGCAACAGACCTTTTCTGCTGACTTTCCAAGTTGTATTGGACTGGGAATTTGTTTCAGTCGATCTTTTGTGGGTTTTGTACTTGAGAATTTGTTTAGAGTCATTTCTAAAGTTTTGGGTTAGAGTGTTTTGGGGAGAGCTCAGGTAAGTCCCTGCCTATACGCCACCATCTTGGCTCCGCCCAATAATTTTTTTTTAGCATTCAGTTTACATGATTTTGGGTCTCAAATATTTCTCCATCCTGCCCTCTCCCCCTTCTGAAAATGCTACGCTGTTTGATATAGTTTATACATGTAAAGATATTTCCATATTAGTCATAGTTGCGAAAGAAGAAACAGATCAAATGGAAAAAATATGAGAAAGAGTAAAGTAAATAAAATAAATATGCATTCCATTGGTTCTTTATCTGGATATGGAAAACATTTTCCTTCATGAGTTATTTATACTTGTCCTGAATCATTGTGTTGCTGAAATGAGCGCAGGCATTCATAATTCAATGTTGCTGATACCATGTCCAATGCTTTTCTGCTTCTGCTCATTTCAACTTGCATCAGTTAGTACAAGTCTTTTTAGGTTTTTTTTTTTTCTGAAATCTGCCTATTCATCATTTCTTATGGCACAATAGTATTCCATCATATTCATATACCACAATTTGTTCAGCCATTCCCCAATTGATGGGCATCCCCTCAATTTCCAATGCTTTGACACCAGAAAAGGGGCTGCTATAAGTATTTTTGCACATGTAGGTCATTTTCCCTTTTTTATGAACTCTTTGGGATCCAGACCTAGTAGTGTTATTGTTTTATCAAAGGGTGTGAATAGTTTGGTTGCTCTTTGGGGATAATCCCAAATTGCTCTACAGAATGGTTGGCTCAGTTCACAACTCCACCAATTCATGTGTCCCAATTTCCCCATATATTTTTATTATTCATCATTTGCTTTTTCTGTCATATTGGCCAATCTAATAGGTGTGAGGTGGTACTTCGGACTTCTTCTAATTTTCATTTCTCTACTCGAAAGTGATTTATAGCACTTCTTCATATGCCTATAGACAACTTTGAATTCTTCATCTGAAACTGCTTGTTCATATCTCTTGACATTTTATCAATTGGGGAATGGCTTGAATTCTCATAATTTGACTCGGTTCTCTATACATTTGAGAAATAAGGACATTTTTAGAGACACTTGCTATAAAGATTGTTTCACATATTTTTGGTTTCTTTCTAATCTTAGTTGGAATGATTTTTATGTACAAAAGCTTTTTAGTTTAATGTAATCAAAATTATCTATTTTACATTTTGTGGTGCTCTCTATCTCTTGTTTACTCCTCATAGACCTGACGGTATACTATTTCTTGTTCTTTTTTGCTTATGTCATCACTCTTTATGTCTAAATCATGTCAACAGTCTTACATCTGTAAATTTTCTAATATTCTATTTACTTCCTTTTTTCTTTCTTGTTGATTTTTTGGTTAGATTTATCCAATTCTAAGTGAGACAGCAGAGGTCCCCCACTAGTATAGTTTATTGTCTATTTTTTCTCCTTTAAAAATTGAGTGCTATCCCATTTGGTGTGCAATCAGGTCTGTTTTTGCTTTTACTTTTTCTGAGATCAGTATTATTGCCCCTGCTTTTTTAACTTCAGCTGAAGCATAATAGATTCTGCTCTAATCCCTGACCTTTGCTCTGTGTGTGTGTCTCTTTGCTGCAATTGTGTTTCTTGTAAGCACCGTGTTGTAGAATTGCAGTTTTTAATTCACTCTGTAATCCAGTTCTGTTTTATGGAAAAGTTTGTTCTATTCATATTTTCAGTTATGATTACTAGCTGTGTATTTCCCTTCATTCTATTTTTCCTCCTGCCTGTCCTCTCTATCTCCTTTCACCCTTTCCCTCCTCACCAGTGTTTGGTTTCTGTCTACCCTTCTGTCAGTCCCTACCCACCCCACTTTACTTGATTTCCTCCTACTTCCCTGTATGGTAAGATAAATTTATATATTCATCTTATTGTGTATATAATTCCCTCTTTGAGCCAACACTGATGCAAGTAAGCTTCAAGTGATGCTTGTCACCCACCCTCCCATCTTTCCCTTCACTGTAATAGGTCTTCCCCACCCCTTCATGTAAAATACTTTACCACATTTTGCCACTCCCTTTTTTCTGCAACCATTGTACTCCTCTTTCTCATACCTTTATATTTTTTGACATCTCTTTGAATTTATTTATACTTGTGTGCTCTGTCTATGTATATTCCTTCTACCTGTACTATTAGACATGCAATTTTTAGGAATTGCAAGTATTATCTTCCTGAGTATGGATATAAATAGTTTATTTCTATTGGATACTTTATGTTTTCTTTTCCCTTTTTACCTATTTATGCTTTTCCTGGGTCTTGATATTGGAAGCCAATTTTTTGGTTTAGTTTTTGCCAAGACCATTTCAACAACCTTTAATTAGTTTCTCTATCTCTAGTATCTTTATATCAAAATTGACCCCATAACTCAGCTGGTAAAATTGGCATTCTAGTGTATGTTTGACTCTCTTCTACCCCTCTCTGCTCAATAATATCCAGTGGCTCCCTATCACCTCTAGGATCAAATATAACATCTTTTGGTACATAAAGCTCTTCACAACCTAACTTGTTCTTCTCTGTATATTTTTCTTGCATGTTATTTCCCTCTACATACTCTAAAACCTACGTACACTGGCCTGCATGCTGTTCCTGTCACATGATACACCATCTCTCTTCTCTGTGATATACATGGAATGTTCTACTCTCTATTCTCTGCCATTTAGCTTTCCTAGCCTTCATCAAAACTCAGATCGAATTCTACCATCTGTAGGAGACCTTTCTTGGTCCCTCTGTCTTTCAATGCCTTCCCCAGGAGCTCTCCAAGATGACTTTCCATCTCCTCTGACCATATTTTAATGTGCCTAATTAGTAATGAATTATAGACCCCCTGAAGGCACTGCCTTGTTTGTTCGTGGGTATTTTTTTTTCCTTTTTTTGTACTCCAAATGCTTACCAAAATGCCCAGAACAAAGTGTTAAATCAATTCTTATGACTAACTGCCTGTGTGATCAGGATAAGATTTCATTTGTGTCCAACTCTTTGTGGCCCCATTTGGAGTTTTCTTGACAAAGATACTAGAGTGGTCTGCCATTTCCTTCTCCAACTCATTTTCCAGATGAGGAAGTAAGACAAAAAAAGATTAAATGATTTGCCCAGGGTCATGAACCAATGCTGTGCTACCTAGTTGCTCTTAGACAAGTTACCTAACATCTTTTGACCTCACTTCCTCATTTAACAAAAGAAGGGGTTGAGCTGCTTGGCTTCGAAAATACCTTTCATCGCAAGATCTATAATCCTTTTTATGAGGCACAACTGCTTGTAATCTTCCATTATATCTGTAAGTTTTCATTAGTGAAGTTGTGAGTTCAAATCTGGCTTCAGATACTTACCAGCTGTGTCACCCTGGGCAATTCCTTTGACTATGTTTGGCTCAGTTTCCTCATGTATAAAATGAAGTGGAAAAGAAAATGACAAACCCCCACACTATCTTTGCTGAGAAAACCTGAGTGGGCCCACAAAGAGTCAGAAATGATTGAAAAATATCAATACTACATCTTTCTATTCAACAACTAACTGTTGTTGACATTTTTAATTCTTTTGTCTCTTTGCTACAGGGATTGATTTAAATAAACTAAATTTCAGTGCGCAATTAATGAAGTCTGGATCTATGTACTTTATTATGTGAGCAACCTATTTTGGTTATTAATAATTATTTTAAATAAGTAACAATGGAATTGTTTTAAATAATCAACATGAGGCTTCTGAAATATGTAAGAGACTTTGGAGTCTCTCATTCCTTATTCCTATTCCATATTTTACAACATATTTCCTGCTATTATTCTCACATTTTCTCATTTTTGTGTTATAGTAATTGAGTCTCCAAGAATATATTGATGGAAATTATTTGGTGGTAGTAACTTTTTTCATAGAATACATCTTTGCCCTATGCAATGGATTTTGATGCGTAAACTACAATTATGTTCATGTTGAACATTTTTTTAACAAATTCTTATGAGGTCTACAATTTGAGGTTACCTAATATGCCATGAAATGATGTATTTGGTTGCCTCTAGATACATGATAACACCAATTCTCCCAGTACCTTTATTGATCTCTCCCAGGAGAACCTGAGAGCCATTCTTCCATTTACATGCAATTTCCTTCTTTCTCCTTGTTCTGTTTTTACTCATGATGTGAAGATTGATATGAATGATGCTATTTCTTCAAATATTGCATCCATTCAGTTCAAACCAAAAAGATCTCAAATTTAGAGAATTGATAGCTATGCAAAAGTTTCCAGATGATCCAAAATCTTTAGGATTCTTAGCACCCTCTGGCATTGATTCTGTCACTAATGGACATTACCATAGAAGTCATAATAGGCTGCATGGACTCATTTCATATTTATCTTCATTTTGTAGTTATGTTGATGAAAAATTACTCGTTAATGGTGCAGTCTACTGACAACGAGTACCATGAGATAAGTAAGTAGCTCCTTGGTAAACAAACACATCGTATATCTAAAACAACACTCAAAGAGTTATTCATGGAAGAACTCATGAGAGCTTACATTCCATTATCAGAATTTGTGAGCCATAACAATCTCCACATGGAAGAGTTGCTCATGACATGGAAACAATAATAATAATAATAGTACCTCCTGTCCATAAGGACTTTGTACCACACTCTTTAGGTGGAGTACGACATTTGTTCAGGTAAGGAAATTCTATACGATGATTTGAGGAGGGAATCAGAATAGTAACAGTTGGAATTAAGAAAGGTTTTCAAGATGAGGTAACTCTTGTGCTCAGCCAAGGCTCAGTGGAAAGTAAAAAGACTCTGAGATGCAGGCAATAGAAGGGAGTCTATACTGGGCATTGGAAGCAGTCTGTGAAAAATAACAGAAGAAGGAATTAGAATATAAATGGGTCTGTAGCATACATGGAAGAAAGTAATAAGGAATAAATGAAGATGGGAAAGTTGAAGGAGAGTGTGAAGGGCAATATTTGCAAAGCTGATAAGCTTGTACTTCTTTAGAGAGATTTAACTTGCTCTCCTATGACAATCCACCTTCAACTCAGGTGCCAAATTGATTTTCCTAAAGTCTGACAACTTCTCCTCCCTAGATGATAAACTTAAGTGGTTCCCTTTTACCAGCTTTGTTCAGTCATTTCTCAGTCATTTTCAACTCTTTGTGATCCCATTTGAGGTTCTCTTGGCAAAGATATTGGACTTGATTTGCCATTTCCTTCTCCAACTCATTTTACAGATGAAGAAACTGAGGCAAGTAGGGTTAAGTGACTTTCACAGGTTCACACAGCTAGTAATTATCTGAAGCCAGATTTGAAGTCACAAAGATGAGTTTTTCTGAGTCCAAACCTAGCATTCTCCCCACTGCACCAAATAGCTGCCCTCCTGTTACCTGTTATCTGGATCAAACATAGGTTACTCTTTAAATGCATTTAAAGTTATTTATGACTCAGTCTCTTCCTACCACATCAGTATTTTAATATATTATTCCCCTACACACATTCTCTGAGCATGAAACTATACAGTCGTATTGGTCTCATTAATGTTTCTTATGATATGACCTAACCCTAATCTTTGTGCCTTTGCACTGACAGTCTGCCATCTCTAGAAGATTCTCTAATTTCTATTCTCTCTCTCTCTCTCTCTCTCTCTCTCTCTCTCTCTCTCTCTCTCTCTCTCCCTCTCTCTCTCTCTCTCTCTCTCTTTCTCTCTCTCTCTCTCTCAGTGCTATTATAGGAGGTCTTTTTTATTAGGTATGAAAGATTTCTTCCCTTTCAAATTAACATTCTATTTATTGTGGATGAATCTTTTATGCACTAGTTTATCTGTATGTTAACACCTCCTTTTAGAATGTAAACTCTTTGATAGAAGGGACAGTTGCTTTTATACATATATTTATATATACATATATATGCCCATTATATATGTACATATGTGTGTATATATGCATTTTAAGAAATATACCATATCGATCTTCATATTATCAATATGCATATATACATATGCATACCTACACACAAATATGTACACACACATATATATATATACATATATATGCATATATATATATGTGTGTGTGTCTGTATGTATATGCATGTGTGTTGGTCATAGTAAGTGACTAATAAATGCTTTTTAATTCACTAACATCCAAGTTAACCCTCAGCTTAATGTCACAGAGACCTTTATGTTTATCTCCATAATGTTTATCTTTATTTCCGTGGTGTTATGGTGATCTTTAAGTATTATGCTAAGGATGAAGCAGGAGGTAGGTAGTTTGTGTTCAAATAGTTTTATTATGGCTATAAATGAACACATTGAAGATCTAAATACCTGAGTATAAGTTATTTGGAGAAAATTGACTTGTCCCTGGGAAAACAATAAAAACCCCCCACTCCCACTTTGACTCATAAATATTTTTCCCCTTCCTTGGCTTCAGGGACACTGTTGTCTTCTACATTTAACTAGATTTAGAACTGCTCATTTTTATGGATGAAATAATTGAGTATCAGAAAGTTAAGGAGATATATCCAGTTACATAGGTCATAGTGCCATAACATTTGAACCTAAACCCCATGATTTCAAATCCAACACTTTGTGTAATACTATTCTTTGTCTGCCCTGTTTTCTCTTTATTCTCTTACCTATATAATGATTCAGATTAATATCTTCATTATATAATTATCCTTTCATCTAGAAAAGTGTGTTACTTTAATCTAAAGATCTCTCCTGGACCTTCACTTCCCCCATTATACATTCTCCTTATTGAAACCATCAATTCCAATATATTTAATTATTATTTCTGTTATTCTAGTTTATTTCAAAGTGTATATCAACACAATCCCTATACTGAATGTACATTCACACTAATAGATGGCATTGGAATATCTCTTTCTGTGCTATAGACTTTTCAACTTCAATTTTTTCAAAATAGAACTAATTATATATTTCCCTCAAATCAATCCCTCCACTAAATTTTCCTAGTTCATTGAGAGCACCACCATCCTTACAGTCACCTTGATTCAAAACATTGGAGACATTTTTCTTATTCCCAAGCTACTGTGCTCGGCCTTCCAGTCAGTTACTGGGTCACATTTATAATACTTCCACAACATACCTTGTATTGTATCCATCTCTAATCATGTGTATTTCAATTTGCTTTGGCACCTTTTGTCTACACTATTGTAATGATCTAATTCTTCTCCTTGCTTCCAACCTCTCTCTTCTTCAACCCATACTTTTCATATCTTCCTTGATATTACTAAGACGGAGATCTGACCACAGTGTGGTTCTGCTCAAAGATGTTCAGTGATCTCTTACAGCCTCTAGGAAAAAACAAAAAAAAATCTTACTCTGGTTTTAAAAGTCCTCCAGAGTCTGGATCCCCAATACCTTTCTATTCTTAGAGTTTTATTGTTTTTTCTTTATGTATTATCTATTCCAGTTTCATTAAACTTGCCTGTTGGACTTCCTTCACTCCCTAGCACATAAAATTGTCTATTGCCTATGTGTCTAAGGACAAATGTTCCGCCCTATGTGGCTTGCACTCACTCCTCACCTCCATCTCATAAGACCCTTGTCTTCTTCCTAACAACAGCTAAAGTATCTATAAGATATCTGGCCAGTTATTAGTGCTCCATTTCTGTTGAAATTGTTTTGTACAGTTCCTTATGTATACTTTGAATGTACATAACTGAATATTTATTGTATCACTCAAAAGAAATACATATATATATATATATACATATATGTATATGTATACATATATTTCATGTGCCTCTTCAAAATTTTGAGATCTATGAGATTAAAGATCATGACTAATTTGAGCATCTGCTCATTACATTTCATAGTTACTTGGATGGAATTACATCCTTCCCCAATTGTTCTTTTTCTGGTTCTGAAGTATAGTAGAAAGACTAGAGAGTAAAAAAAAAAATCTTTCTTCCTCTCTATTTAATTATTTTTCAGCTGCAATATTCCAAATTATACTGGATAAAATATACTTGAAGTGAAAGTCAAATAAAGAAATAAAACATGGAACAATCGGGGGGGGGGGGGAGCAGAGCCAAGATGGCAGCTGGAAAGCAGGAACTAGCTTGAGCTCTTCACCAAGTTCCTCCAAAAACTTATAAAAAATGGCTCTGAAGCAATCCTAGAACTGCAGAACCCACAAAGTGGCAGAGGGAAGCAGGGCTCTAGCCCAGGACAGCCTGCATGGTCTCTGGGTAAGGTCTACCCCAAATGGAGCTGGGAGCTGAGGGGAGAGGAGCTGAGCTGAGCAGAGCCCAGTGTGGGCAGCATGGACCGACCACTGCGGACCGACTAGACCAGGAACCAGCATGCCCTAGCGCCCTGAATCAGTGAGCTGCACCAGACCTCTCAACCCACAAACAGCAAAGACAACAGAGAAGGTTAGTGGGAAAAGCTGCGGGGACTAAGTTTGCGGTTCAGCCACAACCCCTGGGGCAGCTGAGGTGGGGCAGCTTTAGAACTACAGCTGCAGTTGCTTCTGGCCCCAGGCCCACCTGGTGGGAGGAATTAAGTGGAGGATCAGAGCAGGAGTGAAGAACCTGCTGAAGATCTTAGCCCAGTCTGGGTAGGGGGTTCTTGGGGAAGGAGGAGTGATGGTGAGGCAGGCAGTGTATCCGCCCAAGCGTGGAACATAGAACTCTTCAGTCTACAAGCAGTTGTATCCTGCTGAAAATGTCAAGGGCCAAGCAAGTTGGCTGGGAACATGGCGAG
>CM053626.1:80375172-80391511 GCA_028646595.1 Phalanger gymnotis
GAGAGGGGGCTTTGCAAAGTCACCAGTCTCGCTTTCTCCTCCAGACTCATCTGGGTCCAGGGACCATATTCATCAGTTTGACTGGAGATAACCCTAGATACAGTGGACAACTTTGTCCTTTTTAAGCTAGGGTATTTAACAGGTCTCAGTTTGACTGAAGCAATGCTGTTCAGTGACTAAATCAAGTTAAGAAATGAGACATAAAATGGCCTTTTTACCTAGTTAAAAACAAAACAAAACAGAAAAGGAATTGTGAGGAGAAGACCCTCAGGATTTCTGACAGAAATAGAAACAATTGCTGTTTATCTTTACTCTGAGCCAATCAGAGCCGGGCTTAAAGTCGGTCCCTCTGCAGGTCATGGCATCACTTCACTGATATCATGATCCTCTTTGAGAAGGAAGGATAAACAATAACCTCTGTGAATACAAAAGGAGCTGCCTAACCATGGACTCAACTGGAATGATCAGTTAGTGAACACCCTTCCTTCCTTCCTTCCTTCCTTCCTTCCTTCCTTCCTTCCTTCCTTCCTTCCTTCCTTCGTTTCTTTCTTTTTCTTTCTTTCTTTCTTTCTTTCTTTCTTTCTTTCTTTCTTTCTTTCTTTCTTTCTTTCTTTCTTTCTTTCTTTCTTTCTTTCTTTCTTTCCTTCTTTCTTTCTCTCTTTCCTTCTTTTTTCTCTCCCTCTGTCCACACAGGGTATCATACCCTTACCCCTTACCTGCAGGTGCTCTGCTCAAAGAGAAGGTACATTTTGATATCCCTTTTTTCTGTTTCTTGAGGACCAACCTTAAACCCAAATCAATCTGGTTCTCATTGATTGGCCAACATTTGGTCCCAAGACAAGCCCTACTTGCTCTAGTTGTGCTGTTTCTGGATTAAAGGACTTACACAGTTTTATAGCTCTTAGGGCATGGTTCTAAATTGCTTTCCAGAATGGCTATATTAGTTCACAACTCTACCAACAATGCATTTGTGCCCCAATTTTCCCACATTCCATCCAATGTTTTTCATTTTCTTCCTCCATGATATTAGGCAATCTGATAGGTGTTGTTTTAATTTGCCTTTCTCTAATCAATAGTAATTTAGATAATTTTTATGTGATTATAGATAGCTTTGATTTCTTCCACTGAAAACCGCAACTTTGACCATTTATCAATTGGGAAATGACTTATATTCTTATAAATTCAACTCAATTCTATATATATTTGAGAAATGAGGCTTTTATAAGAAAAACTTACTGTAAATTTTCCCCAGTTTTCTGCTTTCCTTCTAATTGTTGATCCATTTGTTTTGTTTGTGCAAAAATTTTAATTTTACATAACCAGATTAGTGATTTTATACCCTATAACTCATTGCTTATTTGGTCATAATTCTCCCCCATTCATAGATCTTATAGGTAAATTATTCCATACTCCCATAATTTGCCATTGTATCATCCCTTATGTCCAGGTTGCTTAATTCACTATGCTACCTGCTTCCATTTTATGGATGAATCAGGGGTGGGGAGCCTGCTGCCTCCAGGCCACATGTGGCTTTCTAGGTCCTTGGGCATGGCCTTTTGACAGAGTACAAATTTTATGGAACAAATCTTTTTATTAAAGGGATTTGTGGATCCCTCTTTCTGACCCCTTAGTTTTATTTTTCTTTTGGATGTCATCCCATCATAGTAAACTTACAACCATACCCCCCCTCTCTCTCCTTCTCTCTCTCTCTCTCTCTCTCTCTCTCTCTCTCTCTCTCTCTCTCTCTCTCTCTATATATATATATATATATATATATATATATATATATACACACCCTCTTTCTCTCTGTCCTAATAATAACAACATTCTTAGGAGTTTTAAATATCATCTCATTTAGATATGTAAATCTTTTATCCTTTTTGAATCTTTTATGTTTTCTCTTTCTTGTTTACCTTTTTATGCTTCTCTTGAGTCGCTTTTTTAAAGTCTAATTTTCTATTCATCTCCCATCATTTCATCAGAAATGCTTGTTTTCTATTTAATTAAATATTCACTTTTTTCCACCCTGAAGGATCTCAGTTTCACTGGGTAGGTGATTCTTGGTTATAATTCAATCTTCTTTACCTGTTATACTATGTATTCTAAGACCTCTGACCTTTAATACAAAAGCTGCTAAATCTTTTATCATTTCTGTGGCTCCATGAGAATCAAATTGTTACTGTTTGGCTGTTTGCAATATTTTCTCCTTGAAATGGGAACTCTGGAATTTGAATATATTATTCCTGAAAGTTTTCATTTTGGTATCTCTTTCAGGAAGTAATTGTATCTTTCTATAGGTGATTGATTGATTCTCTCAATTTCTATTTTACTCTCTGGCTCTGGGATATCAGGTAAGTTTCCTTTATAATTTCTTGAAAGATGACACCTAGATTCTTTTTTTATTATGATGTCAGCAAATATAATAATTCTTAAAATATCTCTTTTTGACCTATTTGGTAGATCAGTTATTTGTTTTTTCTAAAGAACTATTTTACATTTTCTTCTTTTTTTCATTCTGTGGATTGTGTTTGATTGTTTCTTGATGTCTCATGGAGTCATTAGTTTTCACTTGCGAAATTCAAATTTTAAAGAAATTATTTTCTTCAATGAGCCTTTGTAGTTCCTTTTCTATGTGGCCAATTCTGCTTTATGAGACCCAGATTTCTTTAGTGGATTTTTGTGCCTTTTTTTTTCCTTTTTACCAATTGGCCTATTCTGTTATTGAAAGTGTTATTTCCTTAATTATTTTTTCTGCCTCCTTTGCTATGTCATTGATGCTTTTTTCTTCATTATTTTCTTGCACCATTCTCATTTATTTTAGCATTTTTTTCCTCTGGCTGTCATACTTGATTTTTTAAAAATGTATTTGAACCCTTTCAGGAATTTCTTTCTTTTTCTCACCTGAGATCAATTCTCACTTTTATTCATGGCTTTGCATGCAGTTGGTTTGACATTATTTTCTTCTGAGTTTAGGTTATGATCTTCTCTGTCGCCATAGTAACTCACTATGGTCAGGCACTTTTACTGTTAATGTTATTTGCTTACTTTTCCGGCCTATTTCTTGGCTTTTGATTTTCTGTTAAAGTTGGGGTCTGCCCTTAAGGTGGAGAAACACTGTCCCAAAATACTGGTTTTTCATGGTTTTGTTTTCAGAGATGGTAATTTTTTTTTATTTTTCCCAATGTGTTATAATCTGAAAACATACATGTTCACTGCTCTCCTGTCCTGTGCTCTGGTCTTTGAGGATTCTCTAGCACTCTTCCATTCTGGAAATGTGACCTGGGTCCCCGCTACTTCTCATGGTTATTCTCAGCCTGAGACTATCATGCAAACCCACCTATGGCCAATGGAACTGGGTCTTGCACCTAGTGCCAGCAAAGGGTCTCATGTAATCCTCTCTGAATAGTTTTCTGACTTCCTCATCATATGGGACTGAGAGCTACAGAAGCTGCTGCTGCAAATTTACTTGCTTCTCAGGTGTTCTGCTAGCTCTCAAGGATATAGCCTTTGATGGACTTTGCTCCCCACTCACTACAGTAAGACAGACTTTTCATGCCAAACTTATAAGTTGCTTTGGGCTTGAATATTGTTTTACCCCATCTTTTTTCAGGTTTTTTGCCACTTCAGAATTCATTTTGAGGCATTATTTTAATGTTTAGAGCAAAATTTGGGGGGGGGGGGACTCAAGATAGTCTTTACCTTTATTCTGCCATCTTGGCTCTAATCTAGTTCTCCACCTCTAACATACTTTTTTTTCAGAAAAAAAGAGTATTCATATCAGGATTCTGCATATTTTTAAATATTTATTCCCTTTCACTTATGATTGTAAATGATATTTTCTAATATATATTTTTATCATCTCCTTACATGCTCATTTTCTCATTGACATTATAAAATACTGTATAGATATAGATCGAGATGAAGATCTAGATAGATATCTTCCTATTTATTTTACTTTTTCAAATGCACCTGAAGACATACCAATCCTTTAGCTACCAATGCTTCACATTTTAAAAATGTTTTTTGGCTATAAAGAAGTAGAACAGTTTTATTACTATGCTTGTTAAATTATATGCTTCTTCTGAGAGAAATTACATATAACAGATGTTCACTCTTCCTCATATAAACTTCCTGCTCTTTTTTTCATTTCAAATAGTATTTTCCCCCAATTACATGTCAAAACAATTTTTTAACATTCTTTTTTTAACAAGATTTTGAATTGCAATTTTTTCCAATCCTCCCTCCCCACCCTCTTCCCAAAATAGTAGGCAATTTGATATCGGTTATACATGTGCTATCATGTGAAAGTTATTTCTATATTAATCACAGTTATGAAAGAAGAAATGGGTCAAAAGAAAAAAAAACACACAAAGAATAATGAAGTAAATGAAAAACAAATGTGCCTCAATCTGCATTTAGAGACTATTATTTCTTTATGTGGATACATTTTGTTTTGTGAGTCCTTTGTAGTTGCTTTGGATCACCGTCTTGCTGACAAGAGCTGAGTCATTTATAATTTGATCATAACACAATGTTACTTTTATTTTACAAAATGTTCTCCTTGTTCTGCTCACTTCACTCAGTGTCATTTTACATGTCTTTCCAGGTTTTTTTCTGAAATCTGCCTGTTCATCATTTCTTATAGCACAATTGCATTCCATTATATTCATATACTATGGTGTTCCCCTACTGGTGGGCTATAAATAGTTTTATGCATGTAAGTCCTTTTCCCCTTTTATGGTCTCTTTGAGATACAGACCTATTAGTGGTATTGCTGGATCTAAGGATGTGTTGCTATAATTTGCCAAAAGCTTTTTTTTTCCCTTCTATTGAGATAGTCACATAATTTCTGTTGATTTTGTTATTAATAAGGATTATACTCATTTTTTCTAGGTATGTGATTCTTGGTTGTAATCCTAGCTTTGCTGCCCTCTGGACTGCATTCTCCTATCACCCTGATGCTACTGACCTTTCCTGCCAATCTTCCAAGTTGTCTTGGAATATAAATTTGTTTTAATCTGTTTTTGTGGGTTCTGCTGCTCTAGAATTTGTTTAGAGTTATTTTCAAAAGTATTTGAAGGGGTTGGATAGACAGCTCAGGTGAGTCCTTGCCTTTACTCCACCATCTTGGCTTTGCCCTATCAACATTTACTTTCATAAGATTTTGAGTTCCAAATTTTTTCTCCCTCACTCCTTCCTCCCCACCCCAAAAATGGCAAACAATATTGAACATATTGTCGCATTAGTCATACTGTGAGTGAGAATGAGAACAAAAGTGAGATTCCAAGAGAAAGGAAAAAAAAAACAAAAAAATGGGGGAAATAGTATGTTTTGGTCTGAATTCAGCCTTCATTGTTCTTTTTCTGAATGTGGATAACATTTTCCATCACGAATCTTTTGGAATTGTATCAGATTATTCTAATGCTAAGAAGAGCTAGGTCTGTCATAGTTGATAATTTCACAATGTTGCTGTTACTGTGTACAATATTGTCCTGGTTCTGCTCACTTTAGTCAGCATCATTTCATGTAAGCTTTTCCATGTTTTTCCAAAATCCACTTGATCATCATTTCTCAAGGATCAATAGTATTCCATTAGATTCATATAGCACACCTTGTTCATCCATTCCCCAATTGTTGAGCAACCCCTAAATTTCTAAACTTTTGGCACCATAAAAAGACCTACTATAAATATTTTTGTACACGTGGGTCCTTTCCCCTTTTTTCTGATCTCTTTGGGATATAGATCTAGTAGTAGCATTTCTAGATCAGAGTATGCGAATTTTGATTGTTTTGGGCACAGTTCCAATTTGCTGTCCTAAATGGTTGGCTCAGTTTACAACCCCACCAACAATGCATTAATATTCCAATTTTCACACATCTTCTCCAATATTCATCATTTTTCTTTTCTTTTATATTAGCAAATTGGATAGATATGAGGTGGTACCTCAGAGTTTGGTCTCTCTAATCAAGAGAAATGAGGTCTTTATCAGAGACACTTGTTTCTCAGCTTTCACTTAATGCAATCAAAATTATCCATTTTATATTTCATAATGTTCTCTATTTCTTGTTTGGTCATAAATTCTTTCCTTCTCCATAAATCTGACAGATAAACTACTCTTTGCACTCCTAATTTGGTTATGGAATCAGCATCCGCTGGAGTCCTTGGGTTTAGATTGCTTTAGTCATTTATTACTATATCTTGCACACTTAATCTATTCCACTTTTCCAGTACTGTTTCTTAGCCATTAGCAAATGGTTTTGATGCATTTTATAATATAGTTTTAGATCTGGTATGGATAGTCCACCATAATTTGTTCATTTTTTTTTATCAATTACCTTGATATTGTTGACTTCTTATTCTTCCAGATAAATTTTCTTATTATTTTTTCTAGCTCTGTAAAATAATTTTTGGTAGTTTGGTTGGTATGGCATGGAATAAATAAATTAGCTTAGGCAGAATTGTCATTTTAGTTATATTAACCTGACCTACCATAACCTAACCTGACCATAAGCAATTGTTGTTTTTCCAGTTGTTTAGATATGACTTTATTATGTGAAAACTGTTTTGTAACTGTGTTCATATAATTCCTAGATTTGTCTTGGCAGGTAGACTCTCAAATATTTTATTTTATCTTCAGTTATTTTAAATGGAATTTCCCTTTCTATCTCATGTTACCGTGCTTCGTTTGATGATGCATAGAAATGAGGATGATTTATGTGGGCTTATTTTATATCCTGCAACTTTTAAAAAGTTTTACTATTTTTTTTGTTTTACTCTTTCCTCTTGTAAATAATTTAACTTTTCCTTTAAGAATTTAGATGTTATAACATTTGGTACATATATGTTTATTTTTAAAATTGCTTCATGGTCTATGGTACCTTTTAGAAATATATAATTTACCTGCTTATTTCTTTTAATTGGGTCTATTTGTACTTTTACTTTGTTTGAGGTCATGATTGCTACCTCGACTTTTTATTTAATCTGAAGCATTTTCAATTTGCTTTAGACCCTTATTTTAACACCATGAAACTCTCTGTTTTCTATTTTTCTTGTAAATGGCATATTGTTGGATTATGGTTTATAAAACATTCTTCCATTTGCTTCATTTTATGTGTTGATTTATCTTATTCACTTTCTCAATTATGATTATTAGCTGTGCATTTCCTTCCATGTTATTTTTTACTCTTTCTTCTCTCTTTTTTTTTCTGTTTCTCCTCTAAAGTATGCTTTGATTCTGACACTAACTTCCTTTATCCACCATCCCTTTTATGCCACTCCCACAACTCATTTTCATCTTCACAGTTTTTGTCTTGATGTTACCTGTCACCATGTCATCACAGTAGTTTTATAGTCAGGTTCTTTTTGTTATTCGTCCATTTTTCTAGCCTATTTCTTGACTTTGAACTTTAAATTAATGTTGAGCTCTGTTCTCAGCCTAAGGAGTAGAGGGGCACTATCCCAAGATTCAGTCTTTTTTTCCCATTTCTGTTTTCATAGTTTTCATGAGGGTTTGCAAATTTTGGGTTCTTCTAATGTGATCATTGCTCTCCTGAACTAAAGTCTAGTTCTTACCCATAAAGGACCCATGATCCCATGGGACAAGAAATAATCCTGAACTTCAGGGTCCCTGTTTCCTTAGGACTGGAAATGATATTTCTCCTCAGGACACCTATTCTCTGGGGATTTTGAATGATATCCAATGCTAGCACAGAGGTCTGTTGTAATCTCCTTATGAACAGTTAGTTCCCCAAGACCTTTACAATCTCTGGCTTGAGAGCACTGAAAGTTTCCCCTGATGCTATCATCACCACCAAGTTCCACCACTGCGGTTTTATCCACATGTGTTTCATGCTAGTCTCTACCTCAGACCTCTCCTTCCAACTTCCTAAGTTATCTTAAATTTCAAATATATCTTGCTCAGAGTTGGTTTGTTTGTTTGTTTGTTTGTTTTTACTATGACACTTCAGAATTTGATTTGGGATGTTATTTTAAAGTTGTTTGAAGGGAAATGTTGGGTGAAATTGACTGTAGTCCTTCCTTTACCTTGCCATCTTGACTCTGTTCCCAGAAGTTCCAAAAAATTTTATTTGTTATAAAAGATGTCTCTCCAAGGACGGCAAGGGGAAGATATTCTGGAAAATAAAAATGGCATATATGATTTACTTAAAAATTAATAATAATTGACACAAGGTATTTGATGCTCATGTAGCTATCTCTTTTGACTTAAATTTTAGAAAAAAAAGAATAAAATGCTGATTTTGATGTTTGAAACTATAGGTAGATAGATAGAGACATTAGATAATCTTTTTTACTCTTTTCTCTGTATAGTATAAATGACATTTTAGAATCTGAAATAGGGCACATAGAAGAGATAATTCCTACACTATCTGATTATAATTGACAGTAGGGGAAAATAAATTTGTAGGTATACTGTGATGAAGGAGAAAATGGAAAAGTTATCAAGATTAACCACACTAATGAAAAGAGTGAGATGGAGTGGCTTAGTGGACACAGATTGCCATGAAATTATGGAGAACATGATGGACTTGCAAGAATAAAGATTGGATTTTGTGGGAATTGTGGGAATTGGGTGAACCATACTGACTCCATCTTGTGACTCAATTCTGGCTCTAGCTTGGTTCTTTTTCTATTTAGTTATAAGTCTACTCCAGTTTTTGTCTTGTGAGAAAACTTTACTCAGTTTTGGGAATTGTCATAAAACTTTGCTGTATTGTATGAACCTAGCCTTTCATGGCTGAGAAGATAGACCACCTTTACCCATTGATTTGTTATACAATTGGCATGAATTGCTTAATGAATGAATATACTCATAAGCTTGGACTTTTGTTTCCCCAGTTATTTCAGATTTTACTGCACAGTTCCAATCTCACCTCTAATACAATTATTTCATGATGGACAAGTAACTTAATCATTTCAAATCTTAGTTTTCTACATTTCAAAGTATGAAGGTTGAACACAGTGACCACTAACAAGAGTCTATTTCAGCTCTAAATCTGTGAACCTTTGAAGTCTAGAGACTTGTTTGTTGTCCCAGCCATGTCATTAACAAGCTGTGTTACCTTAGGGAACTAATTTACTTCTATGATCTTCTCCCTCATCAGTAAAGTGATAATTAATCAACCCTTAGGATTATAGAGAGTTTTTTTTCCTAAAGAATGACTGTCACAACACAGTAAAAGCTATAAACTGCTATGCAACTAGCTTGACTGATAAATTAAGTCCCTGTTAAAGCAGATAAATACCCTATCTACTCCATAGAAGTATAAGTTATGACCATTTTTGTGGAGAATTTCAAAGATCACCTCCCTCTGAAATGTGAACATACCTACTAAAAGTATACTGATTGAGTTTCAGAGATTTCTACTGTCTCCTTAAACCTGAAATGCAGAGAAATAGCCTATACTCCCCATGTTCTCTCAAAGCAGGTTAGCAAGTCAAACTTTTTTCAGCACTTCTCCTTTGCTTTTTTCCCTTGGACCTTATTATGAAATATACCAAGGATGAAGGAGGGGGAAGAAACAGGAATGTTTAAGGGAAATATGTGGTGAGAAACACATTATAATGGAAGGTATGCTTATAAAGAGCTAGAAAGGAGATATCTTGAAGAAGAGTTTTCTGAGATTAACAAGAGTTTGCAACTGGAGCAGTAGGAGGTATTATGGAGAAATACATGACAGAAACAGAAACTTACATAGACATAGATCTGAGAGAAAGTTTTTAGCTTTATGAGTTGCCTTGTGAATAAATCCTCTTAGTTCACAAATTTAAACATTTGGTGATCTGTCTTTTTGGACAGAAAAGGTGATTTTCAGGTTGATGATACTCCTTGGAGAAAGAAGAAAATCCAAAAAGTTCCTATACAATTTCCTACTCAGAGGAAAGCCATTTAGTAACTCATTGTAATGTTAATGGAATAGAGTCACCTGGAGCTCATTGTGGAAGGAGCTTGTCAAAGGGGTGGAGCAAGAAGGGTAACTCAGGAAGTGAGAGAAACAGAACTGGGAGAAAGTGAGAGCAAGGCAGAGGGAGGCAGAGCAGTTAGCATGAGTGAGAGGGGGAAGAATTTTGTCTAAGGGAACTGGTTTGTGGAGAGGCCTAATTTAAAGAATACTTAAGATGTTGGTGCTCTCTGAATGCATGATGTGTAAAAACTTTTTGTTACTGTGGTAAACCTTGCTTTCTGGTATCTGAATAAATATCTTGGTTTTGCCTTTGAGGAAGAGTGTTTATTATATTTTGCCATTCGACCCTGGGAGTATACCCGCATATTCATAGCAGCTGCTATGGGTATCACATTGGCATTATACTGATCAGAACATGTCAGCAGCCCTGTTAAAGAGGTACTTAAACCATAGCATGGCTCTATAAGTCTTATGCATGCTATGTATTGTCCTATAGAAGAGAGATGTTTTACCATAAGGTCAGTATGTTCAAAAGAGTCAAAAAGATTTCTTTTTTAACTTTTTTTTTTGTAAGGCAGGAGATTATGGGAAAGCTGATAAGATATTTTAATACTTTATATTTTCTTTATTTTTAGGGAGTCTGGTGAATCACTTGCATTTTCTGTATTCCTGTGGGAAAACATAAAGATTGTGCAAAATATTCATTAATACCTTGTTTACTTGTAAAGAGCATGATCATTCTTTTTAGCTACATCTGGAGAAAAATTTTATATAAGCTTTACCTGGAGTATGTCAAGAGAATTACTGGAGTAATTTCAGGTAAAGGGCAATGGTCCAAAAAGAGAAACCAAACCTCATGGATCAGGACCCCAAGATTGGACCCATTCAAAAGTATGCAAGTTCAGAGTCATTAACCTTCGGTTAATGGTTACAATTATAAAGGATATGACATTATTATTTTGTAAATGTAATGCTGGCCAACTAAGGGAATAAATAAAGTGTGCTCAGTCTAGCTTAGAGGCAAAATGCATGAATTTAAACTGTAGCTCTAAGTTAGACAAGTAACTTAATCCCTCTGGGTCACAGTTATCTAATAGGTAAAACAAATGAGATTATCTCTATTTTTCTAGCTGTAAATTCCATGCTCTAGTTATCTTAGAACTACAGTCAACCATCTTGTTGCAATTCATTAATAAGACTTCCAAAGAAGTCACTTGTAATGTCAAATCAAGAAAGATTGCCTCACAGAGTATCAATAGGAACCACTGCTCTGTTCCTTACAAAATCTGTTTATTCAATTCAATACAGCAGTGCTGTCACATAGTAATTGTCAGAGGAATAAGCATAATCTTTATCCTTCACTTCCACTGCATTAATCATTAACAATCAATGTTGAGATTTCAATATTCAGTAGCTCTTTCTTTTAAAAAATCTTCCTCTTTCAAAACTCTTGGACATGATCTTTTAATATGATAAAGAGTTAACACTTGTTTCACAGTGTTATATTCACAGCATAATATTAATAACTGATTTAGCTTAAATATAATCTGCAGACAGTGAAATATAGTTATATTTTACTTTATTCCTCATTCTTATGAGGGTACTATTTTTTTAAGAAGAACTGGAGGGGTGGAAGTAAAGAAAAGATTTAACCCGGTGCAAGAAAGGGTTAACATTGCAGCTATGTCAAAGTGTGAAATCCCCATAAAAGACCTTGAAGACTACAACAGTACTTGTTACACTGGTATCTAAAGGTCACTATATTCTTTGTGAAAGTCTTTTCATGACAGCTGTCATTACAGCTTCACTACAAAGCAAGCTTCAGCTGTAAAAGCACTCATGGGGAATGGTAGGCATTTCAAAGCTAA
This sequence comes from Phalanger gymnotis, assembly GCA_028646595.1. Classification (NCBI taxonomy): domain Eukaryota; kingdom Metazoa; phylum Chordata; class Mammalia; order Diprotodontia; family Phalangeridae; genus Phalanger; species Phalanger gymnotis. Next base: position 80,386,965 of record CM053626.1, read on the forward strand.
GGGTTTACTGCTGGTGGTATTTTTACATGTCAAGTATGCTTATAGACTGAGCAGTAAGCAAGATAAATGAAGTGCATATTTAAACTGGACTGATAGTCTCTGTTTTCCCTTCAGTTAAACATTTGATAGTATATTAATTCAGATTCTGAGGTCATCTATTACAAGCATGGGAATCACAGGAGTTCCATCATGCATGTAAAACAAAGGCTTGATCAATTACCTCAATAGTCACTTTGAAAACATAGATGTTTTTTGTCTGTTTAAGATCTTTCTTACATTCAGAGATACAAGAACATATAGTTGAGGTAGCATTCTGCTTGAGATATTTCAGTTTTGTTTTGTATCTGTGACAAAAGTATATGTTTATTAGTGAAGAGTACTGTACTTTCATATATTTTAGAAGTAGGTGCTTCCAGTTTCATCATGTATGTTCCAGTGGCAAAATAAAACATGAGAATCACCAAATTTTAGAGCTAGAAGTGACTCAAGAGATTGTCTAGTCCTACCCTCTCCTTTTATAACTGAAAGGACTAAGAATGAGAAATTAATTGAGTTGTTCATTCTCAGAGTTAGATAGTGACAGAGTTTCGGTTTTGTATCCCCAGTCTAGTAAGTAAAAATTTAGTTCTTTTTTTAAATTTAATTTTTATTGATATATTTTTACTTTTACAACATCCTCGTTCCTCCAATATCTTCTCTCTCTCTTTCTCTCTTTTTTTCTCTCTCTCTCCCTTCCTCTCCCTCATAGAAAGCTATCCCTTCTAACAAAGAACAAAAGTGAAAATAACGATTTAGCAAAAATAATTAAAACATCAAGTTTGTACACAATCTTCTGCATCTGATGTCCTCTGCAAAGATAGCAATGAAGTGTTTTTTCTTCTTTAAGATAAGAAGAGACTTTGATTTTTTTCTTGGTTATTGTTTGCTTTGGGGTTTGTTTTAAAACAGTCTCTTTATTTCTCCTAGGCTGAAAGTATAGTGGCCGTTAATTGACTCAGTTCCACTGCTGATTGACATTGAAACTATTACCAATTGCTCTACTTCTGACCTGGGCCAGTTTGCTCCTCTGTACATAGTCTGGTAGCCAGAACTCTAGATTTTAGGCTTATAGAAGCTCAGAACTCCTGACCTCAAGCAAAACAGCACCCTTAACCTCTCCAGGAGCAAGGGTTTACAGTCTTTAGCCACCATGTTTGGCCCATAACCATATCCCTTACAGCTATTTTGTTTTCTTGTTTTTAAATGGTCAGACTATGTCGCTGATATTACTAACAAACTCATACAAATGTATAATGTGGGTTTTGGTATGTCAATGTAGATTTAATTTAAACACATAAGTGTATCATGAACAGGCATTGGAGGAAGGTAATACACCTTTGTAGACTTTCATTTATGTTTCCAAATAGTGTAAGCAGTAAAGAAATCTGAAGTCTACTTAAAATTTACATTTGGATCCATAGGTGGAAATCTTTTTGATTCCCAGAAAAATAGAAAAAAAATAGTAATTTATTTCTAATCAAAGTCTAGAAGCAACATCTCAGCAGTGATTATTTTTCCCTAATTGTGTATTGGGGGACTTTGCCCATGTTCAATACTGCTTTCATCTTTGACAGCTTGAGTAGCTTTCAAATAACTGAATACCCTATTCAGCAGAAAACCTAGCCATGGGGTTTCTCTAGCTGCAAGGTAATCATAGCTGCCTGAAGTGGGGGCTTAGTGAGAGACTAAGTATACTATTGAGACCCAAACCATTACCTTTCCATGTTAAGAAATCTTACTATTTTATCACTAGATTTTTTCATTTGCCATTGCCTCTTACATAATCCAATATGGGAAAGAGCCAATTTCAATAAGGGTATGGAGGAATCCTCCAAGCATGTTCAGTCAGATCTAAGATGTCAACAGCAGGAGGCCATAGAATAGTTAAGCATGTGGTATTTCTTCAAAGCAGGTCACCAGTAGGGAAGCTATAGAAAATAGGCCAAGATTCTTTCCAGAGAAAGTCTTGAACATTCACTTAAGGCAGAAAAAAAAAAGAACCCTTAATGTTCTCTTTGCCAATCTGACTGTAGGCATATTCAGTGAATTACAAACTTCATGATTCTTTTAGATAAATTGTCAAAACCAAATGTTTCTGATAAGAAACTAATAAAAGGCTATATTTTGAAGTAAGATTAAAATTCTTTGCACTTTAAAAGAATATGTTAAATGTTTTGCCAGCTGGATAGAAGTTTGGATGACAGCCTCTAAAATCAATCTCAGTGGGTATGCTGGACAAACATTTGTATTAATGAATAAAGATAAGAAGTTTTTCTTATGCCATCTTTGGGCTGGAGATGTAATAGAAGACGGAAGTAAGGTAGTGATAAAAACAAACAAAAAAAAACAACACTCCTGAGCATATTTGAAAATATGTACCTAGGTTTGTCCAATGTTTGTCATCTCTGGTGCCTTCAACCTGTAGAAGAAAAATAAAACAATAAATAAAAAAATATATATAAATGAAACAATAAAAATATAAATAAGTGTCAAATAAAATTGAGGGAGGAAAAAAGTCTTAGTTACAATAGCTGGTAGACTGGCGAAAGACAGATACTATTTTTTGAGATGGTATCAATTTATATTTTGGGTTTTCCTCCAACAAATATGAATGCTATTTGCTCTCTTGTGACATTGATACCAGTAGCCTTCTATTGATATTGCAAGGCAAGAGATACTATTTGGTCTTGTAATGTTAATGGGATGTAAGATCTTCCCTGTCCATTAGTAGGCCTCACCTGGAGCCCATTAAGGGAAGCTTTCCTGAATCACCAGGGTTGTGATGTCATATGGCTCAGAGAAGTATACATGTATATGCATATACTCTGAGTTGGTAGTTTACTTTAGGGGCTCACTTATGAGAAGGATATCATGATTTCATGGTCAAAACTCTGAGTAGCTGTATATATGAAGTGTGTAGCAATATTGCTTTGATTCAGGCAGTCAGAGCCTTGTCTATTGGTCTTTAAGCTAATTTCTCTTCTATGTAGTTTCTCTGATGTTCAAGGTACTGATCCTTCTCCTGAATTAGTGAATGTAATTAAAATATTATTGACATCTTTTTGAGCAGTCTTTCCTAGTAAAGTAGATAAAAGAACCTGTGCTAGCAGCCATCCTAGGTATGCCAGTGTGGTTGCCATTACAGATCTACAGAGAGACATAATACAATGCAAGAATTTTAGCCTTCCTCCCCCTAGTCTAGAAGCAATAGTTAAATAGAAAATAAGGCTTTGAGGTATAAGAGGTCCTCGTGTGGGTGAAGACAAAGAGAACTATTATATTACCTAAATCTCTTAATTACTCAGGTTGAGTTACACATTTGTCACCTGTAGCACTGTTTTTAGCTTTGAGCATTAAGGTTTATCTTCTCTTAGTTTCTGCTTCCCCAGCAATGTAGGGCACCTCCACCCTAGGGGGCTGTAGAAGTTCACTCAGGTATCAACAGGCACCACGATACTGAGTATATGACCAATCAATTTCACTGCACTTGAGTGCATCATCAGTGCCTCCCTCCCTGCCTGCCTAAGACAATTTGGCAATATGCTATAAAACTAACCAAGGAAAATGATCCATCTTACAAAGTTATATGTTTGGGAACTATATTAACCTGAGTGGAAAATGAGGTCTTTCTTGTCTTAGAAGTAAGTACAGGAGACTGATAGAAAAGCTTCATAGTTATAGAGTAAAAGACATTTATTGGAGGTTTATTCAGGTCTAAATATACACAATAAGAGGCTGAAGCCATAGTAAGCCTTGAAGTAGTTGCCCAATTTGCCATGTCTTATTCCAGACTGCCAATAACAGCTTGATCAAGAAAAGAACATAGAAATGCAGGTATCATTTGTGAACAACAGACTTGGATGTTAATCCATGAGGCAGATATGGTTCACCCCATAAAAGTAGGATAATGGCATAAAAAATCCTGGAGCAACCTGGAGACATCACTTGTTTCAATTTCAAGTGAAAAAGCTCAACGAGATGCAAGAAGCTAAGAGAAACTTATGGCAAAACTGACAGGACATATCTGAAAGGGAAGGCATATAAATCCAAATAACATCAAGGATAATTTAGTCTGCAGGAGCCAAAGGAAGCTAACTCTTAGAAATTGTATTTTAAATAGAAAAGCAGAAAGACAAAGAATAGGTAACTGAATAATATATTTGTAGCTAATGGAGTGAGGCCAATAAGCAGTTAATATATTATATTAATAATGTAGCTGGGATATACCAAAAAAAAATCTTCATAGCAGAATTAGACATTAGGAAATCAATTGTTGAGAGACCTGTAGAATATCCCATTTATTGGTTTACTTTTAAAGTATTTTTTATAAATAAGATGTAGAAATCAGTTTCTAACTCAAAGGTCTCTTTTATTAATGCTGCCACTATACATGTTTGTATGATTTACAGATATATGTAAATTAATGTGTAGTGACAAAACCATCTCATTCAGTTCACAGCTGGCAATCATTAGTGTAAAGTGAAATATTAGCAGAGAAATACTTAGGT
>CM053626.1:80401483-80432666 GCA_028646595.1 Phalanger gymnotis
ACAAAAAGAGGAAAAGCCCGTACCCTAAGAAGCTTAAAGTCTAATGAGGAAGACAAAATGTAATGTATTCAAAGCAAGCTATGTACAGGATAAATTGGAAATAATTAAAGGAGGAAAACACTGAGATTAGGAAGGGTTGAGTAAGGCTTCCTATGGAAGGTAGAATTTTCATTTGGCCTTAAAAGAAGTCTGGGAATGCAGTGATGGCATTGAAGGAGGGAAAGCATTCAGGGCATGCAGTCATCCAGAGAAAATATCCAAAGCTGTCACATCATGTGTCTTGTTTATGGAACAGTAAGGAGGCCAGTGTCACCAGATCAAATTGTACATATTAGAGAGTAAGGTCAAAGAAGATTGGAAAGTTAGGAAGTAAGTTATAAAAGGATTTTAATGCTAAGGATAACATTTTGCATTTATTCTTAGAGACAATGAGCAGCCATTAGATTTTATTGAGTAGGTAGTGGGAGGTAACATGATCAGAATTGTGTTGTTGGAAAATCACCTTAATGGCTGAAAGGAAAATGGATAGCAGTGGCAAGAGATTTGAGGCAGGCAGACCCGCCAGCAGGCTATTGTAATAATCAAGGAATGATGTGATAACGGCCTGCACAAAGAATGGTGACTATGTCAGAGGAAAGAAGGAGTGGAGATTTGGGAGATATTCCAGGGTGAAATCAATAGGCTTTGGCAATAGCTTAGATATGGGGTGTAAAAGCTAGTGAGGAATCTGGGGTGACTCCTAGTTGTGAACCTGAGTGACTGGGAAGATGGTATTGCCCCCAATGCAATAGACAAGGCAAGAGAAGGGGGTAAGGGAGGTTCAGAGGAAAAGATAATGAGTTTGATATATTGAATTAAAAATGTCTACTGAACATACAATATGAAAGGCAGTTGGAGTTGTAAGATTGGAGGCTAGAAGAGAGATCAGGGCACTAAAGGTATATTTGAGAATCTTCAGTATAGAAATGGAAAATTAAATCCAAAGAAGTTGATGATATTACTTGATAAAATTTCAAATGAAGTAGTATGAAAGGAAAGAAGAAAAAGGAGCCAGGACAGAACCCCAAAGGATACCTATGATACGATGGCATTATCTGAATTCAGTTCCAGCAAAAGAGACTGAGAAGGAGTGATCAGATAGGTAGGAGGAAAACCAGCATAGTAGTGTATCCTAAAATCCTAGAGAAAAGAGAATATCAAACATAGGAGAGCTATCAACAGTATCAAAGTCTACACAGAGGTCAAGGAAAATAAGGATAGTGAAAGGCCATTGGATTTAGCAGCTAAGAGATCATTAGCAACTTTGGAGAGAACAGTTTAAATGGAAAAAGATCAGGAGCCAGATTGATGGCTGTGTAAGTGGAGAAATGAAAGATGATAGAAATATTGTAAAGATAGCAATGACAAGGCTTGACCAAGTCTTGTGGGGTGAGTGAAAATGAAGAGTTAAGGATGACATTAAGGTTACAAGCCTGTTTGACTAAAATGGTAGGTAAATAAAAGGTTGGAAGAAGGGTAGATTTTATGAAAGATATAATAATTCTGTTTTGGGCATGTTGAGTTTGAGGGACCTGCAGGAAATCTAATTGGTTATGATCTTTAGTCAATTGGTGACACAGGGTTATGGATCAGGGTAAAGATTAAATTAGGTATAAAAATCTAGGAGTCATCTGCATGGAGATGATAATTCAATGCATTAAAAATTATGTCATACTCCAACGGACTCATGAGGGAGAGAGCTATCTACATCCAGAGAAAGAACTTTGGAGACTGAATGCAGATTGAGGCACACTTTATGCTCACCTTTTTTTCCCTTTGTTTATTTTTTTCTCTTTTGTTTTTGCTTTTAGGGATTTTTTTGGTTCTGTTTCTTCTTTCTCATTATTCATTCCATTGGTCATAATTCTTCTTTACAACTCGACTATTGTGTAAATAAGTTCAATGTGAAGTTATATGTAGAAGATATATCAGATTCCATGCCATTTTGGGGAGGGAAGTGGTGATGGGGGGAAAAAAATCTGGAACTCAAAATCATGCAGAACTGAGTGTTGTAAACTAAAAATAAAAAAAAAAACTTAATAAAAAAAGAAAATTATGTCACCAAGTGAGAGAGTATAGAGAGGGAAAAAAATTCTTCTCAAAGATTCTTGAAACTTATTTCATCCAGGAGTGACTGAGGAAGAGAGGAGAAAATTAAGAGAATAGATTGAGGGAAAGCTAATGAGTTTTTAGTTAAGTTTTTTTTTTTCCTTTCAAGGATGGGCATACATAAGTAGGTTTATAAGAAGCAGGAAATGAATGAGTTGAAAGGCAGAGAAGATTAACTATAGAAGGAAAAAGTTATTAGAATAATCTAATGTAAAGAAGAGAAAAAATGAGATCACAGTTGTTTGTTTTTAGGTAGAAGAAAGATCATCTCTTTATTAGAGACTGGAGTAATGGAAGAAATAATGGGAAATGATATTTTTGGATCTATGAAGTATAGCAAATGGATAAAAAGGATAGAAAGGGAGAACTCATAACAAATGGCTTCTATTTTCCCATGAAGTTGTAAGGTATCATCCTCAGCTGAGAGAGTTGGAAAAGTGGGTGGTATGAGAGGAATAAAAAAAAAATAAGAATGTTCAGAACAGCTTTTGTGGAGAGTGGGCTAAAGAGTTATTTAATGAAAAGGAAAAAAAAAAGCTGGTTGGAATAATAGCCCAGATGAGATCAGATAATATAAATTGTTAGTGGAAAAGGTTATGCCAGATGTCAAGTTTCTTCCAGTTCCATTTCAGAATCTTGTGAGTAGAAGTGGGTTATGGAGGGAGTTATCTAGGGCTAGATTTAACAAGGCATGAGAAGTAAAAGGAAAAAAAAATGGTAAAAAGAATTGTAAACAGAGAATAGTATAGAGTTGAAATGGTTAAATAAAGGGTTTTAACTGAGGAGAAGGAAAGGGTAGGAAGGAAGGAATTAAGAAAAGAAATTGTTCTGTAACTCCTACGTGCCAGACACTGTACTAAGTGCTTTGTGTGTACTTTTTTTTTTATCCTCACAACATTGCCAGGAGACAATATCCCATAATTATTCACCTTTTATAACTGGTGCCTACAAATAGAAACAACTGAAACCTTGTTGTGTTAACAGTAGGTAGACATCCAGATACTACAAGGGAGTATAGTAAACCAGTTATCTTGTAGACCAGCAAAGAATACCAGGATAACTCAAGTGACTAATACAAAATGAAAGATAATATTGATTAATGCCTAAGTACATATATGCTCAAGTGGATATGATTTCATCAATTCCAGAGTTCCTTTAAAAGATACAAATTCAAACCCATCCTAAGTAGTTACAGTTCTAATTTTTTTGCTAAATGATACTATCTCTTTAATTTACTATACAAACATGAACAACATACAGTTTTATAGACATTTTATTGTTTTAATTTTAAAATATGTGGTTTTTATTTTAAAAGCAAAATATAACCTAGAATAGATTTCATCAAGTATGCCAGTTACTTTTCCTTGGAGGAAAATATATTTATTTTTCTTGTGCCAAACAATTGAAAACAGCTATTGCTATTTGGTCCCATGAGAAAATAACTAGTAATCCTTGAAAACACCATCTAGTCAAGCAACAATAAATTTCAGAATGAATATTTATGAATGTTAGAATTTTGCTGTCACAAAGTTCACAAGACACATAAAATTATCTTATTAAAACTTTGAAGCAAAAGGAAACAATGTTGTACATATAAAAATCAAAGAATTGGAATTTCTTATAGGTACAAAGTTAATTTCATCCTTCTATTGACTAGATATCATTTACTGTACTTTAACATGTTCGTTTGTCCATTTGCAATGGTTTGGTTGATACTACTGCTCAATGGATCACCATAATATAGAAATTAGCTGGAAGTTGTTTCCACCAGATTTCTAGAATTGAAGAAACCTAGAAAAGCAACTTCTCAGTCCTATCTTACTTTAGAACAGGGGCTCTTATTTGAGATCCAATAACACACACACACATATAGCATGTATGGATATGTGTGTATATGTATATATGTGTGTACAAATATTGATAACTATTTCAACATAATTGGTTTTCTTTGTAGTCCTATTTTTTTTCTTTTTTGTGTTTAAAAATAATAATATTTGAATGGGTCCATAGGCTTCACTAGGTTGTGAAGAGTGTTCTTGGTATAAAAAGGCTAAGAAACCCTGCTTTAAAATGTTTCTTCACAATAGCATTCTCAGTCAAAAATAGCACATACACATAGTAAGAGATGTTTAAGGTAGAAAAGAATATAAATTTGAGAAACCTTAGGAGATATTGACAATCTAATTATCATTCTTAATATTTTTAATATTAATGAAATAATCAATTAAAAATAAACTAACCATAATTTCTACCCACATATTGTTCTACGCTGTTGCTTTAAAAAATCTTGTTTCAAGATATGGTATACGATTATATTTGTGAGAAGAGATGCTGTTTGTGAGTATTAGTTTTTCTGAAATTTTTTGATACTGAAGATATGAGAGCTTCCTGTAGGCTTGTTACTGTGAGTTGTCAGTGATCATTTTCATGGAACAGCTTTTCCCTTTCATCTCTTACTGGAATGAAGAGCAAGATAGGTTCATAACTGAATCCTTCCTAAACATGATGAGGATGGAGGTACATGGAAGTGTGAAAGATGGGGCACTAGACTGGAAAATCTATAAGATTTTATCTGATACCTAACAGATAATTGTCAAAACAAGGAAGGACAAATTTATTTAAGGTCTACTATGAAGCCAGCATTGTATTATTCATTCTGGGAACACAAAAGATACGCAATACAATAGTCTCTGACTAAAAGGAAATTATAATCCTATTGGAGAGTAGGGGCATGGATATATTAAACTATTAAATAACAATAAAAGATAGGAGGTAATCAAGTCCTGAATTGCGTAGTATAGGTTCTGTAGGAAGTAAGAGGTAATTTCTTCATAATCCATCCTGTAGATATGCAAGGAGAGATTAGTGTTGACTTGCCAGGTTTCCCAATGCAACTTGTATACCAGAGTTACAAGGAGGTAAACCTTTTAAAATGCACTAGCCCTTTTTAATCACTTATGTCTGTCACAAGTGATATATACAATTAGAAAACAATCAGATCAGCTCCTCAACATACAATCCACAAATCGCTTTCCTAGTACCTTACAATAGCTTAATATAATCGTATTATTTTATGTAATTAAAAAGATGCCTGAATTAAAATTTAAACCACAGAAACACAGAAAGTTATTATTATCCTCAAAAGTAGCATATATGGTTCAGAAAATCACAACCTTGTAGAAATTTTATTTATTCTAGACTTCAGTGAGAGTGAAAGAGCAAAAATAGTTACAGGGAAATGTTTCTCTGTGAAGCAATACTCTTAATTCTCAATCTTCTCCCAGGGGAGGGTAGACTGAATGTCTGACAAAATATTGGATGCACAGTGAGCAGCCTTCGTTTGACACAGGAAGCAATGTTTGTGGTGCAATCCACTGGAAAGCATTAAAAATCAATCAGGTGGCAGCGTTTTTGCTATACCTGATTTAATAAAAGAGGAGATAAGACTCCAAGAAATGTCAGTGACTGAAACAAGGTTAAACAGAAGACAATTCAAGCAATTCACTTGAATTTAAATTATTACATCTGGAAGATGAGTGTGTATGTCTTCACAGACAAACAAATGCATATTTGTGTATTGGTTCATCCCTCTTTTTTAAGGTCTGGACCCCATTCATAAATCTTCTCACCCCACTTTAAACAAGGTATTACAGTTGTTGAATTTCTCATCTTTCATATATAGTCACACACCAAGCCATGTTGTCCAGCCACTGTTGCTGCTTCTGCTGCTACACCCTCCTTCTGAGTTCTACAATTCCCATCTACGTGCAAACCGATTCATGAAGGGTCACCATATCTTTGGTTTGTCTGGCCCAAATATGCCACCCACACAATGGGTGTCACCTACCCCTTCTTCATTTTGCAGCTCTTGGTACACAAATGATAACCATTTCAATTTCATTGTTATAAGCCCATTAGGTCAATTTTTAAACATCTCTAATATATATCAGATATTGAAAATATTGTATGTAAATAAAAAGCTTATAAGTCAACTTCATGATACCTGTGAGGAGGGAGAGTAGAGCTCTGTTCTTCACCACCTGTATTACCAATGTGATACCCACAGCGAATGCTATGAATATGCAGGTGAATTCCCAGGTTTGAATCACAAGATATAACAGACACTCTTCATTGAAGCCAAAATTTAAACATTTATTCCAACATCAGAAAGCAAAATCCATCTTAGTAACCAAGAAATCTACACATAGTATCCATGCAGGGGGCACTGCCATCCTCAAGCCTTCCCTTCATCAACCTTCCCACAAGCAGACTGCCTTATGCAAAATCACTCCCTCTCTCACTCACACTAGCTGCTGTTACCTGCTCTCTCTCCCCAAGCTGCAGTTCTCACTATCTCTCTCTCAGCTCGGACTCACTCCAACTTCCTGCTCTAGACCTTCCTGTTCCACCCATTTGGCAAGCTCATCCCACTACAGGCACCATCTGACTGAAACTCATGTGACTCAAGCAGGTCACATGCACCTATTAATGCATGGCAAAGATCTCCCCATTTCTATTAACGATACTTTTGGCTCCAAGATCTTTTATATCCATGGCATAGGTCAATGGGAGTTTAGAGGCAAAAGGTATGAACAGAGCTATACATAAATATAACATGGATAACACAAAATAAGCACAAAAAATAATGTCATAGGGTGGGGCTTGAGCACAAGCAGCCCATCATTCCCCCCTCAAACTAATGGGGCCAAACATCCCTTGGAGTAAGGAGCAAAGGTCTTGTCTTCTATAGCTACTTCCTGCTGAAATTGGACATAGAGCTGCCCCTGCCCCAAGAGGTCCCATGCGAGGGGTCAGTTCTTTAGCTGACATCCAGAGTTTGGTCAATCCTATGTCTAAAGGTGACACAGCACAGTCTTGGACATGGAGTGTAACAACAATGCTGCTTGCATCTGCTGTTGAGATGTAAGGCCAATAACATTAGCACACAGGAGGGCTGCTCACATAGGATCTTTGATATGCTTTTCTAAGGAAAGCAACTTTAAGGGGTTTACAATCTCACTTTAATTATGCATACATATATCATTCACTTAGTTCTGGGAAAAAAAGTCAGCACCATGAACTTCAGAGGGATGACAAATAGAAATTACAAGCAGAAATTACATAAACAGAGTAAATAACACAAATAAGCAGACAGGACTTCTGTCTGTCCATAGCACATTGTTGCCAGAGAAAGAAGCACCAACATCTGGGTTTTCAAAGCCAGGGGCTCCTTAACAGCTACCCAGAGTCTTGTCTGGTCAAATCACAGGATACTCTTCCAGTGAGTAAGCCCCAAGCAAAATGCTAACCTCAGAGTATATATACACTTCTTCAGAGTCAGAGGGCATCACAACCATGTGACTCGAATTCATGTGACTTAGACTTTCTTGTCACTTAAGCAGGTGATCAAAGACTCTTGATTAATCAAAGTATCTGGATTCAAACAAAGGCAAGTCTCATTCAAAGGCACTTGATTACCTTAGTGCTGGGAAGAACTAGACCTGCAAAAGAAAAAAAGAGCAAAACAAAAAATCCCACTTTGCTTGCCATTACAAGGGGTGACATCTAGCTCAAGTTGTCAGGCCTCTACAGATAGAGGACATCAAACCTACAGGAAACAAATCTAGTAAACAAATTGAAAAGCCAAAAAGAATAAAGAGACAACCACCAGAAACAGGGTAAATATAGGGTCAGCTGTGCTTCTGAGTCCATGAACCCATTAAAACTGCTAATTCCTCTCTTCCTTACTGCTCTGTATTTCTTTAATCTGAGCTGGGGCTTGGTGAAGTTCCTATTCTCCCTGAAAGTGTGAAAAATTTGGGTACGAAAATTGGAGAGAATCTGTAGGGGGCAGTTCCTCTTTCCCTATTCAGTCTAACATTAAGTACCTTTCCTTGGTACAGCTTATATAGTTCATTAGTTGGAATACCATCTATTCTTCCAAAGTCTACCCCTATTCTTAATAAAGCAGTAAAGAATTCTTTTCTTTTTAATCTCTTCTGACTTTGAATCCTCCATTTACTCTTCTCTCTGGAGGAAATTTATCTTTTCCCCATTCCCCTAAGTCATTTAACTGTGACATCTTATTCATCAGCTCTGAAAGAGGGTGTCACATTTCCTCAATTAGTAGAGTCAGAATTAGGTGCTTATAAGCAGTAGAAGCTATCTTCACTATTATATTTCTATGAGAAACTGTGAAGGGAGTACCATGATATGCATCTGAATCTACGAACATTATTACATTCTTCATTACCTCTTCCTTTAACTTTCTCATACAGTCTCTAAGCAAATACCAGGGTCTATCTGCACTAAGCCACATGGAGTCAATAGTACATTGTTTTTTTGCATCCTTTTGCAGCTAAAGCTAACAGATTAGTTCCATTGTTACCTCCTCTCATATGGTAATCCCTAAAAGCTTGCTATCCAAAAGTTACGAATAATACCTACAAATTTCAAACAAACTATGTTATCTATCCCTTCTCCTCCAGCCCCTTGATAACTGATTCTTGCCATCCAAGATACTAACAGTTCTCCAATTTTTTTCAGTGAATTGACTCAAAATATCTGTGACCTCCAACTGAATAAAGTCCTCAATTATTTCCCTAAACATTGTGTTCCTCCCCTCCCCTGGGTTCTCCTGCTTCTTTCTTAGTATTGGATGAACAGAAGCCTCCTCATCTATCTTTGTTTCATTCTCCTACCATGGATCTTCCTGGCAGGTGTTTGGTCCCCCATCAAGCCCAGCCTGGCAAGGGTTGCATGTACCTTACTTTTGTTAATGTTTTGCTCCTTTTTATGAGTTAAACTAAGTTACCTTCTCTTCTGCTACCTGAAACTTTCTAGCTTGCTGTTTTAAAGGAAAGTTTGCATATCATAGCATAGAAAACTTCTCATGCAAATCAGCTAACTCCATTTGCATCTGAAACTTTTCTTCCAGCAATTTGTCTCTGTTTTTACACATAATACAATAACTTGTTAGCAAGATTCAGCCTCTTCTACACACTCTTGCTGTTTCTTTCCCTAGTTCTATTGGTATTCCTTGCAAACATCTTTCTAAATCTCTGGATCCTCCCTTCTGTAGCCTTGGATCCCAGTTTTCACAAAGTCCTGTGCCTTTAGCCTATTCTCTTGCCAGGGAGGAAAAAGGTAAATTCTCTGATCCTGGGATATCCATTTCCTTGATTAAAGCCTTCCTGCCTCCAAGTAGAGGTTTTAGACTTTGTGATCCCATCCACATCACCAAATTTAGTGCCAATGTGATACCCACAGTGTCTACAGGTACTATGAATATGCCGGTTAACTTCTGAATAGTAAAATATAACAGACTCTCTTCATTGAAGATGGAATTAAAACCTTTATACAAATGCTAGAAAGCCGAATCCCAATAGCAGAAACTCGAATCCATCATAACTACAAAGAAATCCATACACATTGTCAAGGCGGGAGTACTGCCATCCCCAAGCCTTCCCTCTGTTAGGTCTTCCCCATGAACAAGCAGAAAATCACTCCCTTTCTCATTCACACTAGCTGCTCTACCTGTGTCTGCCTCTCTCTTTCTCTGAGCTGCAACTCACACCATCTTTCTCTCAGCTTTGACTCACTCCAACTTCCTTCTCCACCCCTTCCTGCTCTGCCACTTGGCAAGCTCCTCCCACTACAGGCTCTGTGGGACTCAGACACATTTTTTTTTTCCTTTTTAGAGAAGCTATTGTTTTCTCTCCCTTAAAATATTTACCTTTTCTTCCTTATATAACCAAAGCTTTTCTCAGAATTTCTGCCCCACAAAAGCTATCCCATATAATAAGATTTTAAAGTGAAGAAGAAGACGAAGATTAAGAAGAAGAAGAATGAAGAAGAAGAAGTAATTAATACATCCCCAAAGTCTGACAATATATTCAATGTATCACTTTGGCTTTTCGTTTCTAGAAAAGAGTTAGGTGGCTGTCTCTTCTCATTTCTCTTCTTTAAGATTTTGATGTTCTTGATAATTTCACAACATTCACAATTGTTTGGTTGTTGTTGTTTCTATTTCCATTGTTGTAGTCACTATGTGTGTTATGTTCTTGTCTCTTTTTATCTCATTACACATCAGCTCAAGTAAATCTTTCCATATTTCTCTGTATTTATAATATCTTTCAAATTCTACAGCACAATACTATTTCATTATATTCATGTTAGTTTATTTAGACATTCTCCAGTCCATGGATGTACAGTCTGTCTACTGTGTTTCCAATACTTTCAGCCCAAAACAATTATTTTATTTATTAGGGTCTCTGTACCTCAACTTTTCCATGATTGCAGTTAGAATGAATATGCTTCTATGCTTTAATGGAATATTGTGAGAATTATTTGGAAAAAAAGTGTTGGAGAAATGAAACTTTTAGGTATCACATGTTATTTATGTTTAATTATTACAAGTATTCTTTGTTATTGCTCTTTTTATTATATTTTGATTTTTAACTTATTTTAATTTATTTTTTATTTTTAAACTTAAGTACACAATAAGAAAGGAAAATTTAGTTTTTAATTTAAAATTTATGTTCCATATTTATTTCATCTTTTCTCTAAAGGAATTCTTTCTGATATTGCATCATGGCAAGTAGGCGATGGCTACCCCAAGGCTATGCTAGCAGTGTGAGTGGAAGCTGTGTCAAATTCTAGACAATGAAAAAATTTAAGTGCAGGATTGGTGACAGAGTATTTTTGCTGCCTCAATATCACTTTAGGTAAGTAAAGAGTGGAACATCACCAGAAGTTCAATGTTAGTCATTAGGTGATGAACCCTCTGGTGACTGACAACTAAGAAAAGGACAAAAAATAATAGGGTCCTCAATCTTATTAGTAGTACTTCACGTCCATAATAGCAATGATGGGAATAAAAAAACAGAGAAAGAATCATGTTGTTTTAACCTTCTACAAATACTGATTTAACTCTTAGCACTTTGAACATATTTCTACAGAGACATTCAAGTTGTAAAATATTGAAGGAAACAAATAATTGCAGGTAAATGACAAAGGATGGCTTGAAACTTTAATCATAAAAACTACAATAATAGCTAAATTTTATATAACAAAATGCTAAATACGGCTATGGATATTATCTGTTTTTATCTTCCACATCCAAGAGAGTTTTTTTTAGTAGTTTTTAATAGTCATTTATTTATTTGTTATATTATATCATTTATTATTATTATAGTTGAGATAAGAATAGTTTAGCAGTATTAAAGGACTTATCCGATGTGCCTGATTCAGGATTTATGCTTTTTCTACTATCCTATGCTGACTCAGGAATATAATTCATTTCTGTGAACAAGTATTAAAGAATCAATAAATGGATGAGTATTTATTAAACACATTATGTTTCCGGAATTGCTCAAGGTGCTAGAGATACAAAATTGAGATAGACTCTGTTCTCTAGGACTATATATATATATATATACACATATATATGCATATAATGTATATATATATATTTATATGTGTTTATATATTCATATATGATTATACAAACACACACATGTATATACATACGTGCATGCATGCATATATACATACATATGATAAGTGACCAAGGAAAGGATTTTCGATCTAGAACATCACAGGAATTGTGAATGGAGCTGTAGTGGACTATGACAGGTCACACACTTTCCAGTAGCTATAATAGCATTCATTTGATTGCTCTTCCCAGAGCAAAAGGTAGAAGGAAGCATGTAAGGATGTCACATGTGGGAAAAGGAAAGCCGAAAGAAGAAAGATGAAATTTATCATGGGTAGGACCTGGTTTGCTATTGGATAGCTGAATAGAATATGCCATACAGTTCTTTAAGGCCTTATAGGCCTTGTATATTAATTTAATTTTTATCTAATTCATTCACCAAGTAGAATAGAGCAGCTCCAGGCAAGAAAGCAATTGGTGAAATCCTCCTGGTGTTTCCACTTTGGGAAGGGCACCCAGTCTGATCCTACTAGCTATAATTCTGACTTTCTGGACTTCAACATCATCACCCTGCCCCCCATGCTATGAGGACCGCCCCCACTAAACTCTGCTTTTTAGCTCCCTTTTGTGTGGGGTCTTCCACCATTAGAAAGTGTTTTACTTATAGACTGGGATTGTCTTTCTTTTTGCTTGTATTTATATCTCAGTTGCTTCACATGATGCCTGGAATATAGTAAGTATTTAATAAATGCTTTTTGCCTTTCAAGGTTTAAATGGAATAATTTCCCTAAGGTGAGGTTAGAGTGATAATCTTTATGATGTAGTACCTGGTAGGAAATTGGGTAGTAGAGAGGAGGTATTAGCAAGGAAGTTAAGAAAATGTACACTAGGTAAGCCTTGATTCTCAGGTGAATTATACATCTATTATACACAAAGTGATATGATACAAAGAACAAAAAGAATCCCTCTTTTCAAGTAATACATTCTGACATTGACTGGGCTGAGGAAAGGATACATGGGAACAAGTAAGTATAAAGTAATGCATATAAGAAAGTGGAATTTCAAAAGGGAAACAGTGCTCCAGACTAGTGAAATGAGGCAAGAGGGAAGCTAGGGATACCAATGTGCAGATGTAAAGAAATGTAGTGCTGCTAGAATATGTGAAAAGTAGAAAAGTAGGACATTGATTGTTTGTTATAGGACAATGAAAAGACCAATTTGATTGTAAAAAGAAACTATATGAAGGGGAAGAAACAAGATGTGTTGAGATAGAGGAAGACCAGACTGTGAAGGGTGTATAAAACAAAATGATGAGTTTTTATTCGATCTAATAAGAAATAGCTAGTTATTAAACTTTTTGTACATAAGAGGTTCTCATTTTTAAATATGTGCTTTCGAAACATCATTTTCACGGGTTTTTGAACACCGAATTTAAGAACAAAATGATTGGAAGTGAAGAGCCAAATTAGTAGGTCTTTGCAATATTGCAAGAGAGAAATTATGAAGACCAGAACTAAAAGGAACCTTATGAATTAAAAGAAAGGTATAGCTACTGGAAAATGTGTGACGTGATAGTCCACTACAGATAGAGTTAAGATCAATAAGATTTGGCAAATGATTGGCTATGTATAGTTGAAATGGAATGAAGAGTTGAAGATGACGATGAGGACACAAATCTGGATGACCAGAAGGATTGTGGTGCCATAGAAATGTGGAAATTTAGAGGAGAGATGGGTTTGTGGGGAAAAACAAGATGTTCCAAAAGTCTCGGTGGAATTTTAAGTTTTAATAGGTTAATACTGCAGTGAAACTTTTGGGACACCCTGTGTAATGAATTCTGTGAGTTTATATCTCAGAAGCTGAGGTCTTTGGGTTTATCAAGCAATAGATTGCTGTAATCATTGACTACTGTCTCTTGTGTACCTGACCTATTCCACTGATCTACCATTCTATTTCTTAGCCAGTACCAAGTAGTTTTGATGATTGCTGTTTTATAGTACAATTTAAAATCTAGTATGGCTATACCACCTTCTCTAGCATTTATTTTCATTAATCACCTCGATATTTTGGACCTTTTCTTCTTCCTGATGAGTTTTGATATTATTTTTTTCTATCTCTATAAGATAATTTTTGATATTTTGATTGGTATGACTCTGAATAAGTAAATGAATTTAGGTAGAATTGTCATTTTTATTATATTAGCTTGGCCAGCCTAAGAGCAACTGATGTTTTTCCAGTTATTTTAGATCTGACTTTATTTGTGTGAAAAGTGTTTTGTAATTGTGTTCATATAGTTCCTGGGTTGATCTTGGCAGGTCGACTCCCAAATATTTCATAATGTCTGCAGTAATTTTAATTGAAATTTATCTTTCTATCTCTTGCTGTTGGATTTTGTTAGTGATATATAGAAATGTCAATGATTTATGTGGGTTTACTTTATATCCTATAACTTTGCTAAAGTTGTTTCCAATTTCAAGTAGTTTTTTTTTTTTTTACTTTATTCTCTAGGATTCTCTAAGTAAATCATCATATTGATTTAGAATTAGAACATATTGATGTGAATGCATAGATAAAAAAAAATCCTTAGAGGAAATGGTTAATATATCCCAAACTAAACTTATATGTATTGTTATATTCATTGACTTTCATGTTGCTGTAAACAGTGGAGGATTTTGGAAACAGTATAAAAATACTATGATGGTATAAATTAATGAAACGACCCAAAAGATTTATGAATAACAAAGGGGCCTGATATCTATATATCATTAATATGTTCTTCTAGAAGTCTAAATTCCTATGGAATAATCACCAATATAATGTTTGTGATTATGTATATATATATATATATATAAATATATATATATATATATATATATCTTCCTCACTACTTCTACATCTATTCTTTGTATGAATCATGAAATCTAATCATCTCCACTATTCAATGGACTTCCAAAAGAGACTACAAGTAGTGACCAACAAAACCATTATTAAATATACTTTGTCTATATCTTCCTAAAACTGGAGTTAAATACAATAGGCCTTTAAGTCTTATTTCGTGTATGTGTGTGTGTGTGTGTGTGTGTGTGTGTGTGTGTGTGTGTGTGTGTTTACTATAAGTTCATCAGATAATTATTTCATCTCATGGTAAATACCAGATTAGAAGAATGGAGAAAGACAAAAAAGGAAACACTTATGCAATGTTATTGCATTTTCCATTTGCAACCTGATTGTTAACACAAATTATTGATTCAAAAATTTACTCTAAAGTCATTTTTGGAGACATTTAACAGCCATTACGATAATGTAATAAACCAAATAATTACAGGGACAGTTTTAGCTGTTCCAGAAGAACATTGCAGACAAAGGAAACATTCATTAGAGTACAAGTTCATTTGCAAAATATTATGGGGGATATGAGGAGGAAATAAATCTGCTTAAATGTTGGCATGAGATCCAGCTTAAATAGATTATCTTTAGAACAGATGTTGATCAACCTGGAAGAAGACAATAAACATATGTGCAATGGAACACATCTGCTGTTATTTTTATCCTGACCTATTTCCCTTGATTATGATAGTGGAAGTATCACATTTAGGCTCCTTTTTCAGTGACTAATGTACTAACTGAATAAGTGCAAAAAATAGTTATGAACGTGAAATCAGGTAGACTCTGTTCCAGACCAAAAGAACCCTCATTGCTATATTTAAGGCATTGATTGAACAGAAAAAAAAATCAAGAGAAAATATTAATAAGTAAGATATCATATTTAAAGGTTTTAAGGAATTCATTTTGGGATTACTCAAAGAGATGAAGATTAAAAATAAGTGAAATGATCAAAAATATTTTATCTGTCTTAAATGAGTCAACCGAGAAGATATCAACAACTGCCAACCCACATGCCTTCTTTCATATCTCTGAGAAAGTTTTATGGCAATTGTCATCTGTATATATTGTAGATATCACTGATTAAAATGTAAGAAAATTAGGCAGAACTTTGTAGGTGATTTTCTATACAAGATGATGTTCTTACACTGATCTTACACATTGAGAGCCATTAAAAATGAGCTCTCAATGTAACTTTATTTATTTAATGCAAACATTTGGATCTTTAAGGGAAATAATAGTATCTTAAAGGATGTCTTCCAATAAGGTACCTTAACCCTAAGTGTTAAAACCATATAAAATCCTATGAAAGATATGTCTATAGATATTACTTTGTTCAATGCTCTTTCAAGCATTGACATCAAATGAGATGACACACACATATAAATGCACAAATATACAGATACATACATATACATGTATGTAGGTATGTATCTATACACACATATTAGCCTACAGAATACTATAGAGAAATATTTCTGAAACTGTTGTAGCAATTCAAAAGATAAGTCCAACTATCCATTTGTTAAAAGAAAAGTAAAGACACATTGTTTAGAGCATTCCATGTCATTGAGTATATATTTCATTGAATTAGTACAATATGAGACAGGATAGAGAAAATGGGATATGATGAGATCATTCCTTTGCATATAACATAAAATTGAATAATGAACCAGAATTGAATAGGAAGACAGGTTCTCTCTGGATTCCCTTTATGAACTAGAAGAACACTAAGGAAAATACTCCCAGGACCAGGGAAGATGGAGCTTCACAGGTTGGGGAAAAGGTTTCTGCCACTTGATAGCTTTCTATATTCACTAAGTATTCCTGCTATTTACGTTTGACTGTGGTTTGCACCTGCTGTGGGGATTAGGTCTTTAACACCTGCTAAATCTGAGAGCCCTAGGGCTAGTAAATGTTTAAAGATATAGGTTAGCTTCCTATGGAAAAAATTAAGTTTTAAGAACTTGAGGAATTTGGTATAATCTGTGCTAGAGACAAAGTTGAGGGAGTTTTTGTTTGTTTTTTGTGGTTGTTCCAAGAGTTTCTATTTTGTCTTAAATTCAATACTTAAAGACAAAAAAATATGATATTTTCTAACGAGAGAGAGACAGACCTTTGCCTACTTCATTTTGAAAACATTTTCTTTAATCCTTAGATATTTTTCACATTTGATCTCACTTCATATCACAGAAATGATTTATTTCTTTCATATAAAATTAATTCTGTGCTCCTCTGGTACTTCTTCCATGAATAGAAAATTACAAAGGAAAAAATATTATTATTGGACTTGTTTTTATATTCTCCACCAAGATTCCACTGGCAATATGCTCTCTTGGGAAATGGGGAAAATGAATTCCATCAGGATTCTGAATTGAAAGAAACAAGGACAAGAGTGAAGATTTACTCTGCTGCTTAAAGAAGCTTTGAAGCACAGATATCTCCCAGGGAAGCAGGGAGAAGAAGAATATACCCTAGCAGCATTTTCTCTGCTTTTATCTATTGAGTAACACTTTGGAAAATATTTTAGGAGTATATTTTTGAGACTGAGCATAGGGATAAATGAACACCATGCCTGTTTCTATATGTGGAAATAAATATTTAAAAGAAATACAGAAAAAACAACATAACTTTATTATATCTGAGAGGTAGTATTAGTATCATTCTCATGATGTTCAGATTAGGACAGACAGGTTAAAAAAATTTGCTAATTACAACTCAACTAATAATTAGCAGTTATAGGGCCATAGAGCTAGAAAGGACATTTAGAGATAATTTAGTGCCAGCTCCTTTGAATTCATTTACAGCCACATCACTTTAGAGGTGAAGAATTTAAATGATTTGTCCAAGGGCACCTTATTCACATGTGCCATATCCTATTTTAACCCAGACAATCTGACTACACATCCAGTCACATATCCTCTCTATCACACTGACTTACCACTGCATCATGAAAGTTAATTCTATGTGAGAATTTTCATTGTCCCTAATATGAAACTTAAAGTCAGAATCAATTGTTTATTGAATATCAACTCATAACAACTTTATTCAATATCAACATTGACCAAGACTGACTAGCAAAGGTAAAATTTCAGTTATAATAATAACTATAATGATAACAATATATGTATGTATGTATGTGGATATGTATATATGTGTGTGTCACAGATTAAAATTAAATGCATTATATCATTTGAATCTCATAAAAATCTGTGAGAGTGATGTAAAATGAATTATCCTTATTAAAGACCTGGAAATGAATTCAGAGGGGTTAAATAATTTATTGAAGATCAATTAGCAAATAGATGTGAGACAAAATTTAAACCAAAGTCATGTAATCTTCAAGTCCAAGAATCAAGAAAAAATGGCACTTTATTTTTTTTGTTTCTTTTTGTAATAATAGTTTATTTTTTCCCAATTACATGTCGAGAAAATTTTAGCATTCATTTTATAAGATGTTGAGTACCAGATTATTCTCCCCCATCCCTGCCTTCTCCTCTTCTGAAAATGGAAGGTAGTTTAATAGAGATTAAACATGTGCTATCATGTAAGCCACATTTCCATATTAGTAATAGTTGGGAAGGATGAAAGAGAACAAAAAAAATTATGAAAATAAGGTGAAAAAATATGCTTCTATCTGTATTCAGAGCTGTGAGTTCTTAACCTGGATGTGGATAGCATTTGCCTTCATGAGTCCTTTGGACTTGTATCACTGTGTTGTTGGAAAGAGCTCAGTCACTTATAGTTGATCATGCCAACGTGTGGCTGGTACCATATATGATGTATACCTGGTGCTGCTCATTTCACTTTGCATCAGTTCATACAAGTTTTTCCAGGTTTTTTTTGAAATCTGTTTATCATTTCTTTTTTTAAGACATATAGTTTATTTTATTTTTGGTTTATAACACTCAGTTCCACAAGTTTTTGAGTTTCAAATTATCTCCACCCCCCCCCCAGACAGGATGTGATCTGATATAGGTTCTTCATATACCTTCGCATTGAACTTATTTTCCCAATAATCAAGGCATAAAGAAGAATTATAATCAATGAAATGAATCATGAGAAAGATGAAACAGAACCAAAAATAAAATTAAAAATTAAAAAAGGAGCAAATACATGCTTCAGTCTTCATTCAGACTCCATAATTGTTGCTTTGGATGTGGTTAGTCTTTCCCATCAAGAGTCTTTAGGAGCTGCTTAATACCTTGCATTGTTGAGAAGACCTAAGTTTTTCAAAGTTAGTGATCACTGGAGCAATGTGTCTGTGGTTGTGTGCAATGTTTTCCTGATTCTGCTCCCTTCATTTATCATCAGATCATAAAAGTTTCTCCATGTTCTTATGAAGTCCATCTGTTCCTCATTTTTTATAGCACAGTAGCATTCCATTACATTCATATACCACAATTTGTTTTGTCATTCCCCAATCGATGGGCATCCCTTTAATTTCCATTTCTTTGCCACTACAAAAAGAGCTAATATAAACATTTTTGGACATACAGCTCCTACTCCACCTTGGATCATCTCTTTAGGATATGACTCTATGAGTGATATTGCTGGGTCAAAGGGTGTGCACATCTGTATAGGCCTTTGGGGATAGTTCCAAATTGTTCTCCAGAATGGTTGGATCCATTCACCACTGCACCATCAATGAAAGTGTTTCAATTTTCCCACATGCTCTCCATCACTTATCATTTTCCTGTTTTGACATGTTAGCTAAACTGATGGGAGAGATGTGGTACCTAAGAGTTGTTTTGATTTGCGTATCTCTAATCAGTAGCGATTTAGAGCATTTTTCATGTGACTATAGATATATTTAATTTCCTCCTCTGAAAATTGCCTGTTTATGTCCTTTGACCATTTTTCAATTGGGGAATGAATTCTATTTTTATAAATTTGGTCCAGATCCCTGTATATTTTAAAGATGAGGTCTTTGTCAGAGACACCAGTTGTAAAAAAAATATTTTCCAATTTTCTGCTTCCCTCATAATCTTGGTTGCATTGGCTTTGTTTGTACAAAAACTTTTCAATTTATTGTAATCAAAATTATCCATTTTGCATTTCATAATGCTCTTTATCTCTTGTTTAATCATGAATTCTTCCCTTCTCCATGAATCTGAGAGGTAAACTACTCCCTTCTCTCTCAAACTGTTGAAAGTATCAGCCTTTATATCTAAATCATGAACCCATTTTGACTTTATTTTGGTATATGGAGTAAGATGTTGGTCTATGTCCAATTCCTGCCATACTATTTTCTAATTTTCCCAGCAGTTTTTGTGAAAAAGTGAGTTCTTATCCCAGAAGCTGGACTCTTTGGGTTTATCAGAGGAGATTACTATATTCATTAACTGTGGCATCTCTCATACTTAACCTATTCTACTGATCCATCGCTATATTTCTTAGCCAGTACCAAATAGTTTTGATGATTGCCTCTTTATAATGCAGTTTAACATCTGGTATGGCTAGGCTTCCTTCCCTAGCATTTTTTTTCATCAATTCCCTCAATGTTTGGGATCTTTTGTTCTTCCAGTTGAATTTTGTCTTATTTTGTCTAGCTCTGTAAAGTAATTTTGGTAGTTTGATTGGTATAGCATTAAATAAGTAAATTAATTTAGGTAAAATAGTCATTTTTATTATATTAGCTCAGCCTAACCATGAACAACTGATGTTTTTCCATTTACTAAGATCTGAATTTATTTGTGTGAGAAGTGTTTTCTAATTGCGTTCATATAGTTCCTGGCTTTATCTTGGCAGATATACTCCCAAATATTTTATGGTATCTACAGTAACTTTAGATGGAATTTCTCCTTCTATCTGTTGCCGTTGGACTTTGTTAGTAATATATAGGAATGCTGAGGATTTATGTGGGTTTATTTTATATCCTGCAACTTTGTTAAAATTATTTATTATTTCAAGTAGTTTTTACTTGATTCTCTAGGATTTTCTAATTATATCATCATATCTTCTGCAAAGAGTGATAACTTAGTTTCTTCTTTTCCTGTTCTAATTCCTTCAATTTCTTTTCCTTCTCTTATTGCTAAAGCTAACATTTCTAGTACCAAATTGAATAATAGGGGTGCTAAAGGACATTCTTGTTTCACACCCTATCTTATTGGGAATGTATTCAGCTTATCCCCATTGCATATGATGCTTGCTAATGGTTTTAGGTAGATGCTTCTTAACATTTTAAGAAGACTCCATTTATCCCTATGCTTTCTAGTATTTTTAATAGGAATGGGTGTTGTATTTTATCAAAATCTTTTTCTGCATCTATTGAGATAATCATATGGTTTCTACTAATTTTGTTGTTGATGTGGTCAGTTATGCTTATAGTTTTCCTAATATTGAACCAGCCTTGCATTCCTGGAATAAATCCTACCTGGTCATAGTGCATTATTCTTGCAATATGTTGCTGTAATCTTTTTGCTAATATTTTATTTAAAATTTTTGCATCTATATTCACTAGGGAAATTCATCTATAATTTTCTTTCTCTGTTTTGGCCCTTCCTGATTTAGGAATTTTTACCATATTTGTGTCAGAAAAAGATTTTGGCAGGACTCCTTCTTCACCTATTTTCCAAAATAGCCTGTAAAGTATTGGAATTAGTTGTTCCTTAAATATTTGATAGAATTCATGTGTAAAACCATCTGGCCCTGGAGATTATTTTCTAGGGAGTTCACTGATGGCTTATTCAATTTCTTTTTTCTGAGATGGGGTTATTTAAATATTTTATTTCTTCCGTTAATCTGGGCAATTTATATTTTTGTAAATATTCAACCATTTCCCTAAGATTATCAAATTTCTGGGCATGTAATTGGGTAAAAAAATGCCTAATTATTGTTTTAAATTCTTCTTCATTGGAAGTAAATTCATTGTTTTCATTTTTGATACTGGTAAATTGGTTCTCTTCTTTCTTTTTTTTTTAATCAAGTTGACCAAAGGCTTGTCAATTTTATTGGATTTTCATAAAACCAGTTTTTAGTTTTATTTATTACATGCATAGTTTCCTTGATTTCACTTATTAATTTCTCCTTTTGTTTTCAGTATATTTGGCATTTAATTGGAGGTTTTCAATTAGTTCTCTGTCTACTTTTTTCAGTTGCATACTCAATTAATTCATCTCCTTCTTTATTTTATTCATGTAAGCATTCAGAGACATAAAACTTCCCCTAAGAACTGCTTTTGCTGCATCCCATAAGTTTTGCTATGTTTTCTCATTATTGTCATCTTCTTGAATGAAGTTGTTGATTATTTTTATGATTTGTTGTTTGACCTACTAATTTTTTTAGGATTAGACTATTTAGTTTCCAATTAGTTCTTAGTCTATCTTTCCATGGCCCTTTATTAGAAATAATTTTTATTGCATCATGATCTGAAAAGGATGCATTGACTATTTCTGCCTTTCTGCACTAGACTGTAAGGTTTTTGTGCCCTCGTACATAGTCAATTTTCTGTATGTGCCATGTACCACTGAGAAAAAAAAAGTCTTCCTTTTTATCCCCATTCAGTTTTTCCCAGAGGTCTATCATATCTACCTTATTCACCTTCTTAAGTTCTTGATTATTCTGAGGTTAGATTTATCAAATTCAGAGAGGGGGAGGTTGAGGTCCCCCATTAATATAGCTTTGCTATTTCTTCCTATAACTCCTTTAACTCCTCCTCTAAGAATTTTGATTCTCTACCACTTGGTGCATAGATGTTAACTAATGATATTACTTCATTGTTTATGATACCTTTTAGTAGGAGATAGTTTCCTTCCTTATTTCTTTTAATTAAATCTATCTTCGCTTTGGCTTTGTCTGAGATTAGCATTACTACCCCTGCTTTTTTTTTTTTTTACTTTAGCTGAAGCATGATATATTCAACTCCATCCTTTTATCTTTAACCTCTGTGTATCCCCCTGTTTCAAATGTGTGTCTTGTAAACAACATATTGCAGCATTATGATTTTCAATCCATTCTGCTATCCAATTCCTTTTTATGGGAGATTTTATCCCATTCACATTCACAGTTATGATTACTATCTGTGTCTTTTTCACCATCCTATCCCCTCATTTATGTTTTTATTTCTCCTTTCCCTTCCTCAAAGCAGTTTTGCTTTTGACCACTGCCTCCTTCCATATTCCCTCTTATTCACGCTCCCACTTATCTTACTCTTTTCCCCTTACTACTTCTTCCCTCCCTTCTAACCACCCCCTTTTTCTTTCCCCTTTTCACTCCTACTGCCTCTAGGACAAGTTTGATTTCTATACATATCAAAATATGTTATTCTCTCCTTGAACCAAATCCAATGAGGGTAAAGCTCAAACACTGGTCTTCTCCCCCCTATTCTTTCCCTCTACTATATTGTTTTGTGCCTCTTCGCAAGATGGAATTTATGCTTTTTCTACCTCCTCCTTAATTCTTCTCCCAGAACAATCCCTTTGCACCCCTCAATTATATTTTTTATCATAATATCAGTTAATTTACTCTCACATCTTCTGTGTGTGTATCATATATATACATGCATATATATAGATAAATATACCTTTTGATTTGCATAATAACTATTCCATTCTCAAGACTATCATATAGATTACATATATAAAAATGTAATCCTGTATAAGGATATAAACATTTTTCCCTTATTGAATAACAAAGTATTTTTTCCCTCTCCATTTACCTTTTTATATCTCTCTTGAGTTTTGTATTCGAAGATAAAATTCTCCATTGAGCTCTGGTCTTTTCATCAGGAAGGTCTGGAATTCCTTTATTTGATTAAATGTCCATATCCTTGTTTAAAAAAATAAATTATGGTCAGTTTTTCTGGAAAGTTGATCCTTGGTGGTAGCCCAAGCTCTTTTGCCTTTCAGAATATCATATTCTAATCCTTCCTGTCTTTTAATGTAGAAGTTGCTAGGTCCTGTGTGATCTTGACTATAGTTCTGTGATATTTGAATTGTTTCTTTCTGGCTGCTTTCAGTATTTACTCCTTGACCTGATAATTCTGGAATTTGGCTACAATATTCCTTGAAGTTTTCAAATTGAGGTGTCTTTCAAGGGGTGATTTGTGAGTTCTTTCCATGACTACTTTGCCCTATGGTTCTAGTACCTCAGGGATATTTTCCTAGATGATTTCTTAGAAGATATTGTATAGGTTCTTTTTTTATCATGACTTTCTGGTAGACAAATAATTCTTAGATTGCCTCTCCTGTATCTATTTTCCAGGTCACTTGTATTCCCATTCAGATATTTTAGGTTTTCTTCTATTTTTTCATTCTTTAGATTTTGTTTGACTGATTCTTGATGCCTCATAGAGTCATTAGCTTCGACTTGCCCAATTCTAATTTTTAAGGAATTGTTTTCTTCATTTGTCTTCTGCACCTTTTTTTTCCATTTGGTGAATTTTATTTTTCAAGGAGTCATTTTCTCCAAACAGATTCTGAACCTCATTTCACCAATTTTACTTTTTAAAGATTTAATCTCGTGAGTGTTTTTTTTCCATTTTTTCTTTTATCTCCCTAATTTGTTTTTTAAAATCCTCTTTCATTTCATCTGGGAATGCTTTTTGGGCTTGAGACCAGTTCATATTCCCTTTTGAGCTTTCAGGTATGGGTATAGTGTCAAAGTGTCCTCTTCTGAATTTGTATCTTGATCTTCTCTGTCCACATAATATGATTCAATGGTCTTTTTTTACTTTTTTTAGATTCCTTATTCATGGTGATTACCTTTTTCCTGGATTTTTAAGTGGATCTCTGCTTCTGGGTCCCTAGGGGCTCTATCTCAAGCTCCTTTCACTGAGGATTGGGGGCCTAGTTAGTGGCTTTGTGTGCTGTGGCCTATGGTTTTGTCAGCTAGAGGCTATATAATGCTGATGCTCACCTAGTGCTGAGCCGGAATTGGCTAGTGTGTGGTAAGGATTCAGCCCCAGTGAGGTCTTTCTGAGTTTCCTGGGGCAGGGGTCACCATGCAAGATGTGACAGAGGGGTGGTATGACTGCTAGAAATCTCTTCCCCTAGCCCTGCTATACCATGGGTGGTCTCAGCCATTGTCTTCCCTGGTGTCTGCCAATTCCCCTGGCTGTGCAAAGGCATGCCTGAGGTCCTGGTATTGGTGTTTGCCAGCTCCAGCCCACTGGGGCTCAGGTGCTCCTATTGTTCTGCCAAGGTGGGGCCATTTTGTACTGGCTAACAAATAGAATCATTGTTCAGTAGAATAGGGTAGGTACACAATACACAGTAGTCAATGATTGTAGTAATCCACAGTTTGATAAACCCCCAAACTCTAATTTCTGAGATAAGAACTCACTATTTGACAAAAAAAAACTGCTTGGAAGACTGGAAAACAGTATGGCAGAAACTAGGTATAGACCAACATCTTAAGTCATACAACAAGATAAGGTCAAAATGGCTACAGGATTTAGACATAAAGGGTCTCACCATAAGAAAATTATGAAGGCAAGGACTAGTTTACCTGCCAGATCTATGCAGAAGAGAAGAATTTGTAACGAAACAGGAGATAGAGAACTTTATGCATTAAGTTAAAATTTTTTTTGCACAAACAAAGCCAATGCAACCAAAATTAGAAGGGAAGCAGAAAACTACGGGAAAAATTATAGCCAGTGTCTCTGATAAAGGCCTCGTTTCTAAAATATATAGAGAACTGGGTCAAATTTATTCCCCAATTGGTAAATGGTCAAAGGATACAAACTGGCAGTTTTCAAAAGAAGAAATTAAAGCTATCTATAGTTACATGAAAAATGCTCTAAATCAATATTAATTAGAGAATTGCAAATCAAAATGACTCTGAGGTACTGCCTCACAACTATCATATCGGGTACCATGACGGAACAGGAAAATGACAAATGTTGAAGAAGATGTAGGAACACTAGTTGGAACACTAAAGCACTCTTGGTGGAGTTGTGAACTGATCCAACCATTCTGGAGAACGATTTGGAACTATGCCCAAGGGGCCATAAAACTCTGAATACACTTTTATACAACAATACCACCAGTAGGTCTGCATCTCATAGCTATCATTAAAAGGGAAAAGGATCTACATGTCCAAAAATATTTATAGCAGTTCTTTTTGTGGTGGCAGAGAATTAGAAATTGAGGGGATGCACATCAGTTGGGGAATGGCTGAACAAATTATGGCATATGAATGTAGTGAAATACTATTTTTCTATAAGAACTGATGAGCAGGTGGATTTCAGAAAAAATCTGGAAAGACTTACATGAACTGATGCTGTGTGAACTGAGCAGAAGAAGTAGAAAATTGTACACCAATAACAGCTATAGCAACACTATGAAATGGCCAACTCTGATAGACTTAGCTCTTCTTAACAATACAATGATCCAAGACAATTCCAAAAGACTCAACATGAAATATTCTATCTACATCCAGAAAAATAACTATGGAGTCTTAATGCAGATTGAAGCACACTATTTTCTCTCTTTTTTCTTGTGGTTTTTCCCTCTTGTTCTGATTCTTCTTTCACTAATCAGTGACTAATGTGGAAATATATTTTTTTTCCTTTTTTTTTTACTTTTTTACTTTTTACTTTTTTTTACTTTACTTTTATACAACAATACCACCAGTAGGTCTGCATCTCATAACTATCATAAAAACGGAAAAGGATCTACATGTCCAAAAAATATTTATAGCAGTTCCTTTTTGTGGTGGCAGAGAATTAGAAATTGAGGGGATGCACATCAGTTGGGGAATGGCTGAAGAAATTATGGCATATGAATGTATGGAATACTATTTTTCTATAAGAACTGATGACCAGGTGGATTTCAGGAAAAATCTGGAGGGAAGGAAGGAAGGAAGGAAGGAAGGAAGGAAGGAAGGAAGGAAGGAAGGAAGGAAGAAAGGAAGGAAGAAAGGAAGGAAGGAAGGAAGGAAGGAAGGAAGGAAGGAAGGAAGGAAGGAAGGAAAAAGAAAGGAAGGTAGATGATGTCCATGTTCTCCTTTTGATTATGGATTTTATGTAGCCTGATTATTCTGACTTTTTCTCTTCTGCACCTATTTTCCCATGCAGTTGTTTTTCCAATGAGATATTTTACATTTTCTTCTAAATTTTTTTCATTCTTTTGAATTTATTTGATGGATTCTTGTCGTCTCACAGAGTCTTTAGCTTCTACTTGTCCAAGTAGAACTAAGCTAACTTTTAAGGAGTTGCTTTCCTCAGTTAGCTTTTGTCCTTGTTTTCCATTTAGCCAATTGTACTTTTTTATCTGTAGTCAGGCAAAACACGTTTCCATGTTAGTCAGGTAGTGAGAGAAAACATAGACAATAAAAACTCAAGAAAGATAAAGTAAAAAAAAATGTGTTTTAATCTGTATTCAGGCACCATCAATTCTTTCCCTGGAGATAGGATCTTCCATCGTAAGTCTTTCAGAGTTGTCTTGGATAGTTGCATTGCTGAGAATAGCTAAGTCATTCATAGCTGATCATCCCACAATATTGCTGTTACTTTGTACACAGTATATATTACTTTACATCAGCTTCTGTAGTTCTTTTCAGGGATTTTTTCCTGAGATCATCTTGCTCATCATTTCTTTAACACAATTATATTTCCCCAGAATCATATGCCACGATTCGTTCAGCCATTCTCCAATTGATAGGCATCCCCCCAATTCTTTGGACCAGAAAAGAGCTGTCATAAATATTTTCTACATATAAGTCCTTTTCCTTTTTGTACTTTATCTCTTTTTGATACTGATCCGGTAGTGGTATAGTTAAGTCAAAGGGTTCATGTGGTTCTATAGCCCTTTGTGCATAGTTCCAAATTGCTCCACAGAATGTTTGAATAAGATCATACCTCCACCAACAGGCTCTCACTTTCCTCACACCCTTTCCAACTTTTTCAATTTTCTTTTTCTGTCCTATTTGCCAACCAATAAGAATGAGTTAGTACTCTGACCAAATGTACTTTTTAAGCAGTTCTTTCCTTTGTTGAATTTTTCATCTCCTTTTCCTTTGGGCCAATTCTACTTTTTAAGCAACTGTTTTCTTTTCCCAAACTATTGACTCTTTTTTTTCATCATTCTCTTGTATCACTCTTATTTTTTTCCCAATTTATCTTCTGGGCTTGAGTCTGCTTCCCATTTTTTGTGTGGTTTTTCCCATAGGTATTTTGATATTCTTGTACTCTTCTGAATTTGTGTCTTGATCTTTCCTGTCACCATAATAATTTTATTCGGTCAGATTATTTTAACTGTTGTTGTTTGCTCACATTTTCCTTTTTTTCTTTTTTAGGAGGGAACTTTTCTCCCTTTTAAATTTGAGCTCTGCTCCTGGGGTGTAAGGGACACAGTGTCAGGATTCTTGTGGTAATGGCTGCACTCCCTGTCTATTTACCTGGTTTTGTACTGATGTTGCCCTAAAGCTCATGGGGGAGCCTCATATCTGGTGCCCTGCTGAGGGGGTGCAATGTGGGGGTGGCTGACACTTCAGGAGGCAGTGAGGTTCTGGCAGCTGACCTGGTAATGAGCTGGGTTACTACTGCTGGTATCTGGTGCATGCTGAGAAACTTGGGGTGTTTCTGTATTTCCCTAAGCTAAGTTGAAGCATGTGTTGGTCCTGTTTGCCATGGACTTTGCTGAAGTACAGGGAGGTCTGTTTGCTGGATGTTTCCTCTTTGCCCAAGCCCAAGCTGAAGCACATGGGGGTTCTTGTAGATGCAGTCTGCCCATTCACCTGGCTATGCTGAGGCATTTAAGAGAGACAGTGGCTGGAATTGGCATTTGTCTGCCCTATCACACTGGGGCTGAGATCTGCTGCTGATTTGCTGATTTGGGGCTTGCTGCTTTCTTACTGGGACACTTCCTATCCTGAACTGTACTCTCCTTTCACCTAAGTGAGACAGACTTTTCTTGCTGGTCTTTCAAGTTTCTTGGGATCTAAAATTGTTTCACTCCGTCTTTTTGTTGGTTCTGCTGTTCCAGATTTGCTTTGGGGTGCTATTTTATGGTTGGTTGGAGGTGAATATAGGAGTTGCAGCAATTTACTGTTTACTCTGCCATTGTGGCTCCCAGAAACATATTACCTTTCAATGTAATAAATACCCACTAACATAATAAATGTCCTAGAACTAGATAAAGAGAAATTCTTTCATCATAGGTATAATGAAAGGTAGAACAAAAAGGCATAATTTTTATATTGTTGTTTCATTAGTTTTTGCTTCAAAACTTAACATTTTGCCACTCTATGGTCACAAAATTGTATTGTTTGGTGAGTTTCTCAGATTAATATCCCACTGATCAAAGTGGTTCCCAGAATAATCTTTGAGTAAGGGATATGCTTGTGTTTCTGATAGAATTTCAATTTTAAATGGTTGGAATAGGAATAATTCTGGTGTGCATGATACCACCTGTCATTAAACAAAGATTCTTAACTTATTTGTTTGTCATAGACTTCCATGCATACAGAAGAATGTCCCAAATAGTTAGGAAAATATTAAATTGTGTTCAGTACAATTTTATTATTATGGATTTCAATTCATTTCAATTATTTTTAAATCAGTAATTCATTTATAGTAAAGATAATTCTCATGTAAAAAAGGAAACCATTTAAGTATCTAAATCACTGGATGTAGTCTTGAAATATTACTTTTATAAATAGAGTTACTGATTGTGCTGGGATCCTTTCAAAAGTTAATAGGAAAATAAAAGGGGTGAGATAATGTATCAATTTTATTTTCTTGCATTGTTATCTTAATCATGCCAATATTTCTAAAACTGATCAGATTTGGAGATGACTTAGAAATTTAATAGTAAAATTGTAATAATTGCAAAAGTGAAATTAAGAAATAAGAAAAAAAATGACTGTTTAACATTTCTACAAAGCACATATAGAATACTGAATTAGACTCATTTCCTTGTTTTGGAATGACTCTTTCTAAATGATCATAATGTCCATTTTCCTTTTTCCTACAAAGTGGTATCAAGTCAGAATTAAGACTTCTACTTGTTTTCTGCTGCATGCCTTTGATATTTGGTATTTCTCTGATTCTTTCTCATCAAAGACTTCCACAATGAATCTCATTCCCAGTCCATTCCAGATCAACTATCAGGAACTTGTGGCTTAATATCAAGAACAAAGTACAGACAAAAAGGTGGTGCCAGAACTTAAACCAACATCTTGGTGAACAGATTGTTAGACAGAATGGAGCAATAATCTTCTAAGCCACCATGCTGACTTGCAGATTGCAGTGTGTTTTAAGTGACTTCAATTATTATGGTTATTTGGCAGTAGTTCTTCAAATGGACTTTAGTTTTTTTTTTTTTTTTAACCCAGATGCAGGATAAAAGCTTAAATGAATCTCTCAGATGTGACCCTGAAGAGTATAAGATATTTTAATAATGA
This sequence comes from Phalanger gymnotis, assembly GCA_028646595.1. Lineage (NCBI taxonomy): Eukaryota > Metazoa > Chordata > Mammalia > Diprotodontia > Phalangeridae > Phalanger > Phalanger gymnotis. The sequence continues at coordinate 80,431,299 of CM053626.1, forward strand.
AGTGTTTCTTGATTTAAAATAGATAGACGAACTCTGAAGAGCCACATTTGTGTGCTTTGCCTTAAATAGGTAGGTAGAGAAGTGTCATAGTAATATTGTAGATACATAGAACACAGTACATGAGAGGTGATTATTTCAGTATATCTCATGCTAATAGAACGTGCTTTTTCATTTTTACAATTTTTCATTCATATAAAACTAATATAAAAATAAAAATGAAAATTGCCACTGAAACCATCTACTAAAATTTCTTCATTTCATGCATGAAGAAACCGAGGCCAAAACAGGGTGTGTGACTTGTCCCAGGTCACAATGGGAGTAAGAACTGCAGAGCAGTTATGAAACTATCTTCAACTCCAGCACAAGTGTAATTTTAGTAAGTATGTAACTCACAGCAACACTGTAGGTTAGGCAATACAAATGCTATTTCCATATAATTTTATGAAAAAAAAATATGGAAAATATTAAAAAAGATGTAGAAACTGATAACTTGAAACTTTGAGATTTGTTCATGACCACCTAGTAAGTTTCTGAGTTGAGATTCAAGTCAAGCCTCCTAATTACAGTTGGAGTGCCATAGCTAAAAAATCATAATATTAAAAATAACTAACATTTACAAAACACTTAAAGTTTACAGAAACACTTTACAATTTTTTTTTCATTTCATGCTCACCAAAAACTCTGTGAAGTGAAATCTGTTATCTCATTTTAGAAATGAGGTGCCTGAGGCTGAGGTGGGGTAAGGGATCTGTACATAGTCACACAGCTATTTAGTTTCTGAGAAAATATTTGAGCTCAAGTATGTATCTATATGCATAACACTATCCGGCTGCCTCCAACTCTAAAAAGTCAGAAGTTAGTGAGGTTAGTATAATCGCTTCTTGGAGGTCAAGTAAACATGAGCAAGACTAGCACAAAAGGTCAATTTCCAGTCACCCATCCCTGGGACACTAGACAGTATTATGCCAGGTAAGTGGCTCAGTGAATAGAGTGCCAGTCCCAGAGTCAGGAAGACTCATCTTCCTGAGCTCAAATATGGCCTCAAACACTACTATTTGTGTAACCCTGGGCAAGTCACTTAACACTGTTTGCCTCAGTTTCCTCATTTGTAAAATGAGCTGGAGAAATAAATGACAAACTGCTCCAGTATTTTGGCCAAGAAAACCCCAAATGGGGTCAGGAAAAGTCAGAAACAACTGAAAAATGACTGAACAACAACAGACAGTATTCAGTGTCTTTCAATAATGTCTTCCTGGCTATGGTAAAACTAATCTTACCCTCATCTGATGTGACCTGAAGAAGGAATGCCATACATACTTAGTTGTGTATCTTACCACACAGGAAAGAAGGAGGAAGAAGATAAAAAAA
>CM053626.1:80433166-80454269 GCA_028646595.1 Phalanger gymnotis
AGCTCCGTGTGGGACAGACCTTACCCAGAGACCATCCAGGCTGTCCTGGGCTGGAGCCCTGCTTCCCTCTGCCACTTTGTGAGTTCTGCAGCTCTAGAATTGGTTCAGAGCCATTTTTTATAGGTGTTTGGTGGGACTTGGTGGAGAGCTCATGCCAGTCACTGCTTCCCAGCCGCCATCTTGGCTCCGCCCCCACTTTCTATTATTTTTAACAGGAATGGGTGTTGTATTTTGTTGAACGTTTTTTTATGCATCTATTGAGACTATCATATGGTTTCTGCTAGTTTCGTTGTTGATATGATCAATTATGCTGATAGTTTTCCTAATATTGAACCAGCCTTGCATTCCTGGCATATATCCTTCCAGGTCATAGTGTGTTATTCTTGTGATGTGTAGCTGCAATCTTTTTGCTAATATTTTCTTTAAAAATTTTGAATCAATATTCATTAGGAAAATTGGTCTATAATGTATTTCTCTGTTTTGACTCTTCCTGGTTTGGGTATTAGTACTACATTTGTGTCATAAAAAGAATTTGGTAGGACTCCTCCTTCCCCTATTTTCCCAAATAGATTGTAAAATATAGCAATTAATTGTTCTATAAATGTTTGATAGCATTCACATGTGAAACCATCTGGCCCTGAAGATTTTTTCCTAGGGAGTTCATTAATGGCTGGATCGATTTCTTTTTCTGAGATGGAATTATTTAGGTATTTTACTTCCTCTTCTGCTAACCTGGGCAATTTATATTTTTGCAAATATTCATCCATATCCCTAAGATTGTCAAATTTATGGGGATATAACGGGACAAAAGAATTGCTAATTATTGTTTTAGTTTCCTCTTCATTGGACGTGAATTCACACTTTTCATTTTTGATAATGGTAATTTGGTTTTCTTCTTTTTTTTCATCAAATTGACTAAAGGTTTGTCATTTTTATTGGTTTTGTCTTAAAACCAGCTAAGGTTTAATTTATTAGTTCAATAGTTTTCTTGATTTCAATTTTATTAATTTCTCCTTTGGTGTTCAGTATTTCTAATTTGGTATTTCATTGTGGATTTTCAATTTGTTCTTTTTCTAGCTTTTTCAGTTGCATGCCCAATTCTTTGATCTCCTTTTCCCCCTATTTTATTCATGTAAGCACTGAGAGATATGAAGCTTCCCCTAAGAACTGCTTTTGCTGCATCTCATAAGTTTTGGTGTGTTGTATCATTATTTTCATTCTCTTAAATGAAGTTACAAATTGTTTCTATGATTTGTTCTTTGACCCACTCATTCTTTAGAATTAGATTATTTAGTTTCCAATTAATTTTTAGTTTATCTTTCAGTGGTCCTTTATTAAAAATTCTTTTTTGCATTATGGTATGAAAAGGATGCATTGTCTACTTCTGCCTTTCAGCACTGGATTGTGGGGTTTTTTTGCCATAGTACATATTCAGTTTTTGCATATGTGCCATGTACCACTGAGGAAAAACTATGTCCCTTTTTATTCTCATGCAAAGGCACATCTGTGGTCCTGATTCTGAAGCTTGCTGGATCCACCCCACTGGGGCTCAGGAACTCCCACTGTTCTGCTGAGGTAGGGTCTGCTGAGAGACCTCTCTTCCTGTACTATTCTCTTTCTGCCACCCAAGAAGGGCCCTCTCCCCAGTTTCTTGAGCTAAAAGGTTATGGTTCCTCTATTCCAGAGTTTCTCGAGGGGAGTATTATCTGGGTGAAGAAGGGAGAGATGAGAACTGTTTTACCTGGTTATGATGGCTCCCAGAAGTTCAAGAAGGCAAATTTCAAACCTTTATACTGTGGGCTGGAAGCCTGAGGAATAGCTGCTCCCACGGCCCTAGGCCCTGTGCTGGTGTCTGTAGCTCCTACAGACTCCTGTCCTGGGTTGAGAGGCCTGGGGATCATGCTGTGGTAAGAACTTCAGCTCTGGGCCTGCTCCTGCTCCCACTACACCAGCCTAGCTCTCTCCTAGCCTGGTCCACTGGCTGTGTTCCACTGCTGCTCCCATCCTTGTGTGGTCTGGTGTAGTTTTACATGCCTACCACTGCTGCCACACTCAGTCTACTAGTGGCATCTGTCTCGAATCTGCCCAGATTCATTTTTTTCACCAGTGTCCGACAGAATTTGTAAGAGAGCTCCGGTAAGTCCCTACTTTCACAATGCCATTTTGACTTCCTCTTTTTTTCATTTTAAAGGATATGTATTTTGTTATGTTAATCCAATTTTATTGTATTATTGAAAGCAGAGGATTCTCATTTTATAAGAATTCTGTATATTTTCAAATGTCCAATATTCATCATATTAATTAAATCACATTAGTTATGTTTTATTCTTCTAAGAAAAAAAAAGAATGTCATATAAATGCTCCTGTAGTTAAATTCATTTAATAAACAAACTTTAAAAAATCAATGAAATATGTAAAAATAAAATTGAAATATACAAATACTTTTATTTAAATTGCTTGATAAATTTATCAGACATTAGTAATAGAGGAGAAAAAAATAACAGGCTTTGGGTTATCTTTGTGTAAAACCATTAATCAACATGCCATTGCTGGCAAGTTGCCATTTTCCATGGTATAATGTCTAATCAAGAAAATATTACATGTCATCACAGAAACAATAAAAAGAAGAGCTGTCACCCTACCACATTGGAAGGAAATATCATTTAGCATTCTATGAAATTTACTAAGGTACACAGATGGAGTCAAAGAAGATAGTTACTAAGCTAAATAAGTGTTGGATCAAATATGATAATCTTTGACATAATAACTATAAATATCATAAAAGTTTCAGATACATTCTAGGATGTACAAAGATGTTCTACTGTTTATTAATATGAATCTAACATTAATTTTACCTTCCTAATGGATGTACTTTTTAAATGAAGTTTACAATGTAATATAACATGACTGTAAGGATTACAGTCCTTACATTGATCCTTACCCTAACAGGACATTCTAAAAGTAAACAAATTAAATTCTGACTCTCTTATTTCCAAGCAGTTTGAAATGTTCACGTCTGGAATTAGTTATCTGCTTTCTTTTTAAATTGGTTTATCTTCCCAGGGTTATGAAGTGTTGAGGGAGGACTAGCACCTCTTATGTAATGAATTGTCTGCCAGTTTTCAATGGTGCTAGTCCAATTGTGGTTTCCACCTTTCTCCCAACTCTCACCTGTGGTTCCAAGAAGCTGTACAGCAGCCACACTCTGATAAAACCATGTTGGCAGATGGGCCAAAACAAGTTGAGGGTCACCTAAAGGCCTCGAATCCTTCAGTTAGTTAGACAGATATCTAACGCCAGCATATAAAGACATCTCATAGAGGAATGGTGAGATGAGAAAAATTTGTTTCACCTGCCATGAAGGTAGTTTAGGCAGGTGCTATGGAGTTCTTAGAGCTTCATCAGACATGAAAAATACCAAAGTCATTGAATGAATCCCAGGCCATCACCAGTCTTCTTGACTTTTGTTGTCACTGGACTGTGATGACTGGAAGAGAGAGTGAGAGTTGTGACTTTGTGTAACTCTACCTCATCTAATCCAATTTACATGCAAGTCAAGATTATATGTGATGTCATTGGTCCTGTTGGAAAACAAAGGAAGAAAACAACAACAGCTTATCTTTCTAAATTCATTACTTTAATTTTCTCCGTGGGTAAGGATATATGGCTGATTCATTTAATCAGGATAATTCTTGGAGCTGAAGGGTGTTTGTAATTTAATTTCAAAATTGTCATCCCCAATCAAAGTCAATAATAGTTATCTATATTTTATAATAGCTGCTGCTTGCAATATTAAGAGAATATCAATTATTCTTGTTTTCCTGATGTTTGAAACAGAAAAAGTGACCATATAATAATACACCATGTCAAATGAGATCTTAGTAGGATTCAGGCTAAGCAGAAATTTCAGTTTAGATGAACTAATGAGAGTGAATCTACAACCAGAAACAAAAACCTTTACCTTAAATTTGCTTGGAGTAAATATTTCCCATACCTCTTTTAGTATTTTTTTTGTTATTACAAATCTTCACAACAATATCCACTTGTAAAAAGTAAGTCTGCTTGAATTTAGTCAAGACTGATGTTTAATGTACTTTATGGGCATGGCCAATGACTCTTTACCTTTTCAAATTTATTTTTTGGGTATATTCTCAAAGACCTCTGACTGTCTATTCTCAAGAGAAGTGTAGGATTATCTGTTAAAAACTTATTCTTCTTTATCTCATGCTGGGTTCCTGATACCTTAATTTCATGTTTTGCCTTTGACCTTGAGCCACTATAAGATGTTTCTGCCTTTGTGACTGGAATTAGATTGGCATAAACTTTCATTAGGTTTATTCCTTGGGGACAGATTAGTACATATTATATCAAGGTTTGTGTAATAAATGATTTCTTAATTAATAGAAAACAAGGAAATTGGCAACCAGAATTTACTTGCTTTTATACATGACCTTGTCATGTTAGAGGATTTATTCTGAAACAGTTTGAATAAAGAAATGCTATCACACATAAAACTTTCAATGTAAAACAATTTTGCATGAACCTGAGGAATACTTTTAACTTGAGAAAACATCCTTAATTTATGAATCTAATACAGCCTATCAGAATGAAATTAACTAACACTTCATTTAAAACAGTTTAGGCTTATAGAAATATTAATTTTGCACATATGCACTGTCATCAACTCCATTTCCAGTATATAACATAAATGGACTTCAGCAAAGAAACTGTTGTAAGGTACAAATTCAGAGTACTTTGAAATATTTTGATGAAGAATAACCACATGTTTGCATAATATGGAAAACAATTAGTGAGCTACACAAAATGGAAATAGATAAGCTGGCTTGGTAATCCTCTATTGTTTTGTAGAATAAAAGTAATTATTATTCATTTCAACTAGAGGCAAGATTTTTTTTAAGATGTGGAAAAATTCCTCTGTCCTCAAAAAGGAAAAAAAAAAAGAGATAAGGACCAAAAATAAAATATCACTAATTTTATGGATTATTTTCAAGCATTCATATGACAGATTTATTTCCAAAATCCACTTTTGACCAATTTTTTCAATTCCCTTCAAAATAGTTATTATTTTTTATTTGTAGAGCAACCTTGGAATATCAGAAGTCATTACCTCTCAACACTACAAATTTATCATTTTGCCTTCCATGTCAATACATAGCATGCACACACACACACACACACACACACACACAAATACATAGCTTCTATCACAGAGAGTGCACTTTTACAGAAAAAAAAACAAAATTGTTAATATTAATATCTTAACTTCCTTATTTTTTTTCTTTTGCTATTACTCAATGTTATGTACATGAAGGATAGCATGGAATATTGGATATGGAATTGGCCTAAGACTCAGAAAGATCCCAGTTCATGTCCTTCCTCTTACATGTATTTATGTGTGATACTGTTCAAGTGGCGTATCCTTTCAGTCAATCCATGAAATCAAGACTATAGTTTGCAGAGCACTTGCTGATTTCCATTGGTAGAAAGAACTTTCTTCATAAAGAATTTCCTGCACAGGTGAAATCATATCTGGCATTATTATTATTATTATTATTATTATTATTATTATTGTAACTAATAATTTTAATGTTGATGATCATGATGATTATGATCATCATGATAATGATGACTAACCAGTGTGGATTAGTGGAAACAGTGCTAATGAAAAATCTTGAGAATATAGTTGCAATTCTAGCTCAGTCATTAACTAAGTGTGTGATATGAGCTGTCACTGATTTACCCATTTAGATGATTTGTAAAAACATCTATTTTTTACAGTTTTAAACTTTGATAATTGATTCATTCTTACTTTTATTGTAAATGAAAATATTACATCATCAACTTGACATAAATCAGTAATTGGAATGTAGAACTTTTGCATTGTTGATGTTACTTTTATACTAATCAATGCACATTTTGTTACTTAGTTCTATTTTATCCCATATTCTCAGTTACTTTATAAACCTAACCAAGGGGGAAATAGTCTGTGTCCCATAGAGAGAAGGGGAAAAAAGCAAGACAATGAGCTATATGAGAAATCAGTCCATGACTTATAAGCACCTTATCTACTACAGGTACAAATGCGGTTTTTAAAGTCAAATTAAAAAGAAGGTTTGAACAGTCCCTGGAAATATCACTAGCTGCTTAATTTTTACTAGAATAGGAAAGTAAAGAATAGTAAACAGGACAAGTAATCAAAGTCCCAGATGTTGGATCATTAATTTAAAAAAAATAATAAAACCAAGAACAAAACCATTCCCTAGTTATATTGCTTAGTTTAGTTTTAGTTCTCCTTAAAGATTTATTTTTATTTCTTTGGCTTGCCTATTTGTTCTTGGGAATGATTTTTTTTTTAAAAAATATACCCATGAAGCATATTATTTTTTAGTCACTGCTGTTGATGGCAACAAGGCTGCAAAATTTATAAATTCTGTCCTTTTGAAAGGCAATAATTATGACTGAGGTTTGGGTTCTGAAAATTAATCATATTAGTAACCTTTTCTGGAAGTGGTAAGTTAATCTTTTCAACTTCAAAATTTTTATACTTCCAGTGAACATTATCTGCATTTTAATAAATAGATCCTTTAAGCTTCTGATTACAACTGTGCAGCCACTATTTCTTACAGCTGCACAACTCTTTGGCACTAAAATGGTAATTTATACATCATTCATTCTACTTTACTATTCACAAAGGCTAAATTAACAAGCATTGTACACAGTGAGAGAAGATTTATAAGGTTGAGTGAATTCAATACTTTTACATCATCATCATCATCATCATCATCAATAATGATTATTATTTTTATTTCCCAAACAATGTGAAATTACAACTGTAGTAATTGGCAATGCAAATGTATTTTAAAATTTAAAGTATAAATTGATGAAAAATATCAGATATCTTTGTAATCATTTTGAAAAAAAATATTTAAAATTAGAGAGTAATTGATTTCAACTTTATTAATTTATTGAAGCAACATTTAATAAGTGTCTATTCTGCTTGATAACACAGTTTTGAGAGCTGGAGGAAATACAAATATAAATAGGATACTGTCCCACTCCCTTCTATCATCAAGCTTTTAATCTAATAATAATCTTAGAAGTGCATGTAAATATAGATGATTTGATTTTTTTTAAAAAAAATATTTTTGGTTTTCAATGTTCACTTTTACAAGATTTTGAGTTCCAAATATTTCCCCTCTCTGTCCACCTCCTCAAGACAGTATGCAATCTTATATAGGCTATACATATAAAGTCATGGTAAACATATTTCTACATTAGTCATTTTGTGATAAAAGAATCAGAACAAAAGGGGCAAACTATGAGAACGAAGTGGAAAAAAATAACCAAAAAGAAAATATAGTATGCTTTGATCTGTACTCAGACTCCATAGTTCTTTCTCTGGATGTGGATAGCATTTTCCATTAAAAGATTTTTAGACTTTTCTTAGGTCATTGTGTTTCTGAGAAGAGTTAAGTCTATCAAAATTGATCATTGCACAATATTGCTATTACTGCGGCAATGTTCTCCTGGTACTGCTCACTTCAATTAGCCACACTTCATATAACTCTTTCCAGGTTTTTCTGAAATTCGACTACACATCATTTCTTATGGAATGGTAGTATTCCAGTATATCCATATACCACAACTTGTTTAGACATTCTGCAAACAATGGGCATCCCCTCAATTTCTAATTCTTTACCATCGCATAAAGAGCTGCTATAAATATTTTTGTACATGCTGGTCTTTTTCCCTTTTTAAATGATCTCTTTGGGACACAGACCTAGTAGTGGTATTTCTGGATCAAAGGGTATACACAGTTTGGCTGCCCTTTAGGCAGAGTTCCAAATTGTTCTCCAGAATGGCTATATCATTTCACAACTCCACCAACAATGAATTTGTGTCTAACTTTTCCCACATCTCCAATATTTATCATTTTACTGTTTTGGCATGTTAGCCAATCTGAGTGGTGTGATGTGGTATCTCTATCAATGGTGATTCAGAACATTTTTTAATATGACTATAAATGGCTTTAATTTCTTTCTCTGAAAACTGCCTATTCATATCCTTTGATGATTTATCAATTGAGAAAGTAATTATGTTCTTATAAATTTGAATCAGTTATCTATATATTTTAGACATGAGGCTTCACCAGACACATTGGCTACCATAATTATTTCCCAGGTTTCTGCTTCCCTTTTAATCTTGGTTGCATTGGCTTTGTTTTAGCAAAAACTTTTTAGTTTATTGTAATCAAAATTGAATTTCATACTGTTCTCTATATCTTATTTCATCCTAATTTCTTCCATTCTTCATAGATCTGACAGGCAAAGTATACCTTTCTCTCCTAATTAGTTTATAATATCCTTCTTTATGTCTAAAAGATGTACTCATTTTGACCTTATCTTGGTATACAGTGTGAGATGTTGGCCTATGCCCAGCTTTCATACTGATTGCCAGTTTTCACAACAGTTTTTTTCAAATAGTGAATTCTTTTCCCAGAAGCTGGAGTTTTTGGGTTCATCAAACAGTAGATTAATATTGTCATTGACTATTGTGTCTTGCGTACCTAACCCATTCCACTGATCTACCACTCTATTTCTTAGCCAGTACCAAATAGCTTTGATGATTTAGTGATATGATTTAAGAAAAGGGTTGTGTGCATATGTTTGCAAAGTGTCATATGAAGAGATGATAAAGCGATCACTTCCATTTGCAGTGAATCAAGGAATATTTTACATAGAGATGTCAATAGAGTTATGTATGGATAGATGGATGGATAAATATCACTGGCAAATGGTAGATATTAGAGAAATAGCATTCCAAGCAAAGAGAACAAATATATAGAACTAACATAGGAAAGAATAAGTTCATGAAATGGCAAAGGAAGCTGGTTTTACTGGAGTATTTATTGAGTGAGCAGAAACAAAGTGAAATTAGACTAAAGAGATAGGTCAGTTAAAAGTATAATGATTTCTAAGGTAAAGGGCATGGGCTTAGTGGATACTAAGCCACCATATAAAGTTTTTTTTTTTGTTTTGTTTTTAGCATTGAAGTGATATGATTGTGCCTTCTTGTTAAATATATTAATCTGACAATGATTCGTGTTGGATTTATGTTAGAAATGTTAATGTCACAATAATGTGCATGTTGGATTGGGGTCTAGGGTATATTCAAGGAACACTACTACCTCTGGTGTGAAAATTGTGAAGTCTTTTTCAGGGCTGTTTTCCACTTTTGGTGTTCACCTGATTCAACCAACTCTCACCTGTAATTCCAAGAAATTGTAGTGTGTGGAGGTGCCCCTGCCTTGTGAACCATTTCAGCTCATGGGCTAAACTGAGTGGAGTGTAACTGAGGGGTGTCAAACCCTTCTGTGAGTTAGAGGGATGTCTACCCCAAGAATGTGAAGACTTCCTCCAGCAGAATGGGTGGATGAGAACAATTTATTTCAAAGGCCATGAAGGTGGCTAAAGGAGGTGCTGTGGCACACTTGGTTTAAAATCAAAGACATTAAAGTCATCAACATCATCCTGAGTCATCACAGTTGTCTTGCCTTTATCTTGCTTTTACTGCATTCTGATGATTCTGGAAGAGAGAGCGAGGCCAATGACTTTGCCTTCCTCTGCCTCACTTCAATCCAATTTGTGTGAATCAAAAGATATCACTTGTACCATTTATACTTTTTTTTACCTACCTCAAAATCCTGTAATGACCCAAAAATGAGGAAAAAGCAGTTGCCGATGTACTGTGAGCTGTAGTCACAACCCGGCACACAGGTGGCCCAGGTCAGAGAGTTGTCTTCTCACTGGAAGCATATATAGGAAGTGGCTACCTCCTGCATGTTTGAGTAAAGTCCACACTGCTCACTTTTGGTGTGAGGAAGGGACTGGAAAATGTAGACTAAAATTTTCTCCCACCATGACAAACTCTGATGAGGTAAAAGAAAATAAAATTATGAAGACCTAGAGACATTCATCATCAATGTGCCAAAAGAGGACAAGGTTATAATTCTGGGTGACTTTAAAGCAGGTATAGGGACAGACTAGCAGACATGGCAGAGATTCCTTTGGGGAAATGGAGCCAGAAACAGCAACAACAATGACCACTTACTAAGCAAGACTTGTTTATCTCATGACCTTGTCACCATTACTGTCTTCCATTTACTAAATGGAAGAAAACTTCATGGATTCACCCTCACCACAAACATTGGCATTAAATAGATGATGTTATTGTAAGTAGAAAAGAGAGACAAGATGTGAGAGTGACATAGGTGATATGTGGTGCATAATGCTGGACTGAACATAGACATTCTCTCCAAGCTAAATATTCACATCCAACAAAAGCTGTAGCTTCAAGGAAAGACAACTATCAGAAGATTTAATGTCATCAGTCTAGAGTGCAACTCTGAGTGGAAACTTCATTGTTAACTTGGAGGGAAAGCTGAGCCAACACGTGGTTGGCAGCAGAGAAACAGGAAAAAGAGTGGGGGGTTTTCAGAGATTTCATATCCAGCACTGCATTTAATTATCTGGGCCACTACACTCAAGAATATAATGATTGATTAGGTTTGTTTAGATTTTAAAATTGATTAGATATTTAAAATGACTTGGAAATTCTTAAACTGCTAAATGAGAAATGAGAATTACACAGGGTTTACCAATCTCTAAGAAGGTAATGTTGAACTCTATCAAAAGTAAAATATAAGTGAAGCTTAGGAAAATGTAGGATTCTTGACTCAGTAAAAAGGCAGGGGAAATTCAGTTTCATGCTGATAGTTAAGAATGAAAAGCACTTCTATGAGGCCCTGGAAGTTATTTATGTGTCTATGGTGCATGTTAACTACTCAGTTCTGATGGAGACATATTGATTAGTGATAAGGTCCTTATCCCAGAAAGATGGGCTGAACATTTCCATAGTGTTCTCAACAGATCATCATCAATGTTGAAACCATTGCCCACATATCTCAGATAAAAGTCCAACTGAAGAAGAGGCTTTAAATGGCATTAGAATATTTTTGTGTGGCAAAGCAACTGATGCTGATTCTATTCCAGATGAGATTTAGAAGGCAGGGAGGCCCCTGCTTATATATTAGTTGACTGAAATTTTTCAGATTATGTGGCAAGTGGAGGTTATCCAATAGGAATTCAATGTCATCTCCATTGTCCATCTGTATAAAAGTAAAGGAAAGAGATTGCATTGTAACAATCATAGTGGGGCTCTCTTTTAGTCATTGCTGGAAATCTTCTTGCTAGAGTCTTCCTTAATAGGCAGATCATTAATCCTGAAGATGGTCTACTACCAGAAAGCCAGTGTGGCTTTAGAAAGGGCTGAGACCCAGTTGATTTGGCATTTGCTGCCTGACAAATGAGAATGCCAGGAGCAATACAGAGGTGCATACACATTTCTTGATGTGACCAAGGTCTTTGTCACTATTAGGTGTGAGAGCTTATAGAAAAATCTGTCAAAATTTGGTTGCCTGAAGAAGTTCATCATAATTGTACATCAGTTTCATGACAGCATGTTTGCCTGGTGTCTGAATAATGGACGATGCTCTCGCTCTTTCCCAGTCACCAGTGGTATAAAGCAAGAATGTGTGCTTGCTCCCATGCTTTTTAGCAAGATGTTTTCAGCAATGTTGTCAAATGCCTTCAATGAGTATGGAAACAGCATAAGGGCGGCTGCCACACTATTGTTAAATTAGTAAATTTGAAAAAGCTGCAGCCAGATCTAAAGTGGAGGGTGAGTTGGTACATGACTTTTTGTTCGCAGATGATTGTGCACTCAATGCGGCCTCTGAAGCTGAAATGCAACAAAGTATGGATTGACTCTCTGTCACTTGTACTAATTTTGGCCTAACAATCAACACCAAGAAAACATAGGTTCTCCACCAGCTGGCACCACCTCATCCAAATATGGAACAAGATTAGATACATTGAAGGGAGAAAATTTGAATACTGTGGATAAGTTCATTCACTTTGTCAGTATACTTTTCAGAGATGTAGACATAAGTCTACATAACAGGTTTATATACACTTTGCCAGAGCTAGCTCAGTGTTTGAGCACCTCTGAAAAAAAAAAAAAAACAATGGGACAAAAGAGGTATTAGGCTGCTTACCAAACTGAAGGTCTACAGAACCATTATGCTGACCTTATTTTTGTATGCTTATGAAACCTGGAAAGTATATCAGCTTCATTCCAGGAAACTAAATCACTTCCAATTGAATTGTCTTCCAAAGATTCTAACAATCACCTGGTATGATAAAGTACTGGACATGGAAGTCCTTTCTGGAGCTAAAGTGCCAAGTGTTCAAACTCTACTAGAGAGAGCACACTTCTGAAGGGCTGGCCACATTGTTTGGATGTCAAATATACTTTTGCCTAAAAGACCAGTTTAAGGACAATCATGCAAGGCAGATACTCATATGGTGCTCAGAAGAGATAAAAGGAGCTTTAAAATGATGTAAGAGAGGCAAAAGGAAAGTAGGGAAAAGAAATGAGAGTGATACAAAAGAATTATGAAAAAAGAATCAACACCTTGGAAAACTGCTTAAAAAGTATAATTGTCCAAGTGGAAAAGGAAACATAAAAATCCACTGAAGAAAACAGCCCCTCAAAGAGTACAATTGGCCAAATGGAAAAGAAACTACAAAAGCTAATTGAAGCACTTTAAAACTTAGAGTTGGGTAAGTGGGAGCTACTGACTCTATGAGATATCAAGAATCAAGCAAGAAACATCAAAAGAATGAAAAAATGGAAGAAAATGTAAAATACCTCATGGGAAAACAGCTTACCTGGAAAATAGATTCAGGAGGGACAATATCAGAATCACTGAACTACCTGAAAGCCATAGCCAAAAGGACAAACTGGACAGAATTGTCAAGAAATTATCAAGGAAAACTGCCCTAAGGCCCCTAAGGATCCAAAGGACAAAATAGGCATTGACACAATCCACCGATCACCTCATGGAAGAGATTAAAAAACAACCACAAATAAACAAAAAATAAAATAAAATTTCAAGGAACATTATAGCCAAATTTCAGAACTATCACATCAAGAAAAAAAATACTACAAGTGGCCAGAAAGAAACAATTGAAATATTGCGGAGACACAATCAGGTTTATACAAGACTTAGCAGCTGCAACCCTAAATGGTTGGAGATTATGAAAGCCAAAGAACCCTGAACTACAATCACAAATCACTTACCTGGCTAAATTAAGAGTAATTCATCAAGGGAGGAAATGGTCATTCAATGAAATAGAAGAATTTCAAGCTTCATCAGGAGACCAGAACTAAAAGAAAAATTTGACTTTCAATTTCAAGATCCAAGAGAAGCATAAACAGGTAAAAGAGATAAGGAAACAGAAGGGATTGTATAGAGCTAAACTATATTCTTTCACGGGGAGATGACACTTCTAATTCTTAAAAATTGTATCACTAGTAGCAGAGCCCTAAGAAATATATGGAGACAGAGCCTATGGTTGTAATGGCAAGCAAAGTGGGACTTTTCACTTTTTTTTTCCTTTTGGAGTATTTCACAACACTAAGGCAATCAAGTGCCTTTGAATGAGTCTTGCCTTTGTTTGAATCAAGTCTTTGATTATATCAAGTGTTTGATGGACTGCGTAAGTCACAAGAAAGCCTAAGTCACATCAGTTTGAGTGACGTGGTTGTGATGCCCTCTGACCATGAGGAATTGCATATATACTTTAGGTTGGCATTTTGTTTGGGGGGCTCACTCATTGGAAGAGTGTTCATGTGATTTAGTCAGACAAGACTCTGGGTAGCCATTAAGGAACCTCCTGGTTTTGAAAATCTAGATATCAGTGTTTCTCTCTCTGGTAACTATGTATGTATTGTTATGGACAGATATTTAAAAGCCCAGTCACCTGATTTGTGGTATTTTGCTCAGTTTATTTAATTTCTGCTTGCAATTTCTGTTTGCATTTTCTCAGAAGTTCAAGGTGCTGACTTTTCCCCCTGAACTAAGTGAATGACATATGTATGTTTAACTAAAGTGAGATTGTAAACCCCTTAAAGTTGCTGTCCTTAGAAAAGCAGATCAAAGAACCTGTGCTAACAGACCTCCTGTGTGCTAGTGTTATTGGCCTTGCATTTTCCATGGCAGGTGTAAGCAGCATTGTTGTTACATGGGTATAAGATGAATTCAAGGGAATGAAATAAAAAAGAAAATTAGGGGATGAGCAAGAGGAGTACAATGGATGCAGAAGGAAAGAAGAAGTCAAATGGGGTAAATTATTTCACAGAAAGAAGCATGAAAGACTTATTACAGTGAGGGGGAAGATGGGAAGGTGGGTGATGAACTTCACTTGAACCTTACTCCCATCAGTATATGTTCAACAAGGGAATCATACATACAACATGTTGAATATAGAAATCTATTCTACCCAACTGGGAAGTAAGTGAAGGAGGACTGGGGACTGACAGAAGGGAGAGCAGATGAGAGGAGATGGTAGGCAGAAACAAAACACTGTTGAGGAGGCAAAGGGTGAAAGAAGACAGAAGACAGACAAGAGGAAGAATCAGATATTGGGAAATACATGGGTAGTAATCATAACTGTGATGTGAATGGAATGAATTCTCCCAGAAAACAAAATTAGATAACAGACTGGATCAAAAAGCAGAATCCTACAGTATATTGTTTACAAGAAACACATTTGAAACAGGGGGAAACACACAGGGTAAAGGTAAAAGGGTGGAGTAGAATATATTATGTTTCAGCTGATGTAAAAGAAAAGCAGAGGTAGTAATCTTAATCTCAGATAAAACTAAAGCAAAGATAGAGCTAATTAAAGGAGATAAAGAAGAAAACTATATCCTGCTAAAAGACACCATAAACAATGCAGTAGTATCATTACTTAACATACATTCACCAAGTAGTATAACATACACATTCTTAGAGGAGAAGTTAAGAGAGTTACAGGAAGAAATAGAGAGCAAAATTATAATAGTGGGGGACCTCAACTTCCCCCTCTCTGAACTTGATAAATGTAATCTCAAAATAAACAAGAAAGAACTTAAGAAGGTGAATAGAACTTTAAAAAATGTAGATATGATGGACCTCTGGAGAAAAGTGAATGGGGATTGAAAGGAATATACTTTTTTTCTCAATGGCATATGGCACATACATGAAAATTGACCATGTACTAGGGCATAAAAACCTCACAATCCAGTGCAGAAAGGCAGAAATAGTCAATGCATCATTTTCAGATCATGATGCAATACTAATTATTTGTAATAAAGGGCCATGGAAAGATAGACTAAAAACTAATTGGAAACTAAATAATCTAATCCTAAAGAATGAGTGGGTCAAACAACAAATCATAGAGATAATCAATAGTTTCATTCAAGAGAATGACAAATAATAAGACAGCATACCAAAATTTATGGGGTTCAGGCAAAGCAGGTCTTAGGGGAAATTTTATATCTCTGAATGCTTACATGAATAAAATGAAGAAAAATGAGATCAATGAATTGGGTATGCACGTGAAAAAGCTAGACAAAGAACGAATTGAAAATCTCCTATTAAATACCAAATTAGAAATACTGAAAACCAAAGGAGAGATTAATAAAATTGAAATTAAGAAAACTATTGAACTAATAAAATTAAGACTGATTTTATAAAAGAAAATAAAATTAATAAATCTTTGGTCAATTTTGATTAACAAAAAGAAAGAAGAAAACCAAATTACCAGTATGAAAATGAAAAGAGTATATTCACCTTCAATGAAGAGGAAATTAAAACAATAACTAGAAATTATTTTGTGCAATTATATGCCCAGGAATCTGGTAATCTTAGGGAAATGGATGAATATTTACAAAAATATAAACAGCCCAGATTGACAGAAAAGGAAGTAAAGTACTTAAATAACCCTATCCTTAGAAAAAGAAAGTGAACAAACCTTCAATGAACTCCCTAGGAAAAAATCTCCAGAGCCAGATGGTTTTACAAGTGAATTCTATTGAACATTTAAAGAACAATGAATTTCAATACTTTAGAGACTATTTGGGTAAATATGCGAAGAAGGAGTGCTACCAAATTCCTTTTATGACTCAGATATGGTAATGATACCTAAACCAGGAAGAGTCAAAACAGAGAAGGAAAATTATAGACAAATTTCCTTAATGAATATAGATGAAAAATCTTAAATAATATATTAGCAAAAAGATCACAGAAACTTATTATAAGAATAATACACAATAACTAGGCAGGATTTATTCCAGGAATGCAAGGCTGGTTACGTGTTAGGAAAACTATCAGAATGATTGATCATAACAACGAAGCTAGTAGAAAACATTTGATTATCACAGTAGATACAGAAAAAGCTTTTGACAAAATACGACACTCATTCCTATAAAAAAAAAAACAACTAGAGAGCATAGGAATAAATGGAACATTCATTAAAATGATAAATATCATCTACCTAAAACCATCAGCAAGCATTCTATATAATGGGGAAAGATAAATTCATTTTCAATAAGATCAAGGGTGAAACAAGGATGTCCATTATCACCACTGCTATTCAATATGGTACTAGAAGTGTTAGCATTAGCAATAAGAGAAGAAAAAGAAATTGAAGAAATTAGAATAAGCAAAAAAAAAACTAAATTATTACTCTTCACAGATGACATGATGATATATTTACAAAATCATAGAGCATCAAGTAAAAAGCTACACAAAATAATAAATAACTTTAGCAAAGTTGCAGGACATAGAATAAACCTGCATAAATCCTCGGCATTCCTGCATATTACAGACAAAGTGCAACAGCAAGAGATAGAAAAAGAAATTCCCTTTAAAATTACTGTAGACATTATAAAATACTTCAGTGTCTACCTGCCAAAACAAACCAGGAACTATATAAACAGAATTACAAAACACTATTCACACAAATAAAATCAGATCTAAATAGTTGAAAAAACATCAGTTGCTCATGATTGTGCTGAGCTAACATAATAAAAAATGATAATTTTACATAAATTAATTTACTTATTCAGTGCCATACCAATTGAATTACTAAAAATTACTTTATAGAGCTAGGAAAATAACCACTGAATTCATCTGGAAGAGCAGAAGGTCTAGAATTTCAAGGGAATTAATGAAAAGAAATGCTGAGGAAGGTAGCCTAGCCATACCAGATCTTCAACTGCTTTAAAAAGCAGCAGTCATTAAAACTACTTGGCACTGGCTAAGAAATAGAGTGGTGTATCAGTGAAATACGATGTGCACATAAGACATAGTAGTCAATGACTATAGTAATCTACTGTTTGATAAACCCAAAGACCCCAGCTTCTTGGATAAAAACTCACTATTTGACAAAAACTGTTTGGAAAACTTCAAAATACTATGGTAGAAACTGGGCATAAACCAATGTCTCACAGCATATACCAAAACAAAATCAAACTGGATTACTATTTAGATATAAAGGCTGATATTATAAGCAGTCTGGGAGAGCAAGGAATATTTTGCTTGTCAAATTTATGGAGAAGGGAAGAATTTATGACTAAACAAGAGGCAGAGAGTGTTATGAAATGCAAAGTGGATAATTTTGATTACATTAAATTGAAAAGTTTTTGTACAAATGAAGCCAATTCAACCAAGATTAGGAGGGAAGCAGAAAATTGGGAAAGAGTTTTTGCTACCAGTGTCTCTGATAAAGGCCTCATTTTTAAAATATACAGAGAATTGAGTCAAATTGATAAGAATATAAGTCATTCCTTAATTGACAAATGGTCAAAAGGCATGGACAGGCAGTTTTCAGAGGAAGAAATTATATATACATATATATATATATGTATGTGTGTATATATATACATATATATGTGTGTGTGTATGTATGTATATATATAGTCATATGAAAAAATGCTCTAAATTGCTATTGATTAGTGAATTTCAAATCAAAAGAACTCTTAGGTACCACATCACACCTGTCAGATTGGCTAATATGACAAAATAGGAAAACGATAAATGCTGGAAAGAATGTGGGAAATTTGGAACACTAGTGCATTGTTGGTGGAATTGTAAACTGATCCACCCTTTCTGGAGAGCAATTTGGAACTTGCCCAAAAGGCTATAAAAATGTGCATACTCCTTGACCCAGCAATATCACTTCTAGGGCTGTATTCCAAAGAAATCATACAAACGCGAAAAATTCATGTATGTACAAAAATATTTATAGCAGCTCTTTTAGTGGTGGCAAAGAATTGGAAATCCAGGGGATGCCCATCAATTGAGGAATAGATAAACAAATTGTGGTATATGAATTTAATATAATGCTACTGTTCTATAAGAAATAATGAGCAGACAGACTTCATAATAACCTGGCAAGACTTATATGATCTGATTCTGGTGAAGGAACAGAACCAGGAGAACATTATACAAGATTACAGACACACAGTATCTCTGATAGACTCTGCTCTTCTCAGCAATGCAAGTTTCTAAGGGAACTCCAAAAGATTTATGAAAGAAAAAGTTATGCACATCCAGAGAAAGAGTTGTGGAGTCTGAGTACAAATTGAAGCAAACTATTTGCTCTTTTTTTTGGTTTGTTTGTGTTTTTGTTTCTTTTTTGTTTCTTCTTTCTTGCAGTTCATTCCATTGGTTATAGGTCTTTACAACTTCATTATTGTGAAAATATGTTTAGTGTGAAGGTATATGTAGAATCTGTATTGGACTGCATGGCATCTTGGTTTGCGAGGTGGAAAAAAAGGAAGGGGAAAAATTTGAAACTCAAAAACTTGAAGAACTGAATGTTGTAAACTAAAACTAAAAATGTTTTTTTGGAGTGGGGAAGGCAGAGTAATTGGGGTTAATTGACTTGCCCAAGGTCACACAAGTAGTAAGTGTGTAAAGTGTCTGAAGCTGGATTTGAACTTAGGTCCTCCTGATTCCAGGGCCTGTACTCTACTCACTGTGCCACCTAACTGCCCCAAAACTAAAATTAAAGTAATGAAAAGGAGACTAAACAAATTCTAGAGCAGTAGAACCTACAAAAAGACAGAGTGAAACAATTTTCCAGCCCAAGACAACTTAGAAGTTTGACAGGAAATATCTTTTGCAGCAGGATAAGACAGGATTCCAGTCCTAAGCAAGCTGCGGCACAGACTCAACCCCAGTAAATCAAGAACAGGCCATGAGGTGTCTGAGTCAGTGGGAACAAGGGTGGTTTCTTTCTATTGTTTCCACCTAAATTTTATTACTTTTAGAATATCAATAAATAATTTGATTTGGTTTTCCAAACCAAATTTTTTTCCATTCTAATTTGCTGAAAAATTATTTGCTTTCTTTATTCTCTGGCAAGGTCTAAGGGAATGTTTTATGTGCCATCCATAAAATGTACAATTTTGTCTCCTTTTTGTTAGTGTTTGTGACTTTAGTCTCTCTTTCTCTGTATTTTTCTGTGTGTGTGTGTCTTTCTCTGCCTTTCTGATTCTCTCTTTAGAGATACTCCAATCATTTCTAGAACAATGAAAAACAACAAGGCAAAAAAGAAGCATTCTTGCTTTACACTGGTATTTACTGAGATAATGTCTTGTATCTATTGTAAGTAATGATATACATATACACAAATACACATACATACAAACATGCATATACATATGTATGTGTAGGTATATACATACCTACAAAAATACATACTCATATAAATGTGAATGTATATTCTTGTCTTTGTTTTAGGGCCAGGTGACTATGGCAATCCATAATAGTTAAAGTGAGTTCGTTATAATTATTTGATGTATGAAATTGGGTTATAAGTATGAAAAAGTACCTACATATAATAAATAGTTCTATATTTTTATCCCAAATTTTGTTTTAAGCAATAAAATCTAGAACAGTGTATTTTGATATTTATTTATTCCTGTTATGAAAAAAATATCATAGTATTATTATCAGATTTTTAATTATCTGACAAATTTTATAAAACTAGACATAATATTTAAAGTTTGTCTAAAATAATAACAAAATGATCAGTAAGGCTTATTATTCTCATATTACTTCGACATGAGGCAATTTAGTGATGAGTTAAATCTCTACTAATATACAAAATTAATTTGAGTAGATATGTCACAAAAAATACCCCCAGGATGATGTAGTTTTCTTTCTCTTTTTCCATTGAGGGATTTAACTATATTTTCTATATTGAAAATTGCTAGTGATGGTGAAGACAACAGACCCACATCCTGCTCTATATGCATAGAACAGGACTCTGTTGTCCAATATCAACATTCCTTTGCTTCTTTTAAATCTGTTAAAATGGGGGAGCTGAGCCAAGATAGTGGCTGGAAAGCAGGAACTAGCATGAGCTCCCCACCAAGTCCCTCCAAAAACCTATAAAAATGGCTTTGAACCACATCTAGAACTGCAGAACCCAGAAAGTGGAAGAGGGAAGCAGGGCTATAGCCCAGAACAGCCTGGATGGTCTCTGGGTAAGGTCTACCCCAAACGGAGCTGAGAATGGAGGGGAGCGGAGCTGAGCAGGGCACAGCCCAGCGTGGGCTGCGTGGACCGACCAGACCACGGACGGAGGAGACCAGGAGCCCGGTGGAGCTTGCCCCAGCACCCTGAATCAGTGAGCTCAGGCAGTTACCAGACCTCTCAACCCATGGACACCGGGGACAGCAGAGAAGATTAGTGGGAAAAGCTGCTGAGGACAGGGAGTTTGGGGTTCAGCCACTGCCCCAGGGGGAGCGGAGGTGGGGCAGCTACAGAGCTACAGCTGCAGTTGCTTCTGGCCCCAGGGCCACCTGGTGGGAGGAATTAAGTGGCTGATCAGAGCAGGAGTGAAGAGCCTGCTGAATATCTATGTCCAGTCCAGGTTGGGGGTTCTTGGGCAAGGAGGAGTGCTGGTGTGGCAGTGCATCTGCCCAAGCTTGGAGCATAGAACTCTTTAGTCTACAAGCAGTCATACCCTGCTGAAAAACTCAAGGGTCAAGTAAGTTGTCTGGGAACATGGCCAGGCGGTGAAAACACACCCAGATTCAGTATCAGACTTTGGAATCCTTCTTTGGTGACAAAGAAGACCAAAACATACAGTCAGAAGAAGTCAACAAAGTCATAGAGCCT
>CM053626.1:80461996-80475530 GCA_028646595.1 Phalanger gymnotis
CAATCTGACAGGAGAGATGTGCTACCTAAGACTTGTTTTGATTTGCATTTCTCTAATCATTAGCGATTTTGAATATTTTTTTCATATGCCTATAGATATCTTTAATTTCTTCCTCTGAAAACTATCTGTTCATATGCTTTTACCACATCTCAATTGGGGAATGATTTGTATTCCTATAAATTTGACTCGGTTCCCTGTATATCTTAGAGATGATGCACTTATCAGAGATGCTGGTTGCAAAGATTTTCTCTCAATTTTATGCTTCCTAATCTTTATTGCATTGGCTTTTTTATACAAAAACATTTCAATTTAACATAATCGAAATTATACATTTTGCATTTTGTAATGCTCTATATCTCTGCTTGAGTCATGAATTCTTTGCTTTTCCATAAATCTGATAGGTAAACTATTCCTTGCTTTCCCAAATTGCTTATAGTATCAAACTTCTTTCTAAATCATGAACCCATTTTGACTTTATTTTGGTATATGGTGTAAGATATTGGTGTATGCCCAGTTTCTGCCTTACCATTTTCCAATTTTCCCAGCAGTTTTTGTGAAATAGTGAATTTTTAGCACAGAAGATGGATTCTTCCAGTTTATCAAAGAGTAGATTGCTATAGCAGTTGACTACTGCATCTTGTGTTCCTATCCTATTCCACTGATCCACCCCCCGGTAGTTTTGATGACTGTTGATTTATAGTACAGTTTAATATCTAGGATGGCTAGGCCACTTTCCCTAGCATTTCTTTTCATTAATATCCTAGAAATTCTAGAACACTTATTCTTCCAGATGAATTTTGTTATTATTTTATCCAGCACTATAAAATAATTTTTGGTAGTTTGATTGGTATGGCACTGAATAAATAAATTAATTTAGGTAAAATTGTCATTTTTTTGTTAACTTGGCCTAACAATAAGCAACAGATATTTTCCCATTTATTTAGATCTAACGTTATTCACATGAAAACTGTTTCATAATTATGTTCATATAAGTCTTGGTTTGTCTTGGCAGATAGACTCCCAAATATTTTATAATATCTACAGTAACTTTGAATGGAATTCCTCTTTCTATCTCTTGCTATTAGGCTTTGTTAGTAATGTATAGGAATGCTGAGAATTTATGTGGGTTTATTTTGTATCCTGCAACTTTGCTAAACCTGTTTAGTGTTTCAAGTAGATTTTTACTTCATTCTTTAGGATTCTCTAAGTAAATCATCATGTCATCTGCAAAAAGTGATAACTTAGTTTCTTCTTTGCCTATTCTAATTTCTTCAATTTCTTTTTCTTCTCTTATTGCTACAGCTAATACTTCTAGCACAAATTGAATAGTATGGGTGATAATGTACATCCTTGTTTCACCCCTGATCTTATTGGGAATGCATTTAGCTTATCTCCATTACAAATAATGCCTGTTGATGGTTTTAGGTAGATGTTGTTTATAACGTAAAGGAAGACTCCACTTATTCGTATGCTTTCTAGTGTTTTTAACAGGAATGAGTGTTGTATTTTGTCAAAGGCTTTTCCTGCCTCGATTGAGATGATTATATGGTTTCTGCTAGTTTTGTTGTTGATATGCTCAATTATGCTGATAGTTCTCCTCATATTGAGCCAGACAGCCTTGCATTCCTGGAATAAATCCTACCTGCTCATAGTGTATTATTCTCATGATAAGTCGCTGCAATCTTTTTGCTAATATTTTATTTAAATTTTTTGCATCAACATTCATTCAACAAAATAATCCTATATAACAATGTAATTAATTAGCCTTATTGATTAAATAGGGTTTTTTTTCCATCATTTACCTTTTTATGTCTTTCTTGAGTTTTTTATTTGGAGATCAAATTTTCCGTTGAGCTCTGGCCTTTTCATCAGGAAGGTCTGGAATTCCCTTATTTCATTGAATGTCCATCTCTTTGCCTGGAAAATTATGCCCAATTTTGCTGGATAGTTGATCCTTGCCTGTAGTCCAAGGATCCTGAAGTCCTTTGCCTTTTGGAATATTGTATTCCAATTTCTCCTGTCATTTAATGTAGAAGCTGAAAGATTCTGTGTGATCCTGACCATATTTCCATGATATTTGAATTGTTTCTTCCTAGCTGCTTGCAATATTTTCTCCTTGACCTGGTAGTTCTGGAAATTGGCTATAATATTTCTTGGAGTTTTCAATTTGGGATCTTTTTCCGGGGGTGATCGATGGATTCTTTTGATGACAGTTTTACCCTCTGGTTCTAGGACCTCCAGGCAATTTTCTTCAAGGATTTCTTGGAAGATTGTGTCCAGGTTCTTTTTTTTCATCATAGCTTTCAGGTAGACCAATAATTCTTAGATTGTTTCTTCTGGATCTGTTTTCCAGGTCGGTTGTTTTTCCAATCAGATATTTCATATTTTCTTCTATTTTTTTTCATTCTTTAGATTTTGTTTGACTTATTCTTGATGTCTAACAATAAATTAGCTTCTACTTGCCCAATTCTAATTTTTAATGTTTTGTTTTCTTCCTTTGTCTTCTCTATCTCCCTTTTTATTTGCTGGATTTTATTTTTCAATGAAACGTTTTCTCCATTTATATTCTGATTTTCCTTAACCAATTCCTTGATTTTACCTTTTAAAGATTTGTTTTCCTCAATGATTTCCATTTTTTCCATTTTTTCTTTTACCCCCTAATTTGGTTTTTAATGTCCTCCTTGAGTTCATCCAGGAATGCTTTTTGGTCTGAAGACCAGTTCACTTTCCCTTTCGAGGTTTCAGATGTGGGTGTAGTGTCCATGCTGTCCTCTTCTGAATTGCTATTTTGGTCGTCCCTATCTCCATGATATGAGCCAATCATCTTTGAAAGATTCTTACAATTCTTTTTCATAGTGTTTTTTTTTCCCCTCCTGGTTTCTGAAGTAGATCTCTGTTTCTGAGGCTCAGGGGGCTCCCTGTCTCAAATTTCTTGTGTTGGAATCTAGCTTTATGTGCTATGGCCTCTGGTTTTGAGAGGTGTGGGGGAGCAGTGGTCTCCCTGCTGGGAGTCTCCTCTTCCCCAGGACTGTTCTACAGCAGGGGTGGTCTCAGCTTGTGTCTGTGTTAGTGTCTGCCACTTCCCCTGGCTGTGCAAAACCAAGTCTGGGTTCCTGGCATTGACCTTAGTCAGGTCCACCCCTTGGGGCTCAGTTACTCTTGTTGTTCTGCTAAGTTGAGGGCTGCTCAGACATCTCTCTTCCTGCGCTAGTCTCCTTCTGCCAACAGAGGAAGGGCCTTTTACCCCACTTCTCTTGCTACTGAAGCCCCTTAAGTTTGAGCAGCAGATTTTGGGAAGGGCATGTGACAACAATGCTATTTGCCACTACTGTGACTATGTAAGGCCAATAACACCAACATACAGGAAGGCTGCTAGCACATGTTCTTTGATCTGCTTCTCTAAGGAAGGCAACTTTAAGGGGTTAATGATCTTACTTTAATTAAACATTCATATATCATTCACTTAGTTCAGGGGAAAAAGTCAGCACCCTGAACTTCAGAGAAAATACAAACAGAAATTACAAGCAGAAGTTATATAAACAAGCAAATAATCAGCAGACAAGCCTCTAACTGTCTGTCCATAGTGTTACATACATAGTTACCAGAGAGAGAAGCACCAACATCAGGGTTTTGCAAAGCCACAAGGCTCCTTAACGGCTACCCAGAGTCTCATTTGGCCAAATCACATGGACACTCTTCCGAAGAGTGAGCCCCAAGCAAAATGCTAACCTAAGAGTATATATACACTTCTTCAGGGTCAGAGGCTATTACAACCATGTGACTCAAACCCACATGACCTAAGCCTTGCCATGACTTAAGCAGGTTATCAAAGACTCTTGATTCAATCAAAGAGTCTTGATTGAAACAAAGGCAAGACTCAAAGGCACTTAATTGCCTTAGTGCTGAGAAGCACTCTAAAACAAAACAAAAGAAAAATAGCAAAAGTGTCCCACCCTGCTTGCCATTATAGGGCACCAGGGGTGGAGAATCTCTAGCCTTGAGGCCTCATGTGGCCTTCTAGGTCCTTGGATGTGGCCTTTGACTGAGTCCAAGTTTTACTGAACAGATGAATCCTTTTATTAAAGGGATTTGTTTTGCAAATTTTGCATTTGTCAAAGGGCTGCACTTGAGGACCTAGAGGGCCATATGTGGCCTCAAGGAGACAGATTCCCCATCAGTGGCATAGACAATCTGAAGGATATCCAGAGAAGGACAATCAGAATGGTGTCTTGAATCTGTAGCCTTAGGTGATTGGTAGAAAAATATAGAGAATGAATAAACTGAACTCATCCCTTCAGGTCTTTATTTGGAGACTGGATGAATCCTTGACAGGGATGTTGTAATCTTGACTCATTTTCTCATAGACAGTAGTATAATTGAGCTCTAAGGTCTCTCTAATTAGCTTGGCAGGATTCTATAGAATATATTGGCTTTGGGGGGGGGTGAGGGGAGGTTGTGTGATTAGAAGACATTGGCCTCATTCAATAAAGGATAATTGCTTTTGCCATAGATATCCTCTGAGTTACAAATTTAAACATAGAATACTCAAATCATGTGTGTATATATATATATATATATATATATATATATATATACACATACATACATATATATATATATATATATATATACATATTAAAGTGACTAGTTAAACATATTTTAAAACACCACCACCTAATTTTGTATGATCTTGGAAAATAAAGAGTTCTTATTTAAATTTGTTTCTAAAGCTTTCTTCTCACTCTAAGTAATACCATAAACCACAATAGAAAAATTTCAATTTATTCACCTGGAACTTTTTGAACATAATATTATATTCAGAATTCCACAGTTTTGTAAAAGTGGGTAGATTTTGTGAAAAAAAAAATCACTATTATTTTGTGGTCTATTTTTTTCCTTCATTTCCTGAATGTCATCAAGGAAGAAAATTAGTCAGGTAACTTTTCTAAGAACTTTCTGAGTTTATTTCCAATTGCCTGCCCTGACTCTATAGCAATGTTAATTCTACTATTGATGCATTGTGTGTTCAGGGCAACGGACAATTCAGCTACAAAAAGCCCAATTTGTGTAAGGCTAAAGTATTCCTGGCTTCTCATTCTTGGTAATTTTGAGAAGCAACTTGCAAATTTCCTTATTATTCTTGTCATACATACCATACTATCCCATGCATGAAAGATGTCAGACCCAATGCCTTCTAAAAACCCTGTTGGCTCTTATGAGATATGATATGACCACAGGCATACAGAATTTCAGTAATTGCACAATCACACATCACTTTTTATTTACTTTCCAACAACAATGTCCTTACTACCTTGCTGTGCAACATCAAGAAAGTCCCTTTATTCCTTTAAGTCTCAGTTTCCTCATCGGTAAAAAGGGGCTTTGGGTTATACCATCATGAAGTGCTCTTTCAGCTTTAAATTTCTGTGATTTATGAACTGAGCTATGGAAAATTTAAAATAGTTTCTAGAATCATGTCTTTGTTAAAACCTAAGGGAAGGCTATACTCAATACAATGTGCTAAATAAAAAAGAGGAGAAGAAAAATAATAAAATGAGAAAAAATCCAACAAATTCTTGATTTATACCTTTGCTATTCTGTATCAACTTTCTTCCAAGTATTAGCTTATCAAATATTTTATTTGAAATTCTGATCCATAGGCTCAATTTGTGAAATGGTAAATGACTGACTTTAATGACTTCTTAACAAAAATCATTGTTCTTCTCTCCCCCCACCCTCCAGATCAGAAATCTTACTCCAAGTACACTGGGAAGTTTCTCCTTTTCTTTATGTAAATGAAAGAACTGATTACTTTTCAAGTGTCTCACCTCTGAGCATACATATGTATAGTTAGTATTCCCAAGTCATACTTATAAAATAACCAGTAGTCATTGTAGTCAGCATTGTCATGTAAAACTAGTACTTAAAACCTTTGAATGGCAAATGAAGAAGAAACATCATAGTGCTGTTTCTATATCAGCCAGAGGTATGATTGGATGGCAGTGTTGATGTTTCTTCTAGCTATTCTCAATTTAATTTGAATAGGTTGTATTAAGCCAGGTTTCCCTGGTTTCTAGCTTTAGTCTCGTTAGCAGATTTCTAGATCACATGTCTACCAACACAAGCAAGTCTGAGAGAATAGGAAGAGGCCCAGAAAGTATTGTCAAGGATGCGGCTATCACTAATCTTCTCTTATCATTGTCCATCCTTTGGATGCTTTTTGTGTCCTGAACTTCAGATAATTCAAATCATACTCAAAATAGAATGCTTGCCGAGGTACACACACAATTCAGGGAAGGAGAACCACAGGCACAATGAAAAACTTTACAAGAATACTATTTCCCCCGGAGACTGCTTGCTTTGCTACTGTGTCCTTCAGCAGCTCTCTTGCATTATCATGTAACAAAATAAGCAAACCCGTTGCAACCATTTTATTTTAGAAGCAACTGTAAGAACACCAGTTCAAATGTTCTTGGTTTCTCTGCTATTTTGCAACAACTAAAGTTACTCCACCAGAAAGAGGAAGCGTGATGCCCCTCATCAGACCAACAGACAGCAGCTGCTTTATTTTCTGCTTCTGCATTTCAACAGACTTGCCTTCCAGGTAATGGAAATTTCAAAGTCCATTGGAGGTCACAAATATTAAGATGATAGAAGCTGTGGAATATTATTCAGTGTTGTCTTTAGGGTATGCCAAGGAACTGTTTGGAAAAGCATTACACCAGTTCATGAAGCACTTGACCAACTCTGTTGATCTTGTGATTCCCTCCCCTCCTGTTTTTGATGTGCCTCTTTGAGGGAAGCAGAAATTTTCAACTACAGGATCATCTTCCCCTAGAAAGGAAGGAACAAAATATAATATGTTTTCTGATACAGGCTGGTTTTATGAGATTGCCTGGGAAAAAGAACAAGGAGTAGACAAAAGCAGGTAATCTCAGTGATATATCCATAAATACATGTGTAGCATTAGAATAATTCTTTAAACCTTCTATTTGCCCCTGACATAATTGATTTATTCAAAGATGACTTGGATCTAGTCAAATTAAACTGGTAAAATGAAAAATGTGTCTAGTACCATTTTGCTAATTTGATATAAAATTATTCAGACCTTAATGCCACTGAAACATCTCTCAACTGGTCTGAAACCTGTATAATATTAATATAGTAGGTTCCACCATGAAAATCCTGACTAGGAACAAGAGTGTCACTGGAGCAAAATCTTGTGTCCTTTCATAGATATGTATATGTATACATGTATGTGTGTATACACACATACTTAGCACAGTATCCAGCATAGACAAGACCACTGACAATCTATAGGAGGCCTTCTGTTCAGTAGCATATAAAACAGATCATCACATACATACATCACATACATATACATACTGTCTCTATCCACCTATCATTTATATATCTAGTGTGTATGTGTTTTGTGAACATAACACACACATCCACATATACATATATAAAAACACACATATGTGTATATACACATTTCCTCTCAGACCCCTGCTAATCAATCTATCTGAAAGGCTTACTAATCAGCGTACAAATTTACTAAGTCTCTCTCTCTCTCTCTCTCTCTCTCTCTCTCTCTCTCTCTCTCTCTCTCTCTCTCTCTCTCTTTCTCTCTCTCCCTGTAGGTCAGTAGACTAGTTTCTAAAGGACAAGATGGATAGATTAGATTTCCCAAATACTCCAGGAACATGCTTCTAGGTCTTGGGCAGGACTCCATTCAGCTAGGAGACCTTATTTCTTTTTTGAGTGTAAAAAAAATTTAATCTAGATGAATTCTAGCCCCAAAGCATAAAGACAATGAACTTCTACACCTCCACTCCTCTTGAATTTAGCATAACCCAGCTCATGAAGGAGAAAATCAATCAGAGTGGTCTGGATGAAGATGGATTTCTTTCTTCAGATTCCAGGAGGCTACGAGATTCATGATCGAGTTGTGTTCTTAGCAGGAGGAACTGAAGATTTTTAGCCCACCTCATCATTTAAATGACTATCCCTTATTAATTGCTCAACAATCCAGGTTGATTTCTCCTATCAGGGGAATTCCCTTTCAAAAAAATATTTTTAAAATTTAGTATCTTGATTAGGGGCCTCTGATTATGGAGAAAAATAACTGACCATCAATTTATTGATTATTAGCTAGCCTAAATAATAAATTGATTATTAATTACCCAGAAAATGTTTCTTGGGTTTTTCATTCATCTCAACACACACACACACACACACACACACACACACACACACACACATTATACATTATAGGTAAAAATACATACCACATGTATATGTGTATGCATGCACACACACATATATAGATATATATGTACATATAGATATATACCTGCATATATATCGATATGTATAAAGATAATATATGTATATATTAGAGAGACAAAGAGAGAGAGAGACAGACAAACAGACAGAAACAGACACAGAGAATACATGAACACATGTGCTATGTTAAGATGTACAATTTTATAGTGAATTACACAAAGGAAATTGGCCTTTTTTTCCATTGTGCCAATATAGAGTGAGCCTACCCAAGGCACCTTTGAATAAATCAAGCATATAAGTTAGATAAGGAAAAAAGAGGGTTTAGTAGAATTCCATTGATGTCAAATATGTGTTCATAAATCTATTGTGAAACTACCTTCTCCTTTTGTCTATTCTGTATACTTGTTTCCAAGCAATCTGATATAACTAGCCTGAATCAGAAAGCATATTGCACATATTATGTTTACGAACCATACATACACATTATCTAGATAAATAAATGATAGATAGATAGATAGATAGATAGATAGATAGATAGATAGATAGATAGTTTGAATGTGTGTGTTTTAATCTGTTTTATATGTTAGTGAATAAAAGCCCTTCCTATAGATTATATGGTTTTCTCTAAACTAGACACTGTGCTAAGCATTTTATAAATTTTTCTCATTTAATCTTGAAGAGGACCAGAATAGATGGCCAATATATGGGGTGCCAAGGACACCAATTTTATCAAATGATCATAACAAATCCTTATCGGGTTCAGATGTAGTCTGTTCACTTTCTGTCTGACCACCTTGTCAGTTCATAGTAATCCTCTTTGCATCTCCCTTGTCAGAGCTACAAATTTTTGTGTGTGTGGTCATAATATTACAGAAGAGTAGAATTTTAGAAAGGGAAGGGACTTTAAATTTTATCTCCTTCCAACATTTCATCTTAAAGATTAAGAAACTGAGATCCAAAATGATTCAGTGAGTGTCTTGCTTAGACTGAGTTCCTTAAGAACAGGGACAGTCTTTTGTCTTTCTTTGTATCCTCAGTGCATATAATTCCTAAAACATGTTAGTAACTTACTACATGCTTGTTCATCTGGCTTATCAACAACCATACACTTGCTAAATATTAAGGACTTGAACAGTGATCTTCTGATTGCTAGTCCCGTGATCTATTCACTTCAGTATTTCCTCCCAGGTAGAACACTTTGGTACTATTAGATTTCCTTTGAAAATGAATATTGGTACAAACTTGGCACATCACTCTGGTTCTTTGTGAAATAAATTCTTGTTGATTGTCATCTCTATGCTGTGAAGTATTTCGATTGTCCCTCAATTCATAGAAGCAATGGCATCTACTCAATTCTGATTTTTATGTGCACATATTGCTAAAGATAAAAATTGGCTAATATATTCCTTGCGATAAACATTTTAGAGTCCAAAAAATCTATGCGTTCAAAGTATACATCAAATTATCTTTTAGAAGGAGGAATTTGTGAGAACAATGCCATTTTCCTCTTTATTTTGGATGTGTGCTTCTGTGAATGTAAATTTTAGTATAACTTAAGAAATAACCTTCATGAACAAAACAGTTGGGGTGATCCATT
Source organism: Phalanger gymnotis (assembly GCA_028646595.1). Classification (NCBI taxonomy): domain Eukaryota; kingdom Metazoa; phylum Chordata; class Mammalia; order Diprotodontia; family Phalangeridae; genus Phalanger; species Phalanger gymnotis. The sequence goes on from CM053626.1 coordinate 80,471,883, forward strand.
TTTACATTTAATGTTTTCCTGGGAAAATGTTTAAACCCCGTAGTGAAGATTAAATTCTTGATCCCTCTTGCATGAGATAAACTGCTGCTTTCCAGGAAGTTTAAAGCCAATGGCATTCTTATAGTAGCAGGTGTAGAGCTCTTGTAATAGGCAGTTTTCCAGCAACACAGTGCACAATAATTGCTTAAATTGCCTAAAGATATTTAGTCAATGTAATCTGTTTATGTATTTGCCTTTTTTAATATTTACTCTAGTAAGTACTTCAGGGCTACATATAATTATTCTCCACAGAAATAATCAAGATAATGAATATACTGTATTTCTCTAAGTATATGAAAACATTGATAAATATGGTTATATTAATTTATCATTTTGAGGGAAATAATTCAATATAAATGTAATATGGACATATACTTCAGTATAGAAAAATGCTAAAGAAAAATTCTTTCAGTTACTTTGTATCTTTCCTCTCTGCCTTTTCTGGGTTTTTTTGTTTGTTTTGCTTTGCCTTTTCTGCTTCACCTCTACCACCTTGTTATTTTAGGAACCTTCATTCCCTTTTCTGCATTACAGAAAAACATTTCCTCTGGTCATTGGATGGTCTCTGTCTTTTAAAAGTTTCATAGAGAAAGAAAAGATATGGTTATCCATTCAATAATCATTCCATAAATATTTAAGGAGGACCTAATATATGCATAGCACTATAACCATAATAAAAATATTACCATTTTTCTATTTTCCAATGTAGAAATGGGCAATGAATATGAGACCTTGGCTTTTGATTTTCTAGGGAATCCATTCTTCATTCAAGAGTAGAAATCAACACTATGAATTTTTTTAATTTTTTTTACTACTATATAAAAAGCTAAATTGTTTCTTGTTCAGTTATTGATAAATGATTGACACATTTGTGACTAAGTGGGCCCACATAAAAATGGTTTAATATACTGGTGTTATATTTTGTAGGGAATAATGTTCTTACACATTTTAAAATAGGAATATAATTTGACGGTATTTGAGTAGTAGTGGCTTGGGAAAAAACTATAGCAAATATGGTTGTAAAGAGAAATATTCCATTATAAAGTGAATAATCAGCTTCAAATATTTATTAATGCCAGGAATTGTGCTAAACCCTGGGTATACAAAGAAAGGCAGAAGAATAGTGCCTTTCCTTGAGGTGCACATATACTAATACAGCATGCAGTAAGTGAACAACTAGTTAAGTATAAGATAAATGCAGAAGATGGATGGAAGGCTTTTTGAAAGAGGAAATAGCAGTCAAGAAGGCTAGGAAGGCCATCTGCAAATAGATTTTGAGCTAGGACATTGAAACTAAGAGAAGGAGTTAAAGAGGCACAGAATTATACATACATATACACACACATATTTATATTTCATTATATATGTATTCTAGTGATATATATATATATATGTATATCATTGTCATTCATTCATCATTCACTCATAACATATATATGTATATATATATACATATATATATATATGTGTGTGTGTGTATATATATATACACATGTATATTTCATTTGGGTCATTCCCAAAATCCCTAAATGTTAAATTGCAAGTAATTCTATTGTTTCATGAATCACATGTTAAATAAGTGATAATTTCTAAGCCTTTTCTCAGGAGATTAAATCTTATTAACACGTCAAGGAAAGCTGTGATACATGATTTAAAAAAAAAGCTTGTTACTCAATTCGTTTTTATAATACTACACATCGAAACATAAATTTCATAGTTATTTTCCTTGATAAAGTCTAAGTCCCTTTAAGACAGAGATAATTTTGTTTCTGTCTTTGTTTCCATGTAAAGTGGCTGCCACCAGGTAAGTAGTTAATAAATGGTTATCAATTGGTCAACTAGCTCAGGAGGCTCAGATCAGAAATGGTAGTGATAATAATAATCAGATTTCTATAGCACTCTAAGAAGAAAACACTGTAGGTAGTGAGACAATTAGTGGCAATTATTATTATTCCCATTTCACAGCAGAAGAAACTGAAGCTCTCATAGATTAAGTTGTCATTTCCCAACCCATTAAGATTAGTTGTCTTGGTGTGTCATGAGTCTGATAAGGTTACGAAGCAGTTACTCTAATTCTGAATACAGTCCATTTTTTGCCACCAGGGCTAGAGAAAGCGAGGATATAGAAATAACCACAATTCCTTCTTTCCAAATACTACTCTGTCTGAGGAACAAACTCCTTGATCTGTCATTCAGGGTTCATCATCATCTGGCACACTCAACCTTTCGAGTCTCATTACATGTGTACTATTCACCCTCTCTGAGTAGCTTCTAAATTGAATCAACTTTTCTCTAATATCCTTTTCACCCAACTTGGACTAACTACCTACAATTGTTTAGGCCCTATGCTTGGGTCACACTACCTACACATCTCCACATTTTTAATCACTTTCAGTACTTCAAGGCCCAGTTCAGTTATCACCCATCAAAAAATCTTCTGGGATCTCTTCCTGACCAAAGAAAAATATCTCTTCTTTCTCATTTTTTTTATTTAAAAATACTTTGCCAGGATATCTCTTTTATTCTTATTCTTATGATTTCCTACATCTAAATATGTAGTTTTGAGTAAATTTCTTAACTCCTTTTTTTCCTGTAAGGATCTTGAGAGCAGAAAATGAATATTTTCTCATCTTTGCATCCCTAGAGATTAGGATAGTGCCTTATATAGTGTATATGCTTAATAAATATTATAGAATTAGAATTTTAAGAAAAATAAATCAATTAAATGCAACAATGTATTTTTCCTCTTACAGACTGTCAAAAAGGTTCAAAACGTCAGAGCTTAAGACACTGTGATATCCATGCTCTTCTCTGTTTGATATTTTTTATCATCAATGAATATTAGTAATTGTCATTTCTGAAATCATTCACAGTCTCTGGTTATTTCTCAAAGGTAAAGTATTAAGAATTTTAATCATTAATAATCAAACTAACAAAACAGTATAATCCTAAAGGAGTATATGTGTGTGGGTGGATTTTTAGTGAAATAGAGAACTACTAGGCATTCCTGATGAAAAGACTAGAGTTAAGTAGAATATTTAACATGCAATTGTAGGAGTCAAGGCAAGTTTAAAATACCAAATGTGAAGGAGAAATATAAGGGACCAAATAACATTATACTGTTTAAATTCTCATGTGGCAATATGATAATTGTTACCCTTCAGAATTTTATCATCATCCCTGTTCTTGGAAAGAAACTAATTAGACAGAGATTCTAGATATACTTTTCTTATATATGGGTGATCTCAAAACAAGAGTGAAAGAATAACAAAGATGAATGCACTGGAAGAGAGAGGAAGAGAAAGAATGGGTAAAACTGTTTCATATAAATGGGGTGCACCAAAAAGGATTTTATGCAACAGGGAGAAAAGTTAGAGGGAGCAGGTAGTAATAGAACCTCATTCTCATCTGAACTGAGGGAGGCATAAACATACACACGGGTGGGTATAAATATATATCTTACATGGCAGGGAAGAAGGAAGGAGAGGGGTCAAAAAGGATGTATAAAATGCAGGGTAGATTAAAGAATATCATAAAATCAAAATATCCCCTTTAGGGGAGGCAGGGAAAAAATAAAAGGAAAAGCATAAAATAATAAGATGGAGAGAA
>CM053626.1:80476030-80491043 GCA_028646595.1 Phalanger gymnotis
CCACTTAATTCCTCCCACCAGGTGAGCCTGGAGCCAGAAGCAACTGCAGCTGTAGTTTTGTAACTCCCCACCTCCACTGCCCCAGGGATGGTGGATGAACCCTGAACTCTTTTCACTCTGTCTCCCACAGCTTTTCACACTAACCTTCTCTGTTGCCTTTGGTGTTTGTGGGTTGAGAAGTCTGGTAACTGCTGCAGCTCACTGATTCAGGGTGCTAGGGCACTCTCCACCCGGCTCCTGGTCTGGTTGGTCCAGCCCACCCACACTGGGCTCTGCTCTGCTCCCAGCTCTGTGTGGGATAGACCTTACCCAGAGACCATCCAGGCTGTCCTGAGCTGGAGCCCTGCTTCCCTCTGCTATTTTGTGGGTTCTGCAGTTCTAGAACTGGTTCAGAGCCATTTTTATAGGTTTTTGGAGGGACTTGGCGGAGAGCTCACGCTAGTCCATGCTTTCCAGCCACCATTACTGTCATTTTTTACTCATCTTTTTGGGCTTTTTCCATTTCCCTTAAATTTGAGCTCTGCTCCTGGTGTAGAAGAGGCATTGTCTCAGCCTTCTTGTGCCAGGTGCTGCCAGCCCTAGGTATTTATGTGGGGCTGCTCTAGTTTGCCCTGAGGTCTGTGGGGGACCCTGATGTTTGATGCTGCACTGAGGGTGTATGGTGGGTTGTTGCTGGTGTTTCTGGAGGTCAATGGTATCTTGCAGCTTAACCAGTGCTGATCTGGCCTCCTAGTGGTACTTTCTGGTGTGTGCTGAAACCTTTCAGATGTTTCTGGTTTTTTCTGGGGTTACATTGAAGCACGTGGTGATCTGGCTACTGAAGGTGCTCCCCATTTGCCCAGGGCTACACTGAAGCACTTGGCAGTTCTCAGAGCTGGAGTCTGCCTATTCCCCTGCCTATTGCCCTGTCTAGGCTGAGGCAACAGGGGTTCCTGGTGTTGTCATTTACCTGTTTTACCATTTCCCACACTGGGCTCAGGATCTCCCCTTGGTTTGCTGAGGTGGGGCTTACTGCTAGCTTGCTGGCATGCTTCCTGTCCTGGACTGCAATTCCCTTTACTGGAGGGAGGCAAACCTTTCTGGGCAATCTTTCAAGTTTCTTGGGGTAAAAGGTTGTTTGACTATGTTTTTTCTTCCTTCTGATTCAGCTGTTCCTGAATCTGTTTTGGGCTGCTAGTTTATGTTTTTTAGAGGTAAATATGGGGGAGTTATGGTGATCTTACTGTTTACTCTGCCATCTTGGATCCCAGAAGTCCCAGGAATGGCTGAAAAGGACGCATAGTTACAAAATGCAGTAGCTCATTTTTTGGGGAGCAAAGAACTGGAGCCTGAAGGGAGACCTATCGATTGTGCAATGCCTAAAAAGTTAGAGTATGTTTAAATTATAGGATAACATTATTCTCTAATAAATGAAAGGGATCATTTCAGAAAAAATAAAGGAAGACTTGTACAGACTGGGGCAAAGTGAAGTGAAAAACATGAGAACAACTTATATAATAGCAACAATATTGTGTAGATAATCAAACCTGAAAGATTTAGGAACTCTAATCATCTCAATTACCAAGAAAAATTCTAAACAACTCCTGAAGAAGCACGCTATTTACCTCCAGTTAAAGAAGTGATTGACTTAGAATGTAGATCAAAGCATATTTTCTCTTCTTTCCTTCTTTCTTTCTTTCTTTTTTCTTTCTCTTTTTTTCTTTTTCTCTGCCTTCCTTCCTTCCTTCCTTCCTTCCTTCCTTCCTTCCTTCCTTCCTTCCTTCCTTCCTTCCTTCCTTCCTTCCTTCCTTCCTTCCTTCCTTCCTTCCTTCTTTCTTTCTTTCTTTCTTTCTTTCTTTCTTTCTTTCTTTCTTTCTTTCTTTCTTTCTTTCTTTCCTTTCTCATTAGAATGCTTTTGCCCTCCCCCATTTTTCCAAAACTTAGCACAGTACATAGCATATGATAAGTGCTTAATAAATCATATTGACTTACATACACATGTGCACACATACATATAGTATATACGTACATACTTACAGAATTTGTATCTATACATGTGTGCATATAGTATGTGTGTATATGCCAAATGTATGCAAAATTAACATAAAATAATTTGGGTAGTTACTAGCATCTGAGTTTATGAGAAATGGCCTCTTCTTATAGAAGGTGGAACCTGAACTGAACTTTGAATAAAGTTGGGATTCTAAGAGGTAGAAATACATTCTATCTGTGGTGAGACAGCTTGGGAAAGGATGTAGAGATGGGAGACAGGGTAACATGTGATAATGCAAGACAAGATGTCCAGTTTGATAATATCACTGTCAGTGCAGATGAGTAATGCATAGCAAGCCTGAAATGGTAGGTTGTGAAGGAATTTAAATGTCAAGGTATTTAGTTGTTGATTGTAGAAGTACTATAATAGGGAGCCATTGTTTGTTGAGCTAGAAGTGACATGGTCAGATTTGTTTTTTAGGTATATTTTTGACTCCTCTTATGGAAGACATATTAGAAATTAGAGACTGGAGGGGGAAAAACAATTATGAGGTTATTGCAATAAGAGGTGAAAACATGAAATATATGTATGTATATAAGTATGTGTGTCTATATATAAATATACACATATGCACATGTGCACACATACACACACATATGTTTACCGTCTGAGTAGAGAGACAGGTACAGATTCTAAAGATCTTGTGAGATAAAGTCAACAAGAACTGGCAATCGATGTGTTTTGCAGAATGAAGGAGACTGAAGAGTCAAGGATTATTCCAGTATTTTGAACCTGGATGACTTGGTACCATGAAAAAAAAAATAGAGAAATTTGGAAAAAGGTGTATTTTTAGGGGAAAGATGAGGTAATTTCAAATCTTACCTCTCATCTACACTATTAATGTAACCCTGAGTAAATTACTGAATATCTATGAACCTTATTCATCTGTGGAATAAGTATGTTGCAATAGATGTCACTAAGATCCCTTGTGCATGTCTTTAAGGAATTAACTATTTGATATGTTGAATTTGAGATGTATGTCGTTCATTTAGTTCTAAATACCTAATATACAATTGGCTGGATACATTTATCTAGGAGTCTTATGTAGAGATGATAATTACCCATAGGAGCTAATATAAATGTAGAAATGTAGAGAAGGAAAATAAGATTTGGAATTTTTATCTATCATATTTATTAATGTTATTGATGATGAATAACAAAAGATAAATGATGTACCATAGACAAAATTTTTCTTGAATGAATTTCAATAGTTTTGTTGTCATGGAATCATGTTCGTTATTATCTTTTTCTTAATACTGCCTTTTAAATAGAGGAAAAATAAGTGACCTCATTACATTCAGGTAATAACCGAAAGACAGAGTGTGGGAATAGAACTTACATCACTAAATGTTTACACTAGATCAGAATCCATTAAATGTTTTATTCATAGTGACAAATATAAAAAAAGAAAGTGAATGATAACACAGAAACTTGAGAAAGCAAAGTATATTGGTTATAGTATATTATGTTATATCGAAATTACTTTTACCCACATAGTACTGGGACAATAGTAGTGATATTTTTGAACTCTCTTGACAAACCATTTAGCCACAAAAGTAAACCAGATTTATGTTCATAAGTGAAATTAAAAAACCATAAACATTTAAACATTCAGACTACCCTAGTGGGAATTGAAAGCTTTTCCTGTAGCTTGTTTAGTGTAAATTTTACCCTCTCTACTCCCATCATATATAAAAGTGATTTAGAACAATTTCAGTTGTTTCTTTTTGCTTTGAGCTATGCATATTAAAAGGCTGAGATATTATTTTCTAAAATATTTTATAGGAACTTTTAGAAATAGTTAGAAAAGGTATACCTAGGAGTGACAAACATGACCTGTAATTAGATTTGAGATGACATAATTCCACCAGAAGGAATGGAAATAAAGAAATGTATGAAGAAGTAATGTCAAGAATGAGAAAAAATAAATTAAAAAAAAAACAAATAACAAGATGAAAACATGGTACTTACAACCAATTTTAAAGCCAAAAGTGAGCTTGAATATGGCTCAAACATGAAGATCAAGTCAATAAAGTTAGTGCTTTGAATAGACAACTAACATACAAAACCATAATCCTCTCTTCAGCAGATCATCTTTTTGGTACAAGTATGAATGTCTGCCCTTTCTGGTATTAACTTCTCTGAGAGTAAAGTCCTTTTCTTTTTTCTTTTCCTTCTGGCTGCTCAGATGGTATGATATACATCACTGGCCCTTGTCCTGGTGAGTGAAACTCACAAATAGTAATAGGGGATTTAATTCATTTAGGGTGTTTGCCCAGCTTGCTTTTGTAATTGTCACATTTCTAGAGTTACACAGCCAGATTCAATTGTCTGTTGCCAATTAACAATAAAGGGAGTTATGATGCTGAACCCTAGTTGCTACCACTGAAAATAGAGTCCTTAGTGTCTTTACTAACTTTAAATATACTGCTAAAGGACCTATCAACTACTTTAACAGCTCCCCCCCCCTTCCAAGAAATATTGGTCACCTTCACTTAATAGTCTCATAACTTGAGGCTGTAATTAGCATTTGAGAGAATTAATTAATAAAATTATTTTCACAGATGGTCCCTAGGGTGGGGGGGGAATATTAAAGTTGCTTCAAATTCTACTACTTCTCTTTCATTACACTGAAAGAGCTGTATTATGGCAAACCTTCAGCAGCCAACCTGAGCTCTGATTGATTTCTTTAGGGAATGTAATACTTATTTGTATAACATTTTAGATGTTAACACAATTCCATCATGCAGTTACATGAATGGGTGACTGTAGAAATTAAAAGTAGGCTTGTGTTAGAGATTGGGAGATAATGGATTTTATAAGCACATGATACAGCTATCAGTTGTTTAGAAAAAAAGTACTTTAAGAATTACTTAGTAAAGTGCTGAGGAAAGCAATTGAGATCAAATCAAAGCTACACAGTAAGAATACCTAGAGGTCACTATATTGGTCTCCTCGAAGGGATACTAGAAGTGTATTTATCTATTTCCTTAAATATTGTTTGTCTATGAAATACTATTCTGTTTGAGCTAACTTTTGATTGCTTTGTCATTTTGGTGGGGAGGAGGATATCAAGCTTAATATCCAAGGCTTGACCCTTTCTCTGCTAATTCCAGTTCCAAAATGAACATACATAGAAGGAAAAAAAAACATCCAAATCATAGAAAAGGAGACATCAGAGAAGGTATACAAATGTGAATATATACCAGAAAATACAGAAGGAAAGAGCACTCCCTTTGGAAGTGAGATAAAGCAGGTAAACCAAGAGATAATGTCTTGGATCTCACCCAAGGAAGCATGAAATAGGGATGTCATGAGGACTAAATGCTGTTTTCATGTCTTCCATGTCTTTATTTACCTCTTACATCTTCTCTCTCAAATCTGGAAGCTAATTTGATGCTATCCTTGAAGAAGACTCTCATTTGGACAGTCCAAATGGAGGATTAACATTTGGAGAGTCTTTAAGAATGATTCCCATTTGAAATAAGATACCCAGGCAATAGTGCACAGAAATTTATCTTGAAAGGAAGGGAAAAGGGAATGGGAGGGGAATGGGGTGACAAAAGGGAGGGCTGACTGGGGAATGGGACAACCAGAATATACGCCATCTTGGAGTAGGAGGGAGGGTAGAAATGGGGAGAAAATTCGTAATTCAAACTCTTGTGAAAATCAATGCTGAAAACAAAATATATTAAATAAATTAAATTAAAAAATGATTCCCATTTGAAGAGTAACCAAATTGACTGATAAAGGTTGAAGCTGTCTAGCCTATTCATATCTCTGCCTTCCTATGACACAGGGAACGGTATTCATAGGCACTGATAAGAAACGAATCTAATACCAATTAACCTTAGGACAGTAGTTACATATGGAATTGTGGTTATTCATTTTCTTGATCAGAATTCTTAAGATTTTCAAACAATGTTGATGTTAATTACACATTGTTCTCTTGGTTTTCTCCATTTCACTCTGCATCAAATCATCAAGTCTTCCCAAGTATCTGAAACTATTCCTTTTACAGTTTCTTACAGCAAAGTATAATACAGTGATTATAGCCTTGCTATTGGTCAGGAGTAGAAAAATTCACTCCTTTCATTGGTCTTAAGTTTTCAAGACTTCTACAATTCACATGAATATAAAAGAAAGGAAGGATAAAAATAGATGCTACTTGTTTTAATCTTTTGTCTCTTTTTTATCTTTCTCAAGAAGAATCTTATCTTTTCACATTAGCCTGCATTTTGATCTGATATCTTCTTCTCTTCCTACCCTCTACTGCAAGTTCAACAGTGTGGAGCTTCTGGCATCTTTTCTCACTAATGGAACTCTCTGGAGTTTTTCTATCTCCTGCTAGTCCCATAAAAAATCACTTGTTTCTTAGGTTTCTCTTGTTAATATATAGGACCCCTGGAAGGATGAAAGTATATTTTCATGTGCAGCATTTGACGCTTTTATTTCCTGCCCAGCTCACTCACCAATACACACACACACACACATACACACACACACACACATATATATGCATATGTATGCATATATTTGCATATATATATACATTTCATTGTTCTAAAGCTGAAATATAATCATATAGGTTAGTGCTAAATTTCAATAGTATGATCTTTATTGCTATATCAATTACAACTCTGAATGAAAAATGTCATATTAACAGAAAAAACTTGTATCCTAGATAACCTAGGACAACCCCTTCTCAATTAAAGAAAAAGAGACTAGAGTGTACAGAGATCTCATAAAATTTGCTCACTTGATTGAGTTAAGGAAAATTTGAACAAAAATGTAAGGGTATAAATATAAGAAAGTAAACCTGGAAATTTGTTGGGATAGAGAGAGAAAAGAGGAAGCATTAAGTGGGGAGGGCAAATTGAGGAGGAATTGGCTAAAAGATAAATAATCTACAATTATGAGTATGTGATTATAAAAGAGAGAAAATGAGGAAGATAAAAATAAATCTAGAAGACCAATCATTATATAAAGCAAGGCAACAATGAAAAATAAACATAATATTACAAATATAAGCATGGAAATGATATTACACTTAATGGAACCAGAGATAACAAAAATGTAAATTGTAATTATATGTGTGTGCATATGTATGTGAACTCAATATTACAACATCTGTGTATATAAAAGGAAATTGCCATATAGGAAGAGTAAGGGATAAATCTATGGGAAATTATGCTACAAGTAGGGAAAGAGCGCTGTCTACATTTTGGCAAGAGATGATGTCAGACAAAGAGGTATCATTAGCTAACATATTCTAGTGGAAAGAGAACTGCTTGTAATGTTTATAAGGTGATCATTCTTATAGACCCCTGGGAGATATTTTGATGTCAAGTCAGAGGCTGTGGAAAACTGAATTACAAAATTAAGTTTCAGAAACAGAACCATGGCTTGCAACAAGAAAGAGTGTAGGAGAAGATTCAAGGAGTCACCAGAAAAAGAGTAAATGACTCTTTGAAGTTGAGAAGAACTATAATGTGCTTAACGATAAGATGTATGGATGGGAAAGAGGACAGTAAAGAATGAAGAAATGGAATTGTAAAATAATGTGGGGGGAGGCATGAGCTACAGAAAAAAAAGAAAGCTATAATTCTTTGGAAGTATACCAATTAGGGATGGGAACAAGTACATATAAAAACACCTGTTTGCCTTTGCTAGATCTCTATCCAAGGGAATATTTTAATTACTGAGCCTATTAAGGCCTAAAAGAATGAAAAGATAGAGATTTTTTTTTCCTGTGCGTTCTGATATTAGCCCTCTTCATTTTCTTTAACTGTAAATAAACATATTCATTTATAAGTCATATAAATCTCTGTACTTCAGGCCCTTCATATCAGGGGAAAATCTCTTGGCATGTATTATATTTTAATATAATGATAATACTATAAAAATAAATTTTCCAAACTTTCCTGAAATCAAACTGAAGTGGTAACTGGGAATATCTGATATTAACAATAAAGACTGTAACCAGTGGTGGGATTCAGCCGGTTCACATTGGTTTGCCAGAACCTGTACCTAATTTCAGGAACCCTTGGTTAGTGGAGGTGGGGGAGGTGCTCCTGCCACATCAGTGGTTACTATGCCTTTGCTCCCTTCCTTGGAGAATGGGTCATTAATTTATTTGAATCCACCACTGAGTGTACCTTTTTGCATAATTTCGATGGAGGAGAAAACTATTTAAGAGAATAATAGATTTATATGTGGAAGACCCTATAGCCCCCCCCCAGCCTCATTTGACTGGTTAGGAAACTGAGGCCAATAAAGGTTTTCCCCTTTAATTTGAATCTGGAGAACCAACTATAGGAGATCTAAGCAGATTCCAAAATTAGAGTTTCTCTGAATCTTGTATATACTTTTCAGCCTAATGTATCTAACTGCTAGGGTTTTCCCATTAAAAAGATCTGGCCCATATATTTAATCAATAATCAAAAACATTTTCCCATGTGTATATGTGAATATACCTACATATACATATATTAAGAATGCTCTCTCAATTTTCTTTCATTTCCCCTTCAATTCTCTTCCCTTCCCCTCTCCTTTTCTTATTAGATAATTAACTATAAAATATCAGATATTTGTTATTTGTATATATGATCTCTCCCTGAAAATGGAGCATTGTGCTCTGAATATAGCATGTGCTTAATCAACCCATATAAGCATGGTCAAGGTATGTTAATGTCTTTTCAAGATGACATAATATCTAAATGATTTTTTTTCCAGATGAAACAATGTATATCCAGACAACTGAAGTGGTTTACATATCTTATGTTCAATTGAACTAAACAACATTTCTGAATATGCAGGAAGTAAAGAGAAAACATGATCCCCATATTTTTAAGACTATATTTACCTCTCATATAATTTGCAAGCTCATATTTAAATCTCACCTTGATTGCATTTGTATCATAAGAATTTTCTTATAGTATTATGACTAAACATTTACTAAATTATTTAGAGTGTGGCAAGTGTAGGGGGCAAGTGGGAAAGACAACCAACCAAAGAGAGATTTCCTTTGTGGAAGAAGTAGCACCCAAGGTTGTATATTATCAACTTATAAAAACAATGTTGGGATACTGAACACTAATTGTTCAAATTCTGATTTGATATGAATTTGGTTGAATATAGGGTGCTGCCCCCCCCAAAAAAAAATAAAAGGAAGAATATCTCTTTGGCCATTTATCTTTCAATCTTCACCCTTTCCCTACAACCTTGCAGATTTTACTCAAGGAAAATGTCAAAATGTGGTTCTTTCATTTTCATAAATATCAGTAAATAGGGATTCTCCCTGGATCCCAAACAAGTAATCCAGTTAGCGATGCATATGTTATGCCTCTCATTTTTTTATTTCTCCCCAAGAAAAATGAAAATGATTGACATGTGTTCATAGTCCAAATCAGAAAAAAAGAAACCAAAATTGGTTCATAAACCATCCTTCAAATTCTCTTCCCTGTCAGTCTAGCACAGCTATTAGTGGAATGCTAGACACAGAATAGGCCTTTTGTCCATACATACATACATATATATATACACATACATATATACATATATATGCATGTATATATACATATATGTGTGTGTATGCATGTGTAGATACATATATATGTGTGTATGTATGTGTATAAATATATGTGTATATATATATATATATATATATAGTTCATTTAGTTTTATTTATTATTGATTTCAAATGATTTCCACTTTCCCCCAGACATGAAAGCCTTCCATACTGAACACCAACCCAAGATCCTTTGGGCAAGTATTGCTGTTGTGGCTGGTGGAAACATAGAGCTGAAAGACAGAAACATGTTGAAAGTAAGGAAGTATGATTTTCACAGCACAGCAACTTATTTAGACAATATAGTGTTCAGAAGGTTTAAACTAATACCAAATGAAAACCTACTATAAGTAAGATTTTAACAATCCATCAAGCCCTTCTTTAAACCCATAAAAACAATGAGTGGTTCAACTCCTCTGCATGCATCACATTAAAATGCTATTTCTCCATAATTTTTACAGAATCATGAAATCTTAGATATAAAAAAGAATTTTAGAGTTCAACTAGTCCAAAAGAATTCCTTTTAAAACTCATCTGTAAAGTCGTTATCCCTCTTTGAATAAGGGCTTCTTTGGAGAGAGAAAAGATACTCCTAAGGCAACCCTTTCCTCTTTTGATCAAGATATATGATATGATATGATGTAGTATGATATGATATGATACGATATGATACAGTATGATACGATATGATATGATATATTATAGCATTGCATAGAATGGTATGGTATGTTATGGTATGGTATAACATGAGATGGGATAATATAATACAATATCATATATATTGACATAATATAATATGAGATAATATATAAAAACAGCATTACAAATATAACATAATATAATACACCAGCATTTACAATGCTAACAAGTTAAAAGTTCCTCATTTGTACCTCCATAGATGGTAAATCTATGGGGTTTTTTTTGAAATTGTTTCTTTTCTGATCCTCAACATCATTTCTATTTCTAAAATTCTGTGTCTTTATTAATTCGATTGGGTATTATGCCATCACCTTCCTAATTCAAGTTAGAAGTTTATCTTTTTCCTGTATAAAAGAAGCTGTTTTGGTGTTCCTTTTTTCTAAAATTCTAACGATATCCTGTGCATTGGATGCTTATATTAATTTATTGTCAGCTTTCTATCTCTTCGTTAAGTGATGGACAATGAAATGGCCACTTAGGATGAGATAAAAGTATTCCCTACTATCCAACTATTTGCTGGTCCATGTATTTTCTCTGTAGTTAGTTAAGGATCCTGAAAATAGAATACTAAATATTTCTATAATGTTTAGGTTAAATAGTGCTGCAATGTGTGTTCATCTATGTGCATGAATACACACATAATCAGAGAAAGTATTTCATAACCCTAACATCATTGAAGATATATCTCCTTCAAATCTTTGCCTCAGAGGTCATTTACTGCAATAGTAGTAACACTGGGTATATGTAACAGACCTGCACAACTTTGCAGTAGGTAGGGTCCAAAATTAAAACTGGCTAAACTTCTTCAGGACATAGATTTTTAGCAGCTCACTTTCCAAGTAAAGGTATACTTAATGATTAAACTAGTGCATAGTGACAACACACCTGCCAAGTTACATGACAGCATGACAGTGACTAGTGGAAGGTGGGTTAAGCTGGGCATGGGCAAAGCACTTGTTGCATCTTTATTTTCTTTTATATCCTCTACACTTTTTGTGGGCTACCTGAATTCCTTTGGTGGATTGCAAGAGGTCTGCAGGCCATATTCTGTACAGGCCCAATATGTAATATAGTTGGAAAAGAGGGGTGGGGTAGTGGAAATGGGAAACACTTACTGGATTACTATGAATACCTCAATGTGATTCCAAAGATGATAAGAAAGTAGAGAAAAAAAATCCCTTTGAACAATGCAGAAAAAAAAAAACTAAGTAATTGACAATACACAGTAAAGGATATGAAAGATTTTATTTTTCCTTTATTATCCAATCCCCATTTAAAATTCTTGCAATCAGAAGTCTCTGCTGAGAGAATTTGACACTGGAAGAGGATCCAAACACAAAAACCGAATTATTTAAATCAATCAGCAAAATCAATAAACATCTTTTATTGAAAGATGGCATATGTGAAACACTGTAATAGACACTGTGGGGAAGCTAAAGGGGAATGACTACCATTTCCCCCCTGTTGTTACTTCCTTGTAGCCATATGCTAAAGTTTGGTAGATTAATATGACTTTAAATGGCCTCATTTTTGTCATGTCAGCTACTTTTCTTAGGTCACCATGCAAACAAAATCATGTCATGATCAGGAACATCTTTGTGATGCTGACCAGTTACTACTACTTATGTTCTGTTCCATAATTGATGGGTACACCTTCTAACTGATCCATCAAAACCAGAAATGAGTATTAGGCTTGGAGGACAGCTTGTACAAAGGCAAATAACAGAAGAGAAATTGTCACATGTGATAGTCAAAAGGATAATTTGTGGGGTTTAAAGAGAGTGTGGAGTCTGCCACATACTAGGTGCTTCATAAATGCTTCCTGACTGGTGGAAGGGAAATAATGTATAATGACAGGGAGGTGGAGCCAGTAATGAAAAACTTTTAATGCCCTAGACAGATTCAGTTTTTTATCCTAAAAGTGGTGAACTAGTAGAGCTTATTAAGCAAGGTGATCAGACCAACGACTTAAGAATATCATTTTTATCCAAGTGAGTATTTAGAATAACAATTACACACTCATATGTGTGCATGAATATACACATATACACATAACATGTAAAATAGCTACTATACGAATAAAGGAACAGAAAAAGTATGCTAGGATTATTAGGATTGTAGTAATGATATTTTTAAAAGGATGACTAATTTGAGGTGAGAAGATGATCTAAGTTGCTTTCCCCTAGACGCTTTGTAGCTTTTCAAGACTCACAAAACCATAGAATCCCAAAATTATAAATAGCAGCAGCCTAATCTAACCTATGCCTGAATAGAATTTTTTTCTATAATATTCTTGATAAGTGGCTATCTATCTTTACAATTCCTAATAATTTATCATCTGTCCTCAGCTTTAAGACATTCAGAAATGGGAAACCTATTAACTCCCATGAAAATCCATTATGTTTAGGGCTAAGTCCCATGGCATGCTGTTATACAACCTCTTCATGCTTATCATCCTATGAAAAATTCCAAGTTTGCAATATCTTTTCCAATATGTGCAACCCATGATTGAATTTCATATGTGGTCAAACCAGTTGAGAGCAGAATGGGAAGTATATTCTCCTTAATTCTGTAAACTTTACTTCTATAAATGTGGACTAACATATGAACACTCTAATGATGCAACAGCTGTTTTTTGCAAATACCTTGAATTATAAAATCTTAAAAGAAAATAATTGTGTTGTGGATATAGAGTATTAAATGCTTAAAGCTGAATTCACATGTGAAAGACATAATTCACTACCACATGTGGTAATAACTTCTTCAGTTCACATTGGACAGCTTTAATACTTAGTATTCATTCAACAAATCTACTGGTTGTAGATTCCACAGGACTATTGAGGTAAGCATAAGCAGTCAGCCACCTATCATTTATTAAAACAATGTTTTAATGTGGGTTGTAAGGGCATAGAGGGAAGACTAGCGTGAGAGCTGCTGAGCCCTTTCCAGAGATGCTTTACACCTTTGATGCTCACCTGCCACGTAACTCTCAACTGTTTCTCCAAAAAACTGTAGTATGCATAACTGCCACACCCTGGTAAACTGTTTTGGCAGATGGGCTGAACTACATTGAGCGTAAATGAGGGGCCTTAAACCTATCAATGTGTTAGTGAGGTGTCTATCCCAAGCATAGGAAAACTTCCCCAGGGGAACAGGTGGATGCGAACAATTTGTTCAAATGAGCCATGAAGATGGTGGAAGCAGGCACTGTAGATTGCTTAGAACTTGGTTAGACATTGAAGATGTCAAGGTCATCCAATGCATCCTGAGCCACCATCAGTCATCTTGACTTTTGTCTTTTCACTGGAATTTGATGCCTGGAAGAGAGAGTGAGGACAGTGACTTCACATAACTCTGTCTTATTTCAATCCAATTTATGCATGAGTCAAAAGACATCACTTATATCATTTTACCTATGTCAAAGCCCTTCAATTATGGGCAAGTGATAAAGGAGCAGGTAAGGTTACAGTGGGAGCTGTTGTCATAACCCTGCACACAGTCAATCCAGGCCATAGGGTCATCTTCTCCCTGGAGTGAAGCAGTAGTGCAATTCAGTAGCCTGTTGCACTGCTCATCTCCTAACGTGAAGAATGGGTTAGGAAAGGTATTCTAAACATTGTCTGCTTCACCTAACCTAACCATGACAGGTGAGGTTCCTATCCTGTATTCAAAACACACACACACACACACACACACACACACACACACACACACACACATTATACAGGAACTTTTATGAAGATGATTCCATGCAACATTGGTACATGGAATGTGGGCATGCTTATGGAAAACATGAAATGTAGTAGACCAGAAATATAAACAGCTGTTGTTGCAAGAGACCTCAGTAGGTATTTGAGACAAATAGGAGCACTGAATGAAACATGGCTGGCAAATGAATTCCAACTTACCAAAGTCAAAGCCAGATATGTATGCATCCATGTAAGTATGCATAGGCATATGTATATGTGTATAGATATTATATATGCACATATACATTGTATACGTACACATATGTATATGTGTAATATAATGTATATTAACTGTTGACCTGGTAGTTTGGTTAAAAGAAGCTATATCTATCTACCTATCTATGCATATATATATATATTCATATTCATATAATGTTTATTCCCTTAAGCTAGCAGAGTTCATGTATACATGGGAGCCAGAAAATAATTCTGACACTGTGTATTGGTAATTAAGGTGGGATTTTTTTTTACTGTTTTCTCTTTTAGAATGGTAAAGTAATCAAATGCCTTTGATTAAGTCTTACTAGGTACAAAGCCACAGGCTCACACACTTTTGCTGATTAGGTATGAAGTCTTCAGGCCTTAAGAAGGGTATATAAACTCAGAGGTTAGCATTTTGTTTGGGAGTCTCACTTACTGGAAGAGTGTTGTGTGATTTGAGCACAGGTGACTCTAGGTAGCCACTGGAGCCCCCCTGGCTTTGAAGAAACCCAGATGTTGGTGCATCTCTGGCAACAATGTATTACTATATATATATATGATTGAAGTGAGATTGTTAACCCCTTAAAGTTGTTTTCCTTAGAAAAAGCAGATCAAAGAACTTATGCTGGAAGCTCTTGTTGCTGGTCTTGTTGGGTATTACACCCCTACAACAGCAGCTGCTAGCCGTAGTGTTGTTACATTCAGAGATAAGCAAGGTAAAGAAGATCTTTTATATACTTAGAGGAATCCCAACTTAGGATA
>CM053626.1:80491543-80507133 GCA_028646595.1 Phalanger gymnotis
AGATATATGGATTCTGTGAGGACTAACCCTGACAGACTTTACTCTTCTCAGTAACACAATATGCAGAGATAGCTCCAAGGGACTCATGATGGAGAGTGCTATCTACATACAGAGAAGGAACTATGAAGTATGAACGCAGAACGAGTCACACTTCATGCTCCCCTTTTTCTCCCTCCCTTTTTTTCCCTCTCTTTTGTTTTTGTTGTTGGGTTGTGTTTTTGGTTTTATTTTTGGTTCTGTTTCTTCTTTGTAATGATTCATTCCATTGGTCATAATTCTTCTCCACACTTGACTAGTGTGTAAATTAATTCAATGCCAAGTTATACATGGAAGTTATATGGGATTCCATGCCATCTTGGGGAGGGAAGAAAATCTGGAACTCAAAATTATGTAGGAGGTGTGTTGCAAACTAAAAATAAAAATTAAAAAAAGAAAGTAAAAAAAAACAGAATTATTCTATACAGTACAGATATAAGAGTATTTTAACAATTTGTTAATAGAAATAAAATATAAATATTAAGAGTGCATCCTCACACCAAATAACTGACTCCATCCTATTTTATAGCATATGACTTTTAATGAAATATATTTTCTGAAAGAAGTAACATTAGATTTGAAGACAGTTTAAGGATATGACAAATCATAGAATCTAAACTTATTTTTCAAATATAAAAACTGAGAGCAAGATTTTTTAAAGGATTTGTGCAAACTTTCACAGTTAATTTGTTAAATAATTTGGAAAGAATTAATTTTTTTGGTAACACATTTAAATATTTTTTTAGTCTTGTTATTGTTCTTTCTGCCTGAGACTTAAGTAGTGATTTAGGCCCTAGGGCAAGCAGCATGAAGCAAAGCCCTTAAAGCAACTTCATAATCCTATATTTAATAATAATAGTAATTAAAGAATATTTAGTTAAGCAGAAGGAGTAGTTGCTATAGCAGCTCACAGATGGTTGTTATTAATAATATGTAGATCTGGTAGCTTCTTATTTGAAATAATTGTTCCTGCCAACTTGCTGCTGAGCTTGGTTGTTTCTGAAGGAATCTTTATTAAACTTGGGTAAACTCTGATTTTAAGTGGCTTGGGGTCAAAGCCCTACTTTTCAATGTTTATAGTTCTAAAATCTCTCTAGGGTGTTTTGATTAATTCATTTTCTTTTTCTTATTGTTGGTTTAGTTAACTTTTTTTGTGAAAAGAATGGATTTCATGTGATCTGCAAGCTGAATGATTTCTGTCTAACTCCCCAACCTAAAAGCTTATAATCAAACATATGCTAGATAGAGAGAAATTAAAGCTGACTCCATGAGAATAGCTAATAGAAATGCTGAATAATGTAAAAGATTAATGTAAGATTAATGTAAAAGAAATTAGAACAGTGAACCCAAACATCTTCAAATTTCCCCTCCCTACCCTATGCTTAACACTAAGAACAACAAATATAAACAGTGGCTTAGGCTTTTGTGTCAAGTCATAGGCCTGAGGGACCTTTGTAGTTGTGACTCTGTTCCTCTTATATTGACATATCTACCAATCTACCAAAAATTTACTTTCCAGATCACAGAAAATAAAATAAAATTTACGTGGAGTAAAAAACGATCAAGAGAAATAACAGAAGTAACTGCAAAAAAAAAAAAAAAAAAAAAAAAGGAAACAGCAGTACCAGATCTCAAATTATACTATGAAGCAGTTATTATTAAAAACAATTTGGTATTGGTTAGTAAATAGAAGGATTGATCAGTGAAACATATTAAATAAATAATATACACAATTAAATATATCTAATATCCCAGCATTCAATATTTATCCCCACCCAGCTTTTGGGATAATTACTCAATAATGGACAAAAACAACAACAGCAACTATTTGGGGGACAAAAATTAGGCAGTAGTATAAAAGCAATTAGATTCAGACTAATACTTCAAATCTTACATAAAACTGTAAATTTGTGTAATGTAGAAACAAAAACACATCAGTAAAACTGAAAATAAAAAAAAAATGAAAGATCCAAGTTTAAATTCTACCTCAAACACTTATAGCTTTTTAGAATTGGTATTGTCACTTAACTTTTACATGCCTCAGGTTCTTTATTCATAAAATGGGAATAATAACACCTAACTCCCAGGTTTGTTGTGAAGATAAAATGATGTTTTTGTAAAGTGCTTTATAAACTTTAAAGATGTATGTAACTATGTATTATTATTATTATATACATTTATATTACAGAATACCTAAAAGTACAAATTAAAAAAAATATTGATTCTTCACAGATAAAAGAAGGAGAAAAGGATAAGATTGAGGTGGTAAGAAAATAAGACCACAGAAAAAGCTAGAAAAGGAGGGTTTTCTCCATAATAAAGGAGAATGGGATTTAGGCCTCCACATACACACCCCATCCCTATCCCACACACAGGTAAAAAAAAAAAAACTGTCTCTCTCTCTCTCTCTCTCTCTCTCTCTCTCTCTCTCTCTCTCTCTCTCTATATATATATATATATATGTATATATGTATATGTATGTATATATATAGCACATCTAGTTTAATAAGTCCTATAGCCCTATATGTAGTTCACAATGTGTGTCTATGATACATACGTTATCATTGTCATAGTGATGATAATTAAATCCATGAGACTTGATAAGTTCACCAAAAGTGAGGGTTGGTAAAGAGACAAGAAAAGGTTCATGAGGAAAAAGCTATAATTATAGTTAGGGGTCATGATATGGCTAATGACACAGTAGGTCCACTTCAAAGCTACCTGGTTGATGTGCATGAGGGAGAAGAGAAATAAATACCATTCTCCCTATCTCCCTTACCCTCCTCCAAAGCTCTGACTCCAGAACTGCCCCAAATCTTGATTCTATAAATTTACTCTTTGAAATGAGTAGAAAAACTATTTGTTTCCAGCTAATACCTTATTTTCTAAAAGGAAAGTAAAGGAGAGGGAGGGAGGGAGAGAGTGAGAGAGAGAGAGAGAGAGAGAGAATAAGATTGCAACAGAAACAGAGGAAAATGTAATTAAAATACTATATATTTAACTCACAATAATCTTGAAATTAAAAAAAAAACCTAAAAGTTATTGTGTACAATCATGAAAATAAAGCTAATTCTAAAAAAAATATGAATGACTAACCACAAAAATGTAAACTATTCCATTTAATCAACAAGACAAGTAGAGAACTTGAACAGGATATTGCGATAATTAGCTATTATGATAATTAGAATACTATCTCATAAAATTTGTTAGTAGAGTAACCCAGAGATATGACTGCAGGATATATGTGCAAAGGAGGGCAAATACAAAAAGAAATATAAAAATACTTGTATTTGCATTTTAATTGTAATAAAGCCCTGGAATCAAAGCAGGTATCCATTGATTTGGATTGTGAAACATATTGTGGTGCATACATTCAATGGAAGCTTATTGTGCCCTGAGAAACAACAAGTATTGGGAATTCAGAAAACTTTGGGAGATTTTTGCAATCTAATACACCATGAAATAAGTAAATCTAGGAATCAAATATACACATTCACTATAACAACATAAATGAAATGAATAATTTAATTAAACTGAATGCTATATAATTATGATGAGAAATCTTGCTCCTAAGAATAGATGTGGCAATAGACTCCACTAATTTCATGGGGCTGTAGGGGTCTATGGGAGTGGAACTTCACACATGATAACTGGTATGGTTATTTTATTTGGTTTGGCTAACCTGCTTTACATCCTCCCTAACCCTCCCTTTGTTATAATGGTGAGTTACTTGGTAATGGAATTTTGAAGGGTACAGTTAAGAAATAACTGTGACATAAAAACAAAAAGCATCTAAACGACTTTAGAAAAATGGCAACAACAACAACAACAAAGAAAGGATGGGGGAAAGGACATTGTATGACGCTTAGGCACCTTATGAAATTAAGTGATGGTAGTACTCTATCCTCAGCAAAAGAGGTTTTGTTTTATACATTAATTTGGCTTTTTTTCTAAAAAAAAAAAATCAGCTGAATGTCCTGAGAGTATTGTTTCACCAATCAGTGGAATCCTGAAATTTTGACTTTGTTAATATTCCCAACTCAATTTTGCCTTCTAGATTGTGTTCGTACATCAGCTGGCTGAGAGAGATTTCAGAGATCTTGATTAGGTAGTAAATTGCCATGACTTGTTTTAATTTAAAAGACAACGAACTCTGAAAATTTCAGCAAGGAACTAAATGAAAAACTCTTAAATATTTCCCTCCCCCCCATTACTAATTACTAAGGTTAACAACTGCTGTTGGTACCCAATTGTACAGAATCCTATGTTCTGTTGCAATATGACTTTATACAAATGCATTTTTAAATGTACTCATTCACACAGGCACACACACACACACACAGACAGACACACACACACACAATGCTAGCTTGGGAAAAAGTTGGCAGCTTTCTTAATGACATTCATGAGTAGAGGGAATATCTCCTCTTTTGTCCTTTAAAGCTTAGAAATAAACAACAAATTCCCTGGTGTGATATCAATGTAGAATCATAACAGTCCCTCATTAACTGAATAAAACAAATACATCCTGAAATTTTATAATACATAATTATAAGCAGGATATGTTATAAACTATTTAACTTCAGGCTCTCTTCCTCACCAAAAGATTTTATTGAAAAATATTATTTAAGCTTTGAGTAGTTCAACTACTTAAAACAACATTTTTGTCTGTTTTTCTTCAACCTGGTCCAATAAAATGATCCTTGCAGTTCTATGCAACTATGGCTTTAAATAATTTTTCACTTATACGTTTGAAGTAACTATAATTCAATGAACTCTTCCTAATGAATATGATTTTCAGTACTATAGCTTAAATAAATCCCACAGCTATCAGTAAGAATAATTTTCATTACAATATCTTTTTAATAAACACAGCTGGACAGTAGAGAAGAAGCCAAATATCTTAAAAATTGTGTTTTATGTAATGTGTATATATATTTGTGTATATGGCTGTGTGTGCACACACATACACTCCAAATTAACACATGACATTCTATTTTTATAAATACTTTTAATAATTGGTATAAATATGCACATGTTGAATGCATATACCCCTTTATGAAATGCACATCATTCAGAAAGAAGTGAAAGAGCTCATTCTCTTTACATTAGGTTTATCTATACAATATAAGGTATTAGGGATAATATATCTCACACCAAATCGATTCCAGATTGGGCAGGATGAGAAGCTTTATGCTTAGTTCTTCTAGTTCTCAAAGCTACAGTGAGAAAATAAAGTTGTTGATCTTCCAAGGGTTCTAATGAAACATGGGAACTTCAGGTTTTGGCATTTTAAAATAGGATTGCAAATGTACAAGAATATTACTTATCTCAAAGAAAACATCTTCACTGAAAGTTCAGTAATGATAGAACCTACAAAAAGGAAAAACAAACCTCCTAAAATGCCTGAGCATGCATTTTAATACATTATTTTCTTTTCATCTGTGAACCTGGAAACATACTACAAATTGGATTTTTAGAAACTTTAATTTGTATGCCACTATTTAATGCAGAATTTTGTAAAACTGTGAAGAAGCCATGGATAATAAATCTCTTTAAAAATCATTATCTTCTCTAAAATTACTTACAATATTCCAATGATAAAATAGCCAATCTATGCAACTTTCGGATACCCTTATAATTAAATGTTTGAGAAAAATTTATGGTTTGTTTTTCTACCTTTTAAGATATCATGCAAAATCTCTGCAATATAGTGAAATGCTGTAAAGAAAATGGCTTAAGGGTAATCTACTTTATCCTACTGAATTCCTTGTGAAAAATCTATATTGATAAAGTAATCTTGGATTCTTTTCTTCCCCATAGCTGAAGTTCAGATCATAAATGAAAGAAATATCTAAATTATTTTTGAATACCAATTGCATATTAAAACAAAGCTATTATGCATGATTTTAAGAGCAAACTGGCTGTTGATTTGAGTCATGGTAATTTATACAGGCCTATAGAAAGTTCTAATGTAAGTATTTCCCTAAATCATTCCTAAAAGCAAAGAGCCTATCAAAAAGAAAATAAAAATCACCCAAGTTTTTATCAGCAATATTAGACTTGTTATTTTTAATAGCATCAATAGATGAGGTTTGTATCTCTTTTTCTCTTAATTTTTTTTCTCTCTCCTCCCTCACACTCTCCATTCCTTGCCACCCCCCACTACCCTCCTCCAGCCCCAGACCCAACTTTCTATTTTCCATGACCATGGTCAGTTTTCTCTGAACTTTATGTCATTAATCTTAACTGAAGACCATTTCTAAGAAAGTAAGAGTTGATAAGACAAACTTGGAATCAAGGAGAGCTGAATTTATACATTTTTTCAGACCATTTCTATATTATCTAGCTTTGTGACTGAAAAAAATCAAAACTTTTCAGACTTAGTTTAGTCATATAAAATGCAGACAGTTATATTTTCTAGTGCCTGGGGTTGTTGTGAGGATTAAAAGAGATAATATTTTAAATATTTTTTTCAAACCCTTAAGCATTGCAAAGATGCTAACTGTTGTACTAGTGTTTCTGCTTGTCATTATTATTATTAATTTCTATATCTACTATCATATTTTACAGATATTTGATACATTTGGGGCAGTTGTTGTCTTTGTTGTTTGTCCTTCATTCTCAAAGAGGACCATGACATCAAGGAGATGATGCCAGCTAAATGGCACAGTGGATTTGTGCTTGGAGTCAGGAAGAAATGGCACACTACTCTAGTACTTTTGCCAAGAAATACCCAAATGGAGTCACAAAAAGATAGATATGACTGAAATTACAGAACAACAAAAAATAATTACATTATTAATGGTAATAAAGAATGGTAGAGAGAGATAGAAAGACATATATAAATGTAGAAATGCATAAAATTACTTCTGCATTTTTTTTATACTTTTTGTCCTCAAAGCAGCTTCACATGATTCCAAATTACTAATATGGAAAGCACAAAATCATGTATTTCAATAAGTACATTGGTTGATCACCTTACAGGATATGTCTCCTTTTCTAGAAATTGTCCCTTAGTAGTTAGAAATAACTTTGGTTAGTATTTGTATCCTTGCTTTATTAAGGACACTCTTTGGTCCATTTTGGCCACATTTTATAAAGGTGGTTCCACTGGGAGGTATCATTTTTAATTGTTGGTGCATTATGCCTTGGCATACCTTGGTATTCTCCTCAAAAAAATTTCCCTTGTAATAGCTCATTTTAAGGAATACTTTGTCTTCTGAGGACAGGAACAGAATGTATTTATCTTTTAAATCTGAGCTACTACAAAATGAAAAATCAAGGGAAGAATTTATTTGAATGAGGTATTATTCTATTTCTTCATTAGTTTTCCTAAAACTGTTATAGTTTTCCAGGAAAGAAACCATGTCTTTAAGTACAGTAGAATATCAGGTTCCAGAATTTTTCCAAAGTTAATTCAACTCATTTTTCTCCTCACCAGCCTCTGACACTGATTATTTTTTTTTGACCCCTCCAAATGTGCAAAAGACTTCATGTTCACCCACCCCCTGTAGCAGCTATTAGTTATTTCTTAAATTTCAGGTTGAAACTTGCACCCTATTGACTAATTCTGAAACTCCTAGCTTTTTCATTCAGGTGCCAAATAAATGAGAGAGAGAGAAAGAGAGAGAGACAGAGAGAGAGAGAGAGAGAGAGAGAGAGAGAGAGAGAGAGAGAGAGAGAGAGAGAGTAAGAGGGTTGGTGGCATCCATGAATGAAATTTTCATGTTTTTTCCAAAGTTTTGTGTTGAAAAATCCTTGGTCATTTCAGAGTATATCCTTCTTATAATTTTTAAAGACAAAATATTTAATGAAGAAAATTGTACAATTCATAATTTTTAAAATCATTGTTTAATTTGAGAATTGGGCTTGTGTTTGCACATGAAGTATATGACTTTATGGTTGCATTTTCTTTTACATTATCTATTAGTATTTTAGATTAATGTCTATACAGCAATAAATATGTGCCAGACAGATTGAATTAATCAGGACCTTGCTCTAAGAACTATGTTTAAAAATATAAAACAATGTCTTTGATATAAGTACTACATCCATTGATCCACACCAACCCAAAGAACATTTAAAAGGGGTTGGGGGATCTTTTGTAATTAAAAAATGAATGACTTCATTAAGAAGATTAATTGGAGAACCTAATTTCCAACTAGAAAGAGTAGTATCTAGTTCTATGATAGCTATTGCTTAACAGACTTTGAAATGTCACTGAATTAATAAGCTTTATTTTTATTCAGCACTGGAGCATTTTCTAGCCATCTCATTTGGTTCTCTTCTTCCTTTCAGTGATAACCATGATATCTTTCAGAAAGATAGACTTTCTTTTTGGACTAATCAGAAACTTGCCCAAGTCAGAGTGGCAGAGCCTGATAAGAGGATGGTGCTTAGTGTTAATTGCTACCCTTGCAGAAACAGACAATACGGAAGAAGAAAATAAGAACAATTACAGCGAACCTTAAATGAGCTATATCCTGCTATTGTTTTCTAAAAGACTCTACAAACCACATGTTCTTATAATACTGCTGATGAAATATCCCAGCTTATTAGACAGCCAACTGTTATAGCAATAATGTGATCTCACTGAACAGTATTAAACCAAAAAAAGAAAACCTAATAAAGTTCGAAGCACCTCTTTGTCACAATAAGGGCCTTTGTTTCACATTATTGCATGCTCTACTTTCTAGTGTCCAAAAAGACAAGAGGCAGAGTTTGTAATCCTGCTTTACATATACATTATAATGGCAAGTGTCAACCTTTTGTTTGACAAATAAATATATCTATGTATCAAGGAGTTAATACATTGGATGTTCAAAGATTGAATTCTCATGATAATACAAAGCAGGACTCTGACACAATGTGAAATACATTATTTAAAATATTAGGTTTCTTCAATCAAAATCATATGGACAGTAACCACAAGTCTAGAAACTATTGATTCCATTTTGAAATTAACTTTACTTCAAAAGGGCAAAAGAGTCTTAGCTTCAAGTGGACCTATTCAGAGTTTAGGACAAAATTATGGTTCAGCCCATTTCCCTTACAGAGATGAGGAACCCATAACATTCTGTTGAGCAGGGCTTACTCAGCTAGTTCCCTGATAGATTAGTTCCCTGATAGACAAAATCAGACGCTTGTCCATCTAACAATAACAAAAAGAGGCTTACTTAACCATAACATTGCAAAAATATTCATAGCGAAGAGATATGCATATGGAATATTTGTTATAGTTTGTCCTTCATTTCAAAAAGGTTCAGTGACATCATAGGGTGATGTTTTGATGCACATGGGAATTTAACTGTGGGAAAGTTGCACAAAGTCCTCAGCCTCACTGACAACTTCAAGAGTCATTGAAGTCCAGTGGTGAGACAAAAGTCAGGATAAATAGTGATGGGCCAGGATATAGATGTCCTTGGTACCTTTGGTATATGACCAAGCTCTAAGTTCATCATATCACCTACTTCAACTCCCTTTGTGGCCACTGGAACAAATCGTTCTCATCTGCCCATTCTGGCAAGGGAAGTCTTCATGTACTTCATATGCTGTTCACATGAACATAACCTTTGTTCAAGTAGTATAGCTGCCATTTTGGCAGTGATCATTCTACTAGTCTGGAGATTAAGGCCTGAGGAAGGAAATCTACTTTTTGCTCTTTGAGTTGTTTTTATACTCTACATACCAAGAAGCTACTGCAATGGTACCATCCTTACTCCTCTGAGCCAAAGAATAAATCTTAAAGAGATGAATAATGCCTTAGTCAATTTTTTTGCTTTAAATGTTGCTATATTTTTCTTACAATTACATATCAAGAAAATTTTTGCCATTCAGTTTTGCAAGATTTTGTGTTCCAAGTTTTTAGCCCTACTCTCTTCCCCTCTTCTGAGAATGGCTGGCAGTTCAATACAGTTTATACATATGCTATCATGTCAAACATATTTCCATATTCATCACAGTTGTGGAGGAAGAAACAGATCAAAAGGAAAAAAATACAAGAAAAAGTAAGTGAAAATATATGCTTTGATCCGCATTCAGAGTCCATTAGCTCTTCATCTGGATATCGATAGCATTTTCCTTTGTGACTCTTTTGCACATGTCTTGGATCATTGTGTTGCTGACTGAGGGGGTTGAGCATCACAAAATGTTGCTGATACTGTGTACACTATTTTCCTGGTTCTGCTCATTTCACTTGGACCAGTTTGTATAAGTCTTTCCAAGTTTTTTTCTGAAATCTGCCTGTTCATCTTCTCTTATTGTATAATACCATTCAATTGTATGCATATGCCATAGCTTGTTCAGTCATTCCTGCATAGATGGGCATCCCTTCAATTTCTGATATTTAGCCACCATGGCAAAGGCTGATAAAGGTGTTGTTTCCTTCAGTGTCTTTTTGTATCTAGTTTTCTATTTGGCCAATTCTACTTTTAAAGCAGTTTTTGAAGTTTTTGACTCGTTTTTTCATAATTCTCTTGCATCACTCTTGTTTCTTTTCCCAGTTTTTATTTGACCTTTCTTATATTTTTCTGCTCCTTTTTGAGCTCTTCCATGAGTTCTTTCTGGGCTTGAAACCACTTCGCATGTTTCTTTGGAGTTTTTCCTTTGGTGTTTTTACTGTGTTGTTTTCTAAGTTTGTGTCCTAGGCTGCTCTGCCAGTATAGTAACTTTCTATGGTCAGATTATTTTTTTTTTGATCTTTTGTTCATCTTCTTTTGGGGAGGGGGCTTTTTTTTCCTTTCTTTTAAATTTGTTCTCTGCTCCCAGGGTGGAAGAGGCTCTGTCTCAGGCTTCTTGTGTTAATGGCTGCAGACCCATTCACTTTGTGGTGCTCCACTGATGTTTCCTGAGGCCAAACGGGGGGGTCCTCGTGTCTTGTGCTGTATTGAGGGGGTTGGTTGACAGTGGCTGGTGCTTCTGCGGGATGTAGATGTCTAGCAGCTTACCTGATGCTGAGCTGGGGTCCTAGCAGTGTTTTCTGGCCAGCTAGGGTTTTTCTGCATTTCCCTGGGGCTATACTGACACGTGTAATTTTGGTCGCATGAGGATGCTAGATTATCCTGGGCTGTGCTGAAGCACCCAGAGGTAAAGCCACTGGAGGGCACTTGCCCTTCTGGGGCTGCATTGAAACAACATGTAGTGTTTCTCAGAACTGGAGTCTGCTGGTTGTCCTGGCTATGCTAATGCACCGGGTGTGGGAGATGTCCAGGTGTTAGTGCTTGCCAGCTCCATTGTATTGGGGCTCAGCATCTCCCTCTGGCATACTGAGGTGCAGCTTGCTTGCTAGTATGCTTGCTGTCCTGCAATGTATTTCCTTTCACTCCAGTGAGATAGACCTTCCTTTTTTCCCCATGGTCAGGAGACCTGGATTTTGTTCTTTTTTAAAAAAAATAATTTATTCATTTTTAGTTTTCAACATTCACTTCAGTAAGATTTTGAGTTCTAAACTTTGTCCCCCTCCCCCTCCCCAAGATTGCATTCAGTTTGATATAGACTCTACATATCCATTCATATTTAACATATTTGCACAACAGTCATGTTGTAAATAAGAATGAGAACCAATGGGAGGAACCATGGGAAAGAAGACACAAACGAACAAATAAGAGAGAGAGCAAATAGAATGCTTCATTCTGCATTGAGACTCCATAGTTCTTTTTCTGGATGTGGATGGCATCTCCCATCATCAATCTTTGGGAATTGTCTTAGATCTTTGCATTGCTGAGAAAAGTTAAGTCTATCAAATTTGGCCATCACACAATGTTGCTGTTACTCTGTGCAATGGTCTCCTGGGCTGCTCACTCCACTCTGCATCAGTTCATATAAGGCCTTTCCATATTTTTCTGAAGTCTGCCAGCTCATTGTTTCTTAAGGAACAATATTATTCCACTACATTCATATACTTCAACTTTTTCATCCATTTCCCAAATGGTGGGCATCCTCTCAACTTCTGTTTCTTGGCCATCACAAAAAGAAATTCTTTAAATATTTTTGTACATGTGGGTCCTTTTCCTGTTTTTATGATCCCTTTGAGATACAGACCTAGAAGTGGCATTGCTGGGTCAAAGGGTATGCAAAGTTTGATAGCCCTTTGGGCATAGTTCCAAATTGTTCTTCAGAATTCTTGGATCAGTTCGCAACTCCAAAAATAATGCATTAGTATTCCAGTTTTCCCACATCTTCTGAAGACATTTATTATTTTCCTGCTTTGTCACATTAGCCAATCTGATAAATGTGACATGTTGTGTGATGTGTGATGCATAAGAGTTGTTTTGTTTTGCATTTCTCTAATTAATAATGACTTCGAGCATTTTTTTCATATGACTATAGATAGCTTTGATTTCTTCCTCTGGAAACTGCCTGTTCCTATCCTTTGACCATCTATCAATTGGGGAATGATTTATATTCTTATAAATTTGACTTAGTTCCCTATATATTTTAGAGATGAGGCCTTTATCAGAGACACTCATTGTAAAGATTCTTTCACTCAGCTTGAAACAAGGTTTCACAGAATTTTTTTTCTTTTTTTTTCTTTTTGCTTTGTATTTAGTATATTATTTTCCCCACTTAAATGTAAAAACAATTTTAGACTATTGTTTTTAAAATTTTGAGGTCCAAATTATCTTCTTTCTCACATCTCCATCCCTACCGTCCTCATTGAGAAGGCAAGCAACTTGATACAGACTCTATATGAATACTCATGCAAACATATTCATAACAGTCATGTTGTGAAAGAAAGCATGGACAAGACAAAAACTCAATACAATGTTAAAAATGCTTCAGTCTGCATTCAGATACAATCAGTTCTTTATCAGTGGATTGATAACATTTTTCATCATAATTCATTCAGAGTTGTCTTGGATTGCTGTATTGCTGAGAATAGCTAAGTCATTCCACCTGATCATTTTTCAATATTGCCGTTACTTGTACACAGTATATTTCACTTTGTATCAGCCCATGCAAGTCTTTCTAGGTTTTTCTGAGAGTATCCCCCTCATCATTTCTTACATACCACAACATGCTCAGCCATTCCCTAGTTGGTGGGCATCCCCTCAACTTCTAATTCTTTACCCTCATAAAAGTGCTGCAATAAATTTTTTTGTAAGCATATATCCTTTTCCTTTTTGTTTTTTTATCTCTTTTGAGATACAGATCTAGAAGTGGTATTGCTAGGTCAAGGAGTATGAATGGTTTTATAGCTCTTTGAGTATAGTTCAAATTGCTCTACAGAATGGTTGAATCAGTTCACAAATCCCCCGACCACGCGTTAACGTCGGATTTTTCCAATATTCCCTCTAACACTTGTCATTTCCCTTTTCTATCCAATTAACCAATCTAATACATATGAAGTAGTATCTCACAATTGTTTTAATTCACATTTCTCCAAACAAGAATGAGTGTGAGAATTTTTTCATATGGCAAGAGATACCTTTGATTGCTTCATCTGAAAACTGATTATATCTTTTGATAATTTATCAATTGGGGAATTTTTTTTTTTTGTAAATTTGACTCAGTCCTCTATATGTTTGAGAAATGAGACCTTGATCAGAGAAACTTTCTTCAATTTTTTTTTCAGTTACTATTGCTAACTGTATTTCCCTCCAATCTACTCTCCCCACTCCATTTATTCTCTTCTCTCTCTCCTTTCACCCGGTCTGGCCTCAAAAGTGATTTGCTTCTGACTACCCCTTCCCAAAATGTGCCCTCCTTTCTATCACCCCCCCTTTTCTTATTCCCTTCCCTTCTTACTTTCCTATATGGTAAGATAGATTTCTATACCCAATTGAGTTTGTATGTTATTCACTCTTTGATCCAATTCTGATGAAAGTAAGGCTCACTCACTCCTCCTCACATCCTCTCTCTTCTCCTCCACTACCTCTTTTATGTGAGATAATTTACTGTATTCTACATCCCCCTTTCTCTTTCTCCCAGTACATTCCTCTCTCATCCATTAATTTTATTTTTTAGGTAACATCCCTTCATATTCAACTCATACCTATATTCTCTATCTATATGTACTCCTTCCAAGCACCCTAATAATGAGAAAGGTCTTATGAGTTACAAATATCAACTTCCCACGTAGAAAGGAAAAGAGTTTAACCTTATTAAATCCCTTATAATTTCCCTTTTCTATTTACCTTTTTGTGCTTCTCTTGGTTCTTGTATTTGAAAGTCAAATTTTCTATTCAGCTCTGGTCTTTTCATCAAGAATGCTTGAAAGTCTTCCATCTCATTCAATATTCCTGTTTCCCTCAATAAGGACTATATTCTATTTTGCTGGGTAGGTGATTCTTGGTTGTAATTCCAGGTCCTTTGCCAATTGGAATGTCATATTCCAAGCCCTCTTATTCTTTAAGGTGGAAGCTGCTAAATATTGTGTTATCCTCATTGTAGCTCCATGATGCTTGAATTGTATCTTTCTGGCTGTTTACAATATTTTCTCCTTCTTCAATATTTTTTTGAGTCTCCTATAGCAAATTGTTGACTTGTTTTTCATGATTTTTTTTGCATCACTCTCATTCCTCCTCCCATTTTTTTCCTCTATTTCACTTACTTGATTTTCTAAATCATTTTAAAGCTCTTCCATGGCCTGAGATCAATTCATATTTTTCTTGGAGGCCTTAATATAAGATCTTTGACTTTGTTGACTTCTTCTGGCTGTATGTCTTGATCTTCTTTGCACACCAAAGAAAGATTCTATAGTCTGAGTCCTTTTGCACTGCTTGCTCATTTTCTCAGACAATTGATGTTTGAGCTTGTTGTCAGGCTATACCTGTTTTCAAAGTAGAGAGTGCTTTGTCCCAGGATTCAGGGTTTTGCACTGCTGTTTTCAGAGCTACTTCTATCCTCTCCTGGCTTTTGCATTGGTCTTTGAGTACAGGCACTCCTTTCTCTCATCTAACTACCAGGAGGATTCCCTCTCCACGGCTACCACAGAGTTCTGCCACACCAGCATTTCTCCTTTCCCAAGAATCACTAACCAGGACCAGGACCCAGATCCAAGCAGGGCAAAGCATGAGAACCTTGCCTCCATGCCAGCAAAGAGATCCCTGCACTCCTGCTCTGATCAGCCACTTGATTCCCCCCACTGTCTATGGGCATGGAGTTGGAAGCCGGGGCCAGACCACACTCTTCTCCCACCTAGATCAAATAGCTTTCTCACTGACCTGCTCAGTTGCCTTTGGTGTTTGTGGATTGAGAACTCTGGAAACTGCCATGGCTGCCACTGATTCAGTGCCCTGAGACCTGCTCCAGGTGGTCTATTCTGGCCTTGTCTGTCCTGGTGCAGCCCATGTTGGGCTGTGCTCTGCTCCCAGCATGGTGTGATAGACCCTTCACAGCCACCATCCAGGCCATCTTGGGCTGGGGACTTGTTTCCCTCTGATATTTCAAGTGTTCTTTAGCGCTAGAATTTGTTTAGATACACTTTTACAGGTGTTTGGAGGGATTTAGGGAAGAACTTAAGCAAGATCCCTTTTTCAACTGCAACGTTTTTTCCTTGACATAGGAACTCTGACATTTCAGTATAATATTCCTGACATTTTTCATTTTGG
>CM053626.1:80507633-80530075 GCA_028646595.1 Phalanger gymnotis
GCTCTGGTCTTTTCATGGAGAAAGCTTGAAAGTCCTCTATTTTATTGAAATTCCATATTTTGCCTTGGAGCATTATACTCAGTTTTGCTCGGTAGTTGATTCTTGGTTTTAATCCTAGCTCCATTTTCCTACAGAATATCATATTCCAAGCCCTTCAGTCCCTTAATGTAGAAGCTGCTAGATCTTGTGTTATCCTGATTGTGTTTTCACAATACTAAAATTGCTTCTTTCTGGCTGCTTGCAGTATTTTCTCCTTGATCTGGGAGCTCTGGAATTTGGTGACAATATTCCTAGGAGTTTTCTTTTTTGTGATCTTTTTCAGATGGTGATCAGTGGATTCTTTCAGTTTTTGTTTTACCCTCTGGCTCTAGAGTGTCAGGGCAGTTCTCCTTGATAATTTCTTGAAGGAAGATATCTAGGCTCTTTTTTGATCATGGCTTTCAGGTAGTCCAATAGTTTTCAAATTATTTCTCCTGGATCTATTCTCAAGGTCAGTGCTTTTTCCAATGAGATATTTCACATTGTCTTCCACTTTTTCATTCCTTTGTTTCTGTTTTATAATATCTTGATTTCTCATAAAGTCACTAGCTTCCATTTGCTCCAATCTAATTTTTAAGGTAGTATTTTCTTCAGTGGTCTTTTGGACCTCCTTTTCCATTTGGCTAATTCTGCCTTTCAAGGCATTCTTCTCTTCATTGGCTTTTTGGAGCTCTTTTGCCATTTGAGTTAGACAATTTTTAAGGTTTTGTTTTCTTCAGTATTTTTGGGGTCTCCTTTAGCAAGTCATTGACTTGTTTTTTTTTATGGTGTTTTTGCATCATTCTCATTTCTCTTCCCAATTTCTCCTCTACTTCTCTAACTTGCTTTTCCAAATTCTTTTTGAGTTCTTCCATGGCCTGAGACCAGTTCATGTTTTGCTTGGAGGCTTTTGATGTAGGCTATTGACTTTGTTGACTTCTTCTGGCTATATGTTTTTGTCTTCTTTGTCACCAAAGTCTGAGTCTGAATCTGAGTCCATTTTCACTGCCCGGCCATGTTCCCAGACAACTACTTGACCCTTGAGCTTTTCATCAAGTATGACTGCTTGTAGAGTAGAGAGTACTTTGTTCCAACCTTAAAGAGCTGTGCTGTTGTTTTCAGAGCTATTTCTCACAGCAAGCTCTGCCACACGTGCACTTCTCCTCCCCCAAGAATCACCAACCCAGACCTTAATCACATCTTAAGTAGGCTCTGCATTTCTGCTGGGATCTGCCACTTAATTCCTCCCACCAGGTGGGCCTGGAGCCAGAAGCAACTGCAGCTGTAGTTCTGTAGCTGCACCACCTCCGCTGCCCCTGGGGTGGTGGCCGAATCCTGAACTCCTTTCACTCTGTCCCCTGCAGGTTTTTCCACTAACCTTCTGTGTTGTCTTTGGTGTTCGTGGGTTAAGAAGTCTGGTAACTGCCACAGTTCACTGATTCAGGGTGCTAGGGTCTGTTCTGCCCAGCTCCCAGTCTGGTTGGTCTGAGTGCAGCCCACGCTGGTCTCTGTTCCACTCTGCTCCCAGCTCCATGCATGATAGACCTTACCCAGTGACCATCCAGGCTGTCGTGGGCTGGAGCCCTGCTTCCCTCTGCTATTTTGTGGGTTCTGCAGTTCTACAATTTGTTCAGAGCCATTTTTTTCAATGTTGGACAGTCCTGGGGAGAGCCCTAGGCAAGTCCCTGCTTTCTAGCTGCCATCTTGCCTCTGCCCCTAGGCTCTTTTTATTTATTATGGTTTTCAAATAGTCCACAAATTTTTAAATTATCTCTCCTGGATCTATTTTCCAGGTCAGTTGTTTTTCTAATGAGTTATTTCACATGATCTTCTAATTTTTCATTCTTTTTTTTTGATTTCTTATTTCTTGATTTTACATAAAGTCATTAGCTTTCATTTGCTCTATTCTAATTTTTAAGTAATTATTTTCTTCTGTGAGGTTTTGGACTTCCTTTTCCATTTGGAAAATTCTATTTTCTAAAAAAGCATTCTTCTCCTCACTGGCTTTTTGGAACTCTTTTACCATTTGTCCTAGTCTGTTTTTTAAAGTGTTATTTTCTTCAGTATTTTGTTTGTGTGTGTGTCTCCTTTACCAAGCTGTTGACTCATTTTTTATGAGTTTTTAGTCCCTCTCATTTCTCTTTCTAAGTTTTCCTCTACCTCCCTTAGTTGATTTTCAAAATCTTTTTTTGAGCCCTTCCATGGTCTGAGACCAATTTATATGTTTTCTTGCAGGCTTTGAATGTAGGAGCCTTGACTTTGTCATCTTCTTCTGCGTGTGTGTTTTAATCTTCCTTGTCACCATGGAAATTTCACTACTCAGAGTTGTTATTTTTTTTCCTGTGGTTTGCTCATTTTCGCAGCCTATTAGTTGACTTTCAAGTCTTTGTCAAAATAAGGCACTGATTCCAACCTTGAGGGCACACTGTCCCAAGCTTCAGAGTTTTTTGCAGCTGTTTTCAGAGATACATTTAGGGATCTGTAAGTCTTTAGTTCCTCCAAGGTGATATGATCTAAGGAGAGGTGTTTACTACTCTCCTTTTCTGTACTCTGTTATGTGAGTCACCACAAGCACTCTTTCTTGCCCTGGAACTCTGAGGAGGGTCCCCCCTCCACTGCTGTAGCATGCTTTTCTATGCTAGTGCTCCTCCTCGCCCTGGGACTGCTACCCAGGGCTATCATCCAGATCTGAGTATGGGCAAACCAACAGAGTGCTAGCAAAAAGACCCTTGTTGTCTCCTTCTGACCAGTTATTTGACCCTTCTCCTTCTGTGGGCTGAGAGCTATGAAGTAGTCACTTGCTGTCACTTCTGCTGAGATGGAATGAGCTCCACTCTCACACAGTTGTGGCAGACCTTTCCTGCTGACCTTCTAAGTTACCCCATCATTGCTGCCAGTGATTCAATCACCCAGGTCAAGTCACCTGGCAAGCCTGCTCAGGTTTTGCTAGGGTCTCTTCTTTGCTGGTGCAATCTGTATTGGACTGTGTTCCTCTCTCTCCTTGGTGCAATAGACCTTTCCTGATGACCTTCCAAATTTTCTTGGGCTAGAAATTTGTTTCACTCCACCTTTTTTGGGTTCTGCTTCTCTAGAATTTTTGGGGTCGTTTTTTAAAAGGAATTTTGAAGGGGTTGGAGGAGAGGTCAGGTGAGTCTCTGCCTTTATTCCACCTATAAATTGGGAGCTAATAGCAAAATGGATTAGAAACCAGAATAAAACAATGTTTTTTTCAATAGATACTCTTGAAAAAGAAAAAAAAATCTTAATTAAAATAGAGGATTAGAGCAGGGTCTATTATGCTTTAGCAAAGTAAAAGAGCAGGGGTAGCAATCATCATCTTAAAAAAGCAAAAAACAAAAACAGACCTAATTAAAACAGCTAATCAGGGAAACTACATTTTCCTAAAATGTGCCATGGACAATGAAGTAAGATCATTTTTTTTTTCCAATGATCCAAGACAGTTCTTAATGAATTATGATGAAACATACTATCTATCTCCAGAGAAAGAATTTATTCAGAACTTTGATCTGAATGTAGATTGAAGCATAACTTTTCTGTACTTTATTTTTCTTGTATTTTTTGTCTATATTTCCTTTCACAACATGGCTAACATTGGAATATGTTTTCATGACTGCACTTGTATAACCTATACAAAATTTGTTGCCTTCTCAAATAGGGTGGTGGAGAGGAAAGGAGAGTATTTGAAACTCCTAACTCTTTAGCTCACTTGTGTAACTTTAGGAATAGCATTCCAATATTGTTTTGCTCTCTTCTTCATCATTCATAAAATGAAGGTACTGTCCTTAATGTGCCCCAAGCACCCTCCAACCATTTTTCTTTTAAATTTAATATTTTATTTTCCCTCAATTACACATAAAAATAATTTCACTTACATTGCATAGTACATTTAGCCCACATATATGTATATGTCGTATATAAGTATATAGCACAATGCATGCACAGTACATGCAACATACACATTAACATGTGCATATGTGATATATTCATATACATGTATATATGTATGTTATCTGTGTATGTGTGTGTGTGTGTGTGTGTGTGTGTGTGTGTGTGTGCCTGGCATATAGCCAGGCATATTCATTGTTGCCTTTCCATTTTAGTAAGATCTTTCCGTTGTTGCCTTTCAATCTTGGTAAGATATTTCAGTATTTTTACTCAGCTCTTAAAATCATTTAGAATGTAGTGTACCTTTCATAGGACAAGAAATTAGAGCAGATCAATAAGGAATAGGTTCTGGAAAAAATGGTTACTCATACAGTCATCTGAAAGGGGTAAAGGAAGAGATGAAGTGACAGGAAGAAAGAAAAAGATTATGGAAATCATAATTTGATGGAAAAGAGTAGGAAAGAAACAGCAATGATGTGTGAACCCGCATATCTCAATTTGATTTAAAATCCATCAGGAAGGAAAATGTGGAAACATGAAAAATCTGGATGCATGAAATCTGGGAACAGTATCACCAAGAGCAGGTAAAATGCATAAGCATTACATACAGACAGGGCTTCAGTTCATGAAGATAATGATACAATAAACAATGTTGGCTTTGTCTTCTAAAGAAAAGAACATGTTTAATATCATTTTCCCCTTAAATCTAAAAAGGTTTTCTGAACCTGAGAGTGAGAGTATTTAGGGTAATTTTTGTTTATGACTTTGCCCTTGCAAGATGCACTAGCTTACCCATTTTGAGATTGTGCAGATGCATAATTGAAGAGGGGAGTAGTAACTGTCTAAAAAGTCAGATGATTGTATGTGCATTAAATATTCAACACTTCTCCTAGACCATTCTTTCTTTTTAATAGTTTTATGTTAGTCTCTGGAGATAAGGGCTAAACATTTAAAACATAACTAAAATTGTGTTTTCACTTTCTCTCTCCTATTGAAACTATTTTTGAAGACTAACTTTG
The DNA here is from genome assembly GCA_028646595.1 of Phalanger gymnotis. NCBI lineage: Eukaryota > Metazoa > Chordata > Mammalia > Diprotodontia > Phalangeridae > Phalanger > Phalanger gymnotis. Next base: position 80,512,577 of record CM053626.1, read on the forward strand.
GGAAAATAAGAATATATAAAATACTGAATCTTTTTTTGGGGGGGGGTGTTTGTTTCTATCCTAGTGGAACAACAATGCTGCTAGTAGCTGCTGTGAGGGGGGGCGGTATTAGACCAATAACCCCAGCACACAGGAGGGCTGCTAGCACAGGTTCCTTGACCTGCTTTTCTTAGTAAAGCAACTTTAAGGGATTTACAAACTCACTTTGATTAAACATACATATATCATTCACTTAGTTCGGGGGAAAACATCAGCAACCTGAACTTCATAGAAAACACAAACAGAAATTATGAGCAGAAATTATATAAACAGAACAAAATAATACAAATCAGCAGACTACCTTCCAGCTTTCTATCCAAGACATTACATACATAGTTACTAGAGAGAGAAGCACCAACATCTGGGTTTTTCGAAGGTGGGGTGGGGGTGCTTCTTAACAGCTACCTAGAGTCTTATCTAGCCAAATCACAGGGACACTCTTCCAATGAGTGAGTCTGCAAAGCAAAACCTCTCCTCCTATGGTTCTGAGAGTTCTAGCTTAATGGCTACTCTCAGAGTATATATAACCTTTTTCAGGGCCCAAGGGCTACACCCCTCTTAAGGGCTTCACACCTCTCCCTACCTAATTTGCAAAAGGATGTGGGCCTTCCTACAAACAAAGGCAAAACTCAATTAAAGGCACTTAATTACCTTAATACTGAAAAGCAGTCTGAAAGGAAAAAAAAACAGTAAAAAGTCTCACTTTGCTTGTTTGTAAACCTAGTATTCTAGTTTGTATGAGCTAAGTTCTGTTCTTTCAATTGGAACATTTACGAAACAAATGAAAATATATACTAGCCACATCTTTTGGCAGTAATCCTAAAGAACTTTTTCACAGTGGAAAATCTACAGAAGTCAATTATCATTAATATTGTGATTTTTCCTATAGTTCTGCCTTATTGTTTTACTTTTTCTGAAAGAAAAGGACTATTTAAATTCTGTTCTCATTCTAAAATTTTCATTCTATATCAACGTTTAATCAAGAAACTGCCTCAATTAATTTCCTGAATCATCAAGAACCAGATGGACTTAGTTTCCTCTCTCACTTAATGACAGATTATTTTTATTTATTATAGATTCAAATGTGATAATCTATTATTGATTTCCCCCACTCCTGACTCCATTATTTTCTCAAATAGTTTTATCTTTGATTAAATTATGAGAGCTAATAAGTTGCTTTCAATGTTTCACTTTCATTTTGGTATTACATATCTTTGGATTTCATTTGAAACCTACAATTGAATATTTTCTAATTGGTTCTCATAGAGTCGTGAAAAAGATAATATCAAAATTAATCACAACAATAATTGAAGGATGTTGTTATTTTTATCCATTGGTATAGGTAGAAATCCTTGCACTTATTTGTAGATGTTTTAATGAAGAGATCTAGCCAAAAATCACTTTGTATCTAAACTTATGAAGGTGAAACTTTCCTGTTTTTCACTGGGTTGATTGTCAGATGGCAGATATACAGTCCATATCAAAAATCTTTCTATCTTTTATGACCTGCTAAAGCATGAACTCTGTTTCTATAGTCTTTGAGAGCTATGGTTAACCAGCATACCACAAAGTGAATTTTAAGAGTTAGTATAAATACTAGTGAAATTAGCAATCCTTATTTGCCTTATCATCCTCTATCATTGAAATGCATCTTATAAACTAAAAGAAGAATGACTAGAAGGGGAAAGAAATACCTAGTGGGGTAAAAATCTAGAAAGAAAAGAAAGAATAGGCAAAGCAAATGCTCAAATGCAATGAAAATAATATCATGGAGTAAGCATATCCTGAAAGGGAGAAAACTGTATTGTATAGGGTGCTAACCAGTCAACTTTGGAGTCAGGAAAGGCTTTATTCAATTATTCTCTCTGACATAGTAGCTGTGGGAACACAGAAGTCATTTAGCTAGCCTTGAAATGCCCCAGGATATTTTTTAAGATCATAAATTATATATGAGTTGCCAATCTGTATCAGCTGCATGAGTGGTGAAGGAAATAGAAGAGAGAGACAGACAGAGAGAAAGACAGAGAGAGATGGAGAGAAAGAGACAGAGACAGACAGAGACAGACAGAGACAGAGGCAGAGAGAGAGACAGAGAGACAGAAACAGAGAGACAAAGACAAGGACAGAGAGACAGAGACAGACAGAGACAGAGAAAACAGAGACAGAGACAAACACAGACAGACACAGAGACAGAGAAAGAAGAAGGAGGTATCCCTAAAAGCTTTAGGTAATTTAAAGAAATTTCAAGAAGCATGTAAGATCCCTTATGGCCAGAAACAGTCTCACATTTGTATTTGCATAACCAATAATAGGTTTGGTACCTGTCTTATAGACACTTAATAAATACTAGATTAATTGATTAACCAATTGAATAACAACAACTAGAATCCAAACAGAGAAAACCGAATGACCACAAAATGCCAGAGAGGTTTAGAATGATCAAAAAAGAACTAAAGGAAGAAATAAGGAGTAAAATTAGAACTTTCAATGAAAAACCAGGAAGGAAAATGAAGGCTTAGAACAGAATCTTAACAATTTTAATACAACAATAGACACTTGTTCGGGAAGAGCCTGGTGAAACAAAAAAGAGACAGCGTTCAGAAATTAATTTATACAACAAGAGCTATTAGAGCATGTCAAAAAAGAATATGTAAGATAAATACCAGAACAAAAAGGAGTAAAGAAAAGACTCTCACATAACAGCTCAAAAAGCCAGAAATGGGTCAACTAAATAGGTTTAGATCAACACATTACACATTTACCACAATAAATAGCAAACTGGTAAATAATGTAAATATGAAAATCACATCATGCAAGAGTTAGAGAAAAAATTCAATATGGAGTGGTGGTGGTGAGTAAAAGTGAGGAGCCAAAGATGAAAAATTGTTGTGAGACTCAGTGATTGGAAATTTGTTCATTTTTGACACATTAATAGGGAAGTTCCAGGAAAAAAAAAGAAGATTTGTGGGGAGAGGACAATGGATTCTGTTTTGGACATGTTGAATTTGAATTCTCTATGGCACACCCAGTTTGAGATGTCCAATAGTTCTTGATGTGAAATAGAAGGAAAAGACAAAGCTTAGGCCTAGAGAGATAGATATGAGGATTTTCTGCCTCAGGATAATCATTGTAACAATAAAAGGTGATCAGATAACCAAGGGAGACAGTACAGAGGGAGGAGGGAAGAAGGCCAAAAATAGACCTTGGTAAACACCTAAGATGAGTGGGCATGATCTGGATGAAGATGCAGTAATGGAGACTGAGGAAGAGTCAGGAAAATATCAGTATTGTGTAATCCTAGAGAAGAGAGTGCATCTAGGAAAAAAGGATGATTGATACTGTTAAATGCTGAAGAAAAATACAACAAGAGTATTAAAAAAAGAACATGAGATTTGGCAGTTGTCATACTGATAATTTTTGAGAGCTTTTTTATTCCTTTTCTTTCAACTGAATGATGAGTTAAAAGCCAGACTTCAGTAGTTTACAATAGAGTGAGAAGAAATAAAGAGGAGGCAAGCCTGTACATTAATCAAGTGGTTTAGCCTTGAAAAGGAAGAATGATATAAGAGAACATTTAATAGAAATGGTTAAGATTAAATGTTTTTAGTTTAGCTTAATTTGTTTTTAGGGTGGAAGAGACAAGGGCATATTTTTAAGACCAGGTAAGACCCTAGGAGACAAAGAGAGATTGAAGATAAGTGAATGAATGAAGATGAAGTCATGGGTATCTTGCTGGAGAAGAATAAATGGAATGAGATCAAGAGTGTATGTAAAGGCATTTACCTCAGCGAAGAGAGCAGCCACTTCTTCCTGTGAGATGGGCATGAAGGAAGAAATAGTTGGAAGCATGTGAGAATGATATGGAATGATAAAACCTAGAGGCCACTAGGTGTCACAGTTAACAGACAGCTGGAGTCAGGACGGCATGAGTTTTAAGTCCACAGATATTAATTTAAGTGACCTAGCAAGTCACTGAAGCGCTTTTTGTCTCAATTTTCTCATTTATAAAATAAAGATAATAAAGGCATCTCCCTCCCAGGTTTGTTATGAATATACAGTGAGATATTTGTAAAGGACTTTTAAAACTTTAGAATGGTGTATATTGAATGATAATGTTGTCCATGTTGATGAACAAGGCGTTCTTAGCAAAGAACATATTTTTTTTGGAAGTATGAATCAAAATCCTTAGAAGACAAGGTGGATTATGGAAGGGTTTTGTTGGAGTCCATTCCTAAAAGAAAATATTTATATTTTTAGTAACGCCTCAAAATGGGCAAATTCTATAAATCAGGACTTGATGTATTATTTTGTTGATTGGATTTAAGAAAGTGATGGAAAAACTGTTACTAATGCATATTAAATTGAAAAGTGTATTATGATTCTTTTTTTTCCAGAGGGTCAGTTGTTAAACACTTACTAGCATATCTCTGGGCCTGGAGAACATTGAGAGCTATCAGGAGGACTGAAAAGATTTGGAATAGCCTCTATGGTTGGTGAGATAATAAATTGAATAAGGATCGTTAAAAGCTATGCTGATAGTTGAGATTAAATTTGTAGTGGATTCAGTACTGTATTTGGCCTCATGGCTCCTGTAGGAGCAAAGACCTTGGTTCAAGGATTTCTAGGAAATTAGTATTCAAGAAGCCCTCCAACACATGCTATATAACAAGACAGGCATGAAAAGGCACAGATTCACTAATGTGAGAGAGAGAGACCTGTACCATGGTAAAGATATTAGATGGAGTACACATTCAGAATGTGGTCTGAGCAGAAATTTTTTTTTTCTATTTTAAAGATGGGCTTATTTGAGAACAGGTAAACAATACCGGATATGGGAGGGGACATTCTTAATCATACCCGAATGTGGTGTGGAAATTCCCTGAGTCACTTATCAATAATAGGTTGGGATTGGGGAGTTTCCCCATTGAGACTTAAAATTGGGTGAGGGTTTCAGTCAGTATTCAGAAACCCTAGCAATAAAGTTTGCTGTGTAGCAAAGTCTTGAACAAGTCTTATCCAAGCAGGATCAAATAATGCTTACATGTTTGATAGTGGGTCAAAATGAGTCAAGTTAGTAGAAAAGTAAAGGCTGACTGCCACTGTTCATATTTTTATGGTTATTAGTACCACTTAGCCTAAGTAATTCTACATTGGGATCTTATCATTTTAACTATAACATCAAAAATATATTTTGACAATCACAATTATAATGCAAAAAAATTTTTGCTATTTTTCCTAGATACATTCACCAGTATGTTATTAATAGTAAATGTTTTGGGGTGTGGAAGTGATGAAAATTTGGGTATTGAAAAAATGTGCTTGGAAATAAGATAAGAGGACAAGACATCGGAATACAGAGGATATTTTAGAGTTGAAATACAATTTACCAGAGTCAAGACAGTGAAGGGGGAGAATATAAACAGTTAAGAGATAATGGCCTGGGAGACAGCAGAGTGGTAGATATATTTGACGTTATGATCCTTTGAGTGTTAAGGGTCATAAGGTAGAATAAAAATGGAATTATAAATAATCATGTCAACTGAAGGTATTTTGGTGTTCATGAGGATGGAGGTTTAATTACTTTGGTTGATGCAAGATCATTATTATCATCATTTCTACAGGTAGCTGAGAGGAAGTGTATAAGAAGATCATGGGAATTGATTAGATTGAGGAACTGGGAAGTTAGTGTGGACTGAAATGCAGAGAATATGACACATTGAGTATATTAGCCATATAGAAATGAATCCAGGCATAGCATTAGATGCTGGTTAGAGGTCTCTGGAGGGAGGTAAATCCTCTTGACAGGTGATGGTGATGTATTCCACGAGACACATGAGGCCAATGATTAGACTGTTTAGTGATGTCCAACCCTTTGACAGGGGATGATGACGTATTCTATGAGACACATGAGGCCCAAATGACAGGAAGGAGAAATAGGTGATGGTATGGAATGAGTTAGTCTAGACAGAAGGCTGAGATGGCAATTAAAGGTGGTTCTGAACTGGGAACTGTCTCAAGGGTACTGGCAAAAGCCTTGAGCCAAAAATAGAAGCCAGAGGCCTGAGGCCTGCATTTATGGTTGATGCAGAATCCTCCAGCAACGTTTTGGGGTGAAGAGAGAAGTCACAGGACAGAGGGTTATACCTAGGGCTGATGCTGGGCTACCTGGGAAGTTCCTGGTGCAAATGCACATACATAATGAGCAGAAGTAAAAAAAATAAAATGAACAGAAATTAAATGCAAGACTTCTAATTCTTCTGACTTCTACTCCCACCACCACATCATGCTCCAAATGAAAGATGTGGGACTCTCAATACTTGAGTAAGCCAATTCTTTTTTCTGATGTCATTCATATAAATTTTTATGCAAAAAATTATAATGTGTTTCAGTATAATCACAGCCAGAGTGTCTCTTTCTGTTTCCTTTTGGATAGCCAACATTAATTTAACAGTATTTATTGCATCACTTACTGTTTTTTACATGCATAGCACCTTTAAACTCTCTTCTTGAAAAAATTGTTCATGATGTATTGGCAAGGGACATTTAAGTAATTTACCACCCTTGGGCCCCTTCAATGTCTTGATCCCCAACTGTGTTTTGCAATGTAATTTTTGCTATCTTCTACAGGGACACAATCTCATACTTCACACTGCCATCAGAGTAAGAGGCAGTGTGGTAGCATAGTATTTAGAGCAATAACCTTGGCTCTAGGATGAAGTAAGGCTGATAAATACTGACTGTCTGGCTCACAGAGAAATTAGTTGATCTGTCAGTACTAAACTCAAAGATTATAGATCGCAGAATATATACCAATGTGCATGGGTAAAAGGATTTTCCTCATCTTTAAGTTCTCTATTTCATCGAAATCATAGATCCAGCACCTATATCTTATAGCAACACCTTAATTTCACTGAGCATTTTTTTACTTAATTTGGAAGATGTTATCAATTCCATTGAATAATTCCTTTACATCATCTTATTCACGAAAGAGTACATAAGGTTCAATTATTATCATAAACGACTGCCTTCTTAACTTGTAAGGACTTCAAGGAGAAATGACCATGTGCTCCGTTAATTCTGATCTCTCTTTTCTCTGGACATGTGATCAAATCATGTCTGTTAACTTCTTTATTTGCTTTAATGACACAAACATATGAAACATACTTCCATTTGAGTAGCATATCTGTACATATTCCATTTTAATTGTACAATATCAAGAAATCCATTATTTATGTTGATAAATTCTTTAAATTTTATGTGAACTTGTTGATCACTAGCAAATGATTACAAATTAAGGGTGGCAATCGTTAAAAACTGACATTTGTTGATGTATTAGATTTAGTACCTATAGGATTGTTGCTAATATAAAATGAAATAAGATTTATAAAGTCCTTTGCAAAATTTAAGTGTTAATATAAATGTTAGCTTTTGTTCTTTTTATTATTATTGTCATTATTTTTATCACTTTTTCAGTGAGATTGTCACTGTCACTAAAGAAGAAGAGGAGACAAGAATAGGGTAGGATTCAGGGTGCTTTTATCTGTGGGTTAACATAAACAAAAATGAATGAGGAGACTTTTATAAAGATGACCACCACTCTTAATTTTTTTAATAGAAGATACAGCCTAGTCATAGTCCATATTCGAATGTTTTCCATAATGACAGAATCCTTGAGGTCTTCTTTTAGAATTATCTTTGGGACTATCCCTGAATTGCTTTAGAATGTTCTTTGAAAAAAGACAATTTAGTCCTTTTCATCTGTCTTGAGTTATTTTATAAATATGTACATTGGGCAAACTGACCATTTCTGTGTTAACCCTTGTAAAAATCAACTTAACTTTCAAAAATGAAAAATAAAGACAAATAATTAATATTTTTCCCAGCAATCTTCTTTGCCAAGGTTATTTATTAGCCAGTATGTCTTTACAGCTTAGAATCACAAATTATCACTCAGGCACAAACAGCTCCTCTATAACTTAGCTGATGTTATAGAACTTGAAAAGATCCTCAGGGCAATGCTACTGACTTAATGCATTCCATGCTATGGTCATAAATCTGGAGAAAGGCCACCTTCAAACAAAGAATATCTTTTGCACAACATCATTCTTTAATTTCCACTGCCATGAGCATAACAGAGCATGTTGGATGTCTAAAACAGAGATAGAACAAAATGAACATCTGAACCAGAATGCTTTCCATTGACCCAAAGATATAAAAATAATTCCTTCACAGGATAATGCACTTATAGTTTGACCAGAATGCAACCTAGCAAAATTGAAGAAAGGAAAGGGCATCAGAAAAAAAAGTTCATTTTTCTTTTTTTTTTATTTCTCTGCATTTTTTTTTCCTGTGAGGTGCTGATGGAATACACTGTATAGAATTTTTTGTGCCAAGATTTACACTGTTGTTTTTATTTCATTTAGAACGTTAAGAACAAACAGAAGTACCTTGCAATCCTCTGGGATGATTATAAGCTTCTCTCAACCCCTAAGCATTGCAGTTTGATACAATTTATTGCAGTTTTTTGTGATGAAGAACTTAAGTCAAACTGGTCAGATATTTTGGATGACAGTAATATTTTTTCAAAGTCTAAGGATAGAAAAACAATGTCTTCCAGCTGGTTGCAGGTAAAATATTGGTTTCAGACATTTCTATTACTCTTTAGGATGTCATTACTCACTTAAAATACAGTCCCACATTAAGTAAGGAAAAAGTGTATAAATATGTGACCCTTACTAAATGAGGGGTTTAAATTCATCCAGTGTGCTCATATTTTGATGATATTTGCCAGATCATATTATCCCCAGTATACCCACATGCCATGGTCCATTACACCACACTGATAGTTTTAATTGTTCATGCTCATTAATTTCTCTAATTTAATGTTCCTTCCTCATACTTTCTGAAGGACTTAAAGAAGTGATAAAAATGGAAGAGTAGTAAGAGCATGTTCACATTCTTTAGAGAAAATAGCAAATGATTTTTTTCTTTTCCTTACGAAGCAGATGTTTCTATGTGATTGTGTCTACATCCAAATAGAACCATGACATGACCAGTCTTATCACTTCAGTCCTCTTCATGGAATCCCCAAATCACACTGTTCCAAACTAGCATTTTCACCCACTCAAGTTGATTAATTTATATAGTCTATATGGAAACTGCCCATTTAGTAACCTAGGTAAATCACATAATTTCCTTGTTACAAGTAAACGATAATGCTTATTCTATATATTGAAATACATTCCCTTTGTAAAATGTTCAGTCATCCTAGCTGAAGTTCTATATATCCTTTAAACTTTATTGAAAACAGTAACAATATCAGAGGTAGATGGAAGATTCCATTCTCTTGGACACCACACATCTTGTCAGTAAAAGTATTGGAAAGAGCCAAAGAAAATGAATCATCTGATTTAAAAGTAGGAAAACAAAAAGGAAACCTAAGAGGTTACTTGGAGACTGTCTAGTCTGTTTGAACATCCCCACTCTTCATTTGCTAAGTAGTTTATGTGCCTGATAGACTGTTTCAAAATGCTGAGAAGAGAAAAAAAAGTATAAATAAATTTTCATCTACTAAGTTCCCCAATTTCATCCTCTTTCAGAACACTAATGGCTCTGCATTCATTGTGATGTCTGGTGCTTTAAAAGGCTAGTTCTCATCAGTCCTAATGAGTGCAGTTTTTTTGCCTAAAACCTCTGATACTGAATACAGAAGATAGTACTTTGTAAGTACACAGTTTGCTCCCTTGCATTTCTTCAGAATGAGCTGTTTTCTTCCATTTATCCACGAGCGGAAAATTGTATTCCCTGCTTTTTCTAAAGCCATTTCAATTTCATACTTTGGTTTGATTCTTGTCTTCTGTATTCACCTAGTGTACTTAAACTGTGTTCAATGAATTTGATACTTTTAAAATTATTATTATGGAACTCAAGGATGGAATATTACTTATGCTAGAAGAAAAAAATATTGACAACGAAAATACAATAATGTGCACGTGTCCACAGGTAGACTGTATACTATGCTAAATAAATACATGAATAGATAACACACTTTACTGAAACTATGAAAATATGACAGAGAAAAATTGACATAAAACAAATCCATTCTTTTCATATACCATCTGCTTTCCATTTTGTTTATAGAGCCACAACTGATATATCTTAGAGTATCTTGAGAATTGTGACAGTGCTGTCTCTAATTCATACTTAACATTAGATAATACTATAGAATCAAAGATAAAGAAATTCTCCAAGCATCAAAGTGATTCTCATCACACAAAACACAATTTACCGATTTATCATTTGCAGATAATAGCCCCAAATCCTCAAATGAAGATGTGGTTTCAACAGTAGTTACATCCAGTGATATAAGCCATAACCCACCCATCCCTGCACATGCTGTGTGACTTGCTCAAGTTCTTCCAAAAGTTTTCCACAGGCTCATTACTAATTTTAAAGGTAGACTTACTTTTCTCAACTTTTCAAGGATATCACATTGCAAGGATACCCTTAATGTCCACCTGCAGTCCCTCATTTTTCCCATATGATCAGAACATATTTTCTTCTTTTAAAACAATTGCTGCTTTTATAATATGACCCTCACTGATTGCATATTTAAGCCTACCTACACCTGCAACATATTTCTTCATAGCCCTTCACATAATGCTTATCTTTAATTTTTCAGAGGCAGTGAGATTCCAGGTCTCTCTATCATATATCAGCATCACCTATCTTCACATTTTGTTTCGTGATATATATATATATATATATATATATATATATATATATATATATATACACACATATATATATATACATGTGTATATATATATATATATATGCACACATATATTTTGACAAAATTAATAGTATGTCTATTCAAATGAATGCTAGAATCTGAGGAAACCCTTTCTTCAACTACTTGGTCTTCTTGTATAGATAGAAAGCCCCAAATCTTTTGAGTAATTACATATGTCATCCAGGCAGCTTGGCAATGTCTTTGGTTAATGTCATCAGTAAATAAGAATATTTGGAGGACTCCACCATCCAGAGGCAATGCTTCTGCATCCTGGATTCTTTGTTTGTTCTATCTCTTCCATCAACATGGCACTTAATATTGGTGAGTATGTATGTCCCTGTTTTAAGATTTACTGGATATTTATTATCAGAGAGACATTCAGGGAATCCTGAATGATCTCAATATATAGATGTTATAGATCTTTTTCTTAAAGAGCCTCTAACATAATGTGTTCTAAGAAGTTGAATTTTTTCATAATAAATAAGTAGCACACTATTAGGTCATATATTTTCTACATTTTTGGCCAGTTTAGTCATTTTTGTTGACTATAATTTGTGAAAAGTTCATTTTTATGCATACCTTTTCGAAGCTATGTTCAAATTGTATATAGATCATAGCTAAGTAGCTGTAGAGTTAGAAGATACCTTAGAGGTTATCTAGTAAGACTTCATCATTTGATATATCAGGAACTGAGGCACAGAATATTTAATTGACTTTCCTAAGGTGACACAGGTAATAAATGGCAGAGACAGAATTAAAACCTAGGTTATTTAACTCTAAATGCATCATTCTTTACACTGTACCACAATATCTATGAGTCGACTTCGGCATTTTTATAGTTTTAGTTGCATTGATGTAAGAATAAGCATGCCACTTAGGTACTTAGGATTTAGAAGCAATATATATTTTCATCTATAGTAAAAAGTGAAACATCAAATAACATCAAAGCTTTTAACTAATTGTTTATCCCAAATCACCTCTATCTGCAAATTAGTTGGTTTGTTCATATTTGACTATCTATTATATTATGTGAATTAAGGATATAATTGGGAACCAATTGGAACCAATAAATTCACAAATATAAATGCCTCTTAAATGAAGAAACTCCCTCTGTCAATGCAGAGTGGCATTTTCTTTATAATTTATAGTCTTATAAAGTTCCCTAGACTACGGAGAGAAAGAGAGAGAGAGAGAGAGAGAGAGAGAGAGAGAGAGAGAGAGAGAGAGAGACAGAGACAGAGACAGAGACAGACAGAGAATATAATGACAGTTGTATAGCAAAGGTGTGCTCAGCACATTCCTCATAGCAAAACTCAGTTAGACTAGTGGTATACCTATAATTATCTTCTCAAGTAACTCTGAAATGAGCCTGAAGTTCCCTTCCAGTTCTAAGACTTATATCGCATGAAAAAATGTTATAAGTAGTTATGCCATCATTGAGATGGTGCATTGAATTGATATAAGAAGGGAGGAAAATTCTTTGCTACTCAAGAATGCGTATTTACTTTATATATACTCCATTCTGCTGCAGGAATTCATCAGTTACATTGCCATTTCCAGGATGTTTTGTTTTGTCCCAAAGTATAATTTTTCTTGAGTAAACATATGGTATTTTAGAGTTCCAGCAGAGTCCAGCATGGTAGAATCTTTGGTAATAGAGCTGCTGTCCTCATGATAAGCCCACCTGGAGTTTTTAGACAGTTTAAGTACAAAGGGTGAACAATTGATATGCACTTGCATGGAATTTCACTCAGAAAAGTCCCTCTTCTCTCATATGATGAATTTTTCGAAGAAAAGTGACAAAATAGCGACTGCCGAATAAGAATTTAGCCTTAATGTTATTTGATTCCTGTTTGATGCTTTATGAACAGGGAGGAAAATATATCTACTCTGATGATTTTGTGGCAATATTTTCTGGGTTTTATTTTTGCCTTTTAGAAATGGGGGCTGTGCAGGCCAGTAAAGGGTTAAGCTGTGATTCAGAAAGATAATAATGGAAATTTTACTTCCGATACTTGTTAGCTTTGCAACCCTAAGCAAGTCACTTTAGCCCAGTGCCTAGCACATAGTGGATGCTTAACAAATGTTTGTTGACTTGACTTTGTGAGCCTCAGATAATTTAAAAGACAATTTGATATCTGTATATTGAGAAGATATGATAGATTTGTGCTATATTTGATTGACTTAAACTGTTATTTATAAGCATTCATATTTGCATTTTCAAATCCCACCTTTTTGAGGGTGTATTTTCCTTACATCATAGATTTAGAGTTGAAAAGAAGCACAGAGACCATCTAGTCTAAACTCCCCAATTTATCCTCATCTTTCAATATCCAAATATTGATTTAATACAGCATACTGTTGATCACAATATGAAATTTATAAGTTTATTCCCCAAAGAAATAACTCAAAAATTTAACTTGAAATTGCATTATATTCATCATTTATAAGTATGATGTGTCACAAGGGAAAAATAATGGTCACTGGTGACATTTTACAAAATGTTACTTTTTTGTGAAGTCTTCCTAACTTCTGGTGATAAGATCTCCTTCTAATACCATCTATCAATTCTCTAATTTTATTTTTAGGGTTTTTTGTCTGCCTTACTTGTATCCATATATTTTCAGTCCTAGGAAAAAACATACACACCTCCAAACTCTGTAGTTATTTGTAACTTTTCATAGTATATTTATTTTGTGTCTCTCCTCTTCATGCTTTCCTGGTCCCCCAGGAATTTTATGTGCATCGACAATGAACTTAATTCTCTAAGGTAATTGTAAGATCATGTTGGAAAGCCCTATACAGATTTATTAAGGAAAACATCATGTCATCCAGAATGATTCAATAGACAGTAATTGGACAGCTACTCCCTTTATTTGCCTTCAGAAAGTTGCTGTTAAAAAACAGTGTGAATATTATTTTTATAAATGTTCCATTTATGGATTTCTTAAATTAGCCATGCTTTCAATATTTACTCATATAGTAACACAATGAAAAGATACTATAAATGTTTATTTTTGATATGATCTGAATTAAAAGAAAAAAGCCTAAAGATCCTAATTGGAGGGACTCTTCCTTATGAAAAATATCCCAATTTCTGTCTGCAAGCATTTTTACTAATTGTTTCTATTTCCTTGGTTAATGCCACCTCTTCGAAAGCTCTCACTTTTAAACTCCATCTCTTCCTTCAAGACTTATCTCAAAATACCACCTTCTGGAGGATTCCTTTCTGGATCACCATAATTGCTAGTGCTTTCACTCCATCTAATCTGCATGAATATTATATATGCATATTTATGTGTAATGATGGCATGATTTACTCTACCCTATCTCACTTATTACTAATTTGCTCTTGAACAATCAATTTACCTTTAGGCCCTATATAGAGTACAAAAAAGTACCTCTAGCTGGGTTGATGTTCCATAAAAGTCATGCCCCAAGAACTATTTTAAAATTGTCAATTCAATTGGGAAGATATTAATGAGAGACTTTGAACTATTCATGTCTTTGTAGCATATTGTTGATGAGGAATTCCTGAGTATAAGAAGAGGGCTCGGCTTTGTCCTTGACCACTTCTGCTTTCTTCCATTTAGATGAAGGAGGACCTTGTAAGATTCAAGAGTCCAGAGCAGGGGTAAAGAACCTATGGCCTTAAGGCTACATGTGGCCTTCTAGGTCTTTATGTGTGGCCTTTTGACTAAATCCAAATTTCAGAGCAAATCCCTTAATGCATTTTTGTTCACCTTTTGTATTTTTTCCTTTTATAATTTCAGATGAACATTTTCTCCAGTTAGCAAAAGTCTTTGATGACTACAAACAATCTGACAAATGTTTTGTTTGTTGTTGTTGTTTTGTTTTTTTTGGTCAGGACAATTGGGGTTAAGTGATTTACCCAAGGTCACACAGCTAGTACATGTCAAGTGTCTGAGGTCGCATTTGAACTCAGGTCCTCCTGACTCCAGGGCTGGTGCTCTAATCACTGCACCACCTAGATGCCCATGATATATAGGAATAATCTGAAGAATAAGGAGCTCTTATAGACCTATTAATTGAAAAATACAATGAAAGGTTCACTGACTTTGAGAATCATGGCATCACACTCAAATTAGCTTTTTAGCCTCGCTTAGTTGATATCACCATGGCACCTAAAGAACTACTGATGGAATTGATTGAGCTCTCAGTAGATGACAATTGAAAGTAAATGTTTGATGCTAAGAAAGATACAATTGAAATATGGAAAAATCCAGTAGAATGCCCATGAGTTCAACGACATGCTGGAAAAATGCTTTTTTGCTTTTCAAACATTTATTGCTGCAAATCTGCATTCTCCTACCTAATCCAAATCAAGATGCCCTTAAGGGTCACAGATAATTGATACCCATCTAGATGATCAACTGAAACTGTGGATCTCCATGCTGCAACCAAATATTCAAATGCTTTCCATCAATAAGCAGATACAACAAAGTCGCTGAAAACTTAACTTTAAAGTTACCAAATAGTTTTTCATTTCCTTTTGAAATTATTAAGTTCATAGTAGTTAGATTTTTACAAAATCATGTACATTTGAAAATTTCTCTAATTGAAGTTTCTTCAGTGGGGTGGTATTTGATTACAGCTAAATATCTATGCAGCCTTCTAATGTCAAAAGTTTCTCCACCCCTACTCTAGAGGACTTCACATTGATTTCCTAGTGACGTATTTCAATCACCTGATGAAAGCATCTGTATCAGGAACCAATAGTTACAAAGAGAAGATGGAATTCCTATAGTGAACAGGAGCTATGAGTTCTTCCTGTGACATGTATACTCTCTAGGACTGAGCTAATTTTCCTCACACTCTATATGTACTTGTAAGAGATTGCATATATAATTTTCTCTGTCCTCTATTAGAAAATGGACTCCATAAGAAGAAAGGTTATTTTGGCTTTGCCTTCATAAGCCCAATTCTTAACAGGGCTTGGAATATAGTAGTATTGTAGTTTAGTAGTTAGTACTAGTAGTATAGTAGTAGTAGTAGTAGTAGTAGTAGTAGTAGTAGTAGTAGTAGTAGTAGTAGTAGCAGCAGCAGCAGCAATAGCAGTAGTACTAGTAGAAGTAGTAGTTATAGTAGTAGTAACAGTAGCCAATATTTATATAGTGTTGAAAGGGTTATAAAATGCTTTACCCAATTTTTATCCTCCCAGTTTATACTCCCAACAACCTTCTGAGGTAGATGCTATTGTTACTCTAGTTTTATGCATGAGGAAATCAAAGTAGACAGAAGGTAAGTAACTTGCCCAGGGCCACACATCTAGCAAGTATCTAAGGCCAGATCTGAACGCAGGTTTTCCTCACCAGAGAAATCTACTCTAAACATTGTGTCATTGATGGATAACATTGTTCTTAAAGATTATATGTTCAAAGATAGAGAGATGGAATAGAATTTAGAGCTCATTCAGCTGTTTTCCAGGTAAGGGAACTTGAGCACACAAGGTAAAGTGACTTACTGACAGCCACACAATTAGAAAGTGGAACAGCTTGGCTTTGAACTTAGATCTTCATTCCTCCAAACCCAGCTTACTAAAAACTACAAAATGCTTCCTTGTCAGGGCCACAAATTCTCAGCAGATTCATATATAGGTTCTCTCAAAATATACAGAATATACATAGTGACAGAAACCTGAGACTTCTCCATAGCAACCTGTCCCTTCAACTTTAAGTAATTGTGAAATAAGATTTAAAATTCAAAAGACTCTGAGAAATATAAACGAAAATTAGAGCTGGCACTTGATATGATTGGCGAGTAGCTATTTTTAAAGTGCACATTAAAGAAAAGTCACCTGTAACTATTGGGGTTCCCTAGTGTGAGAGTTGTAATATTTGTGGTGGGAGAAATGCCATTTAGATACTCACTGTAAATACATATTTTGTTTCTGAAGAAAGAACCTTACTTTCCCCTCCTTCAGCCATCACTTTTTTTCCTTATTTTATCTGCTCATTCAGAAGGGCAACATTGCTCAAAAATATGCCCCCACATACTCTGATCCTTTTTTCTCTCTTATCCATCAGGAAAAACAAAAACAAATAAATAAATACATAAATGAATGAATCACCATGCCTTTGGACCCAAGCAAAGGAAAAATAATTTCAATTATTTTTCTTAAATCCCTTTGCTTTTGGTTATATATTTCTAGAAAAGAAAAAAAAATCTACTCCACAGCTTTGTTTTATTTTGTCTTCAAATATATGATATATGGTAAGAAACTATGATTTGGAAGTAGCATTATTATAAAAGTACAGGGTTGTAAAATATGCTACCATGTATGTTAAAGCTTGAAAACCATAGTATACACAATCAGAAGTCAGAGGGTGGGTGGCAAGATTGCCTCAAAGCATCAAAACATTAATTCACTCTCAATTCCACAAGGCATCCCTTCAAATGTATGGTTTCATTACTATATAATTTCTCTGAATAATGTTTTAAGTAGGAAAGACTCAGTAATAATATCATAGTTTTACCCGGGAGCCTACACTGAAATAAAGTGGCATATATTTGTTCTCGCATTACTCAGACTGTTTGATGAATGGTGGCAATTACTGGAAAGAACAATATTAGTTTTACAGTTATTGTTATTAACTTAAAGTACTAAGAATAAAATCCCATATTTCACTGGATATTCCAATCAC
>CM053626.1:80530575-80553519 GCA_028646595.1 Phalanger gymnotis
AAAAAAAAAAGAAAAATGATCTATTAGAAATATTAAGGAAACTCGGACACTCAGATGTCATTAATGTAAAGGAGTGAAAATGAGACGTTGATAAGCCAATGGCTAGTGAAGCTATGTGGTAAAACCGCAAGACCTAGAAAGTTTCTTTTAATGCACTGATCTCATCTATATTAACCATAGGGAAGCAATGTTGTATAGTACATAGAGTGATGTTCCTGAAGTCAAGTATAACTGGGTCCAATTAATAATTCTGACACAAAATGTTGATGGAAACTGGGTGACTTAATTTCTTAGGTACCCAGTTTTCTAAGACTACAATTTGCAGAGGTAACACTAATTTCCATTGTTAAAGATTCCTATATTTTTGAAAACTGAAATCCAATACAAAATTCAATTTGAATTTAATTCACCTATATTTCTTTCTGGTATTCCCTGCATCCTAATAATAAAAGAACACATATATTTATACCCAATCGAATGTCTCAAAACTACCAAATTCCAGTACCATCATATCAAATCTCCATAGAATCAGGATTCTGACAGGGGTGTTAGGGAGGAAACGAAAAGTGATGGGGCTAAAAGTTATGAGCATTTCTTCTTACAAAGCTGGATGCTTCTCCCAGTCATCTTTGAAACATTCAGATCACCTCCTCTGTGGCAAGTGATCAGTAGCATCTATGGCTATTTCAATAAAATGTATCGGAACTGTAGTTCCAATGAATTAGTGCATTATTAATACATAACCAATGCATTAATATAACCAGTCAACCATAATCCCTGGGACTTAACACTAAGTCATTAAAAAAAAGTTAAGGACAATGGTTTTCAGTAGTTATTGTCATTCTGAATACTCAGTCTCTAAGTTATATGAAAAAGAAAAAAAAAAACTTTGAAAGTATACTGATGTAGCAGATGAGTCCAAAATCTTTTAGGAACAGGACAAGGTATATATCTAGCCCTGTTACCCTATCTGCTCCTGGAAATATGCTGCTAATGCTTTCAGTGAACCTGAAGAGGATTATTTTATAACCTAATAGTTTTACTCAACTAAAAATATTTTATCTAATTTGCAATCAACTACAGACATTAAATATTAAGGAATAATAGCAGGATGGTAAGTTATAGTGAGATTTTTTTGTCAGAACAAATTGTAAAAGACAAAAAAAAGATGGTTTAATAATAGTTAACTTTATAAAGTCATTTTTAAAATATACATGGTGATATGTATACATACATACACGTATATTCACTTTTAAGCCCTTCTGATGTAAATATTATATGTATTATTATCCTCATTGAAAATATGAGAAAACTGAAACTAAGAGCTCATGTAATTTGCCAATAGTCACATTGCTGGGAAATGTCATAAGTAGGTGTGTTGATAAGACAAAATGGGCACTTGAGGAGTTTGGCTTTTGTTTATTTTGTTTACTTTGAATGAAAGGCACTTCAGGAGTTTTGGCTTTTGTTTACCTTGAAAGTACTTTCAGCTGTTAAATGCTAAGCCCCAGGCCCAAAGCCCTATCAGGTGTGAAACCTGTGTGGGCTGTAGATTGATGACTTAAGAGGAACCAACTCGGGAACCAATGGTCTCTGGTCGTTGAGGCGGGGCTTGAGAACACCAGAGGCTTGGCTGCGAGGAGAGGCGAGAAACTACAGCTGAAGCCAAAGCAGAGCCGACCCGTGTGTGGACCCAGGAGTTCGAGCAAGGACTTGAAGCCAGTGAATATGATTTATGCCCTCTTATTTTTCTGTGGCCTCCTGGTTACTCTTGTGAGGCGTGCCTACTGGGCCTCGAGGCTTGTGATCACAATATTGGAATGGGGAGGTTGGTTTGTGAATCTGTCACTCTGGGACCTAAATAAATGTTTTGATGCCATCTACTTAGAGAATTCTATATACCCAACAATTTCGAACCATTCAGATATATATATATATATATATATATATATATATATATGATCCTTTTTGAGATCATAAATTCAGCCTTCCTACTACAGTAGGATTCAGACTTAGGTGTTTCTGAATATTAGTTCAGTACTGTGCTATTCCATGAACATTGAAATTTGAGAATGTTACACACTTTGTAAACTTATTATGGAGGGAGAAAAATGATTCCCCAAAGTCAATTTACATGCCATTCAACCTAATCTAATTCAACAAGTATTTATTTATTGTTTATTATATGCAAGGTGTACCTCATTCGCATAAATCGAAGTTCACTTGATACACTAGAAATGTGATGTGTGCATAAAAATGCTTAAATTAATAACAGAATTAAATATTCAGGGTGTCTCAAAAGTCATGAAGCCTTTCAAATATTCTGCATTCGTAAGTGTGCATATACAATATACATTTACGTGAATGTGTTTGTGCATATGTGTCCATGGATATGCATGCATATATACATTATATCCATGTATGTGTTTGTAATTGAACTGATTTAATTTTTTAATATCATGAAAATATACCCTGATAGTTTGCCTAAATTTTATATTTCTAACGATTGTGTTAGAATGTTAACAATTACAGCCCTTTGATGATGTAGGCAGGTTATATAAAGGCCTAATACATTATGAACTAATTCTACAACCTTAGACAACTGAATTTATTTCACTGAATCTCAATTTCTTTATCAATAAAATATGGTGATTGATTGAATGAAGTCCCCTGAAGCTTTAATAGGCAATGATTCTAGACTCTGAAGTTCAATGAAAGCAACTAAAATGCCATTCTTGTCTTCTTTTGCATAATGATAAGCTAATTACACCAAGTACCACAAAACAATTTGCCACATCATCTATTTTATTCACTCATTGAAATGGGATATATAGTTGTAATGACCATTTCACACAACTCCCATTTTTACTTGTGAACCATGGAGGCTACTGACATATCTAGTTCTGTTCAAAGATGTTTTTTAAATGCCCACCATATGATAGACAGAAGACTAGAAGAAAAATAAAAACTATACAATTCAAAGATCAAAATGGAAAGTAAAATAGTCATAGATCAACCAGTTAATCCAGTTATACCCTGAAAAAAAAAAAACTTCAATGATTTCACTGAGTTGATGTAATTGCCCAGTTCTTTAAAATGTATGTAGATGCAGAAATAAGACAGTCATTGAGAAATTATGGTACTAAAATTGCTATGAGGTCAAAGAGATACCTTTTAAGAATAAGAGAAAATAATCTGTTAAATATGTGTGAAAATTGCTTTGTTAAATATATTCATCCATTTCCCTTTCTCTGCTCAATGAAAAGCATACACATTTAAGCATAATGCAGAGAATATTTTTTGCAGTGCTTTTCCAGTGGTTAAGTGTGTTTCTCTGTGTATGGTAATAAAATTGATTTTAGAAATTCCTCACCTCTGACCTGTGTTTAGTTGAGATAAAATTAAACTTCTTCAAATTACTATTGCACTGAACCTAGTACAATTGTTTTCTTATTTTATAGAATGCATGTACTTCCTTACTCTAGCATGTATTCACAGCAAGCACATTTCTTGTATTTTCACTTCGTATAATCAGTTAAACTTGTCAATTTTCCCACTCCAGTTCCTTATCTGTATCTCATGATGAATTGCATTATAAATCCATGTCAAATGCCATTTAGTGAACTCAGATAACATTAAGTCCTATTTTGTTTTACTTGTTTTCTTATGCTACTAATACATTATCATTAAAAGTTTCAAAGTAGCACCAACAAAACCATTTGCCTTAGTGATTTCCAAGGGGATTTTTAACTTATATTTTCATATTTGGTCTCAAAAGAATGATGTACAGAGTCATAATAGCAAGCGTACATTTACAGCCTTCCTAAATCAATTGCTAATTAATTCCACAAGGTACAAATCGTAGTCTCTTTAACATTGAGTGAGCTCAAGTATAACCGCCATAGTATTTAACACAGTCTCTTTTCATCATCCTTCTTTTATTATTCCCTCAAAAGGGCTCTGTACTCTCTTTGATACATGAGTGTTTTTTAAATGAAATTTGCAATGAAGACCCACATTATTACCAGTTTTTAATAGAACAAAGTGATATCTACTTTTCATGAGTAGGAGAGACAAAAGGATCATTATTTTGTGACTTAACCTGCTAGTGATAAGCTTTGCAGTATTCATTAGGCTAGTCCATTCCTCAGTCTATTGCTAGAACTATAACTGAAGCCCATCTGGTTTGTGAAACCTGAAATCAAAAACACAACCTCCAGGTATATACCATTTGAAAATGCAAGGTCACTTCTGGCTTAAAATAGGCAAAATTTGCATAAGAAAAAAAAACAATGGGGGTTGCATGATGTGGTATGGTCAAGTGTAAAATCATTAGGGATACCATATACACAGTCTGACGGTTATGCTACTATCCATAAAATATGAATATGGGGTACTCGCAAGGTCTGTATGGAAAGACCGATATGATCTTCAAGTACAAAGAATTTACTAGGGCATGATGGAGAAATCCAGAAGATTGTATGTAGCCTGCTGGGGAATCTGGATAAGATCACTATTTCTCTGTTTAAATCAAGCTATGGGTGATAGAAATACTTTTAATAAATATTCAATCGAAATTATTCAATAAGCTTCTTTAAATTAACTTTTATTTTCTAAAACCTAGTATACTATGAGCCTGATCAACTGGTCCTATATTTCTTAAAACTTTTCAGTCCATAATCACTAGAACCCAACATTGTTCCTTGATCATAGGGAAGATGGAAGGAGGTCAGGGAAGTTAATATAAAAAGAAACGTCCCTTCTAATTAATCTTGCTCTCATGTTACCAAATAGGGAATAAATGGAGAAGATAAACCTTCAGGACATAGGAGACCGATATTCAGCACACATTGTAATCAATTGAAGTCTCCACACCAAATGGTTCTTTGTAGTTTTATACCTCTGAGCTATACAGCACCTTCAGATTTCATCAGACTTTAGTTTGCAAAATTTAGACTCAGCCTGTTCCCCTTACTCTTGACATTTATATGTAATCTCAAAGCCAATCTATCATAATCTCATTTTTTTTCTGTTCTGAAAATGTTGGTAAATGTTACTTCTCTTTGGCTAATTGAGTCTATGTCATTCAAGGATGGTTGGGGAGGGGATATTTTATTTGAAAGATAAAATTTTCCAAATTGTTTTCTATTTAAATGAGTGCTTATAAGAACAAAGCAGAGAAACAAGAAAATAGCTAATAAAAATAATCTCCCCCCCCAAAATGCAATTTAACAGTGAAAACTGAAATGTTCTGGCTAATTTTATTAATGTGCTCTTTATATTTCTTCCATATAAAATATCAAAGAATTAGGAAATTTTGACTTACTCCTCCTCCCTATAGACCATGTTTTCTTAGAAAAGGCTCTGAGTAGAGTTAGTATCAGTACACTTATGGATCTATTTAGACTAATACTAGAAAATGCTTTTCAGATTGTGTTCTTTAAATAGATACTGTTCATGGATTTGAATCTGACTTCTAAGATTTTCAAACTCTTCCTTTTATTACATTGTTTCTGTTATTATAGATAGAAATAGGATTATTACATCATACTCAAAATGCTTTCTTTTGTGTGTCTCAAATTAGGATTATAGAGTTAAAAAGATTCTCCAGGCTGAAACAAAAAAAAAAAAATCTGTTTCTTTCAAATGAGTTTTTCTATTCTTTTGAAGTCTGTAGATGGCAGACTTGTTCCATGCATGACCCCAGCACATTTTTTTATTCTAGAATCATAGAAATATACATATAATGCTGTCAGATACATCTCTCAGGTAAAAGGAGAGAAAATACTTGTTTTAAAATTTTATTTTTTTCTTGGATTAACATAATCATGCATTGTGCAAATTCATGATTATATAATCTGGAGCTAAATTAATTAAATTCAGTATTTTCAAAAAACATAAAAGTAAACCCACTTCTATAAACATGATATATAACAGCAAAATTTCTTACTAACAATCATTAATGGATTATTATCTCACTTAGATTAAATACTCTAATAAAATTTTAAAATGAATGTAGCAAATAAGGGATTTTTCCCCTTGCACTGTGATTCCTTAATGTCAAAACGTGAGCAAAATGAGCAATCCTAAGAAAAAAATTACATCTTTAAAATTAACTTGAAAATACTTTGATTCTTTTAGGAATGAATAGAAATTATTTGAGATTCAGCTCATGGTTGGCAGACAAGCACGTAGATTGATAAACAAAAATATTTTACAGAATTTACATGAGAAAAGGGTCTTGAAGTCTTTTATTGTTCACTGTTTCAACATATCAAACCTTATGGTACTGAATAGCTGGATCTTATCTGCTGCCTGGGTCATAGGATGACATCACTTGATATGACACATCAAATCATACAGCATGACACTTCTCAGCAGGACATAGAAATCATTCCTGCAGAATGTTTCATGTGACAGGCAGCAAATCATATTGAGATAGATTAAATCACTCCTATATGAAAGCTTACTTTAAAAACAAAAAAAAATCATTCTCTTCAACAAAACTTTCCATTTCACATATTACTTTGAAAGGTGAAATCAGCAACACCATTGTGCTGTGTATCTAACTCAAAAAGAAAGGTTATCTTGCATTCTTTCCCATTTTCAAAAGAAATGGATTTGACAGAAAGGTAGATGGATGCCTGAGGACAATGTCACAATCAAACAGATTTACCATATACAGCACTCCCCTTTTCTAACATGAGCATTTTGGAGTGACTATTCTGGGCCAAAGTGAGGGCCAGGGAAAATGTACTAAGGCAACTTAGAATAATCTCCCTAAATACATTTTTAGATTCTTGACCAGGCATTTTAATCTTGTGTATTAGTTAATACTATATTCAAATTTTAATTTTCCTAGAGAGTTTGCAAATTTGCTTGAGATGGTAGAGCTATAATACAATCCTAGCTGACTTTGGGCAGCCCTAATAAAGTATAAGGGAAATGAACTCTAAACTGTTAGGAAGGACAAAAGAAGACTGCTCTGAATCTGTCTGACTGCCCTACTACCCTTTCACCTGGTAATAACAATACTAACTCATCAGAGATTCTCATATTTTTACTATCTCCATACAGTATATACATCTCATTTTTATCCATAAAATTTTCTTAGTTCTCATTAGCTTTTGGTAATCTTTCTCTCCCTGATTACCTAATTCTAAAATGACTTATCATGTCAGTTGAAATCTAGACAAGTTAGTATCTCTTTTGTAAATGAATTCCTATGATTGTAAAGATGTATAGAAAGCCAAGATGAGCACAGTATAGCTGGTTATTCATAATTTTATTAATTTTATTAACTTTATTAATTTCATTCCCCCAAACTGAGTAACAGCTTGTCCATTGAGGTTTCTTATTTATCAATAATAAAAAAATCCATCATACTTAACTACTCTTTTCTATCCACTCTCTCTGATATAAAATCATTAATTTCCATAACATCTCTCTCATCCATCCTTCTGATCACACAGCCACAATCTTATTTCAAATTCTCATTAACTATCAACAGAACTACTCCACAAGCAATTGAATTGAGCTCTTGGTTTCCATTGTTTCCCCTTTCCAATCTGTCTTTCATTCAGGTGATAAAATGCTCTTCCTAAAACTCAAATCTCACTGTTATTCCTCAGCTCAAGAATGTTTAAAAACTCCCTTTTGCCAATAGGATTAAATACAAACCCTTCAGCTTGGCAGTCAATGTCCTTTACCATCTGGCCCCAGACTATCATTAGAGGCCCACTGACCATTATTACCCTTTACACATTCTACCTTTAAGCAAAATCAGGTTCTGAGCATATCCCTGAACTCAACTTTTTACCTCTACACCTTTGCCTGAGTGGTTCCTAATGATGGGGATTGTCATTTCTGCCTTTGATTGTCCCTTGTTTCCTTTATGACATGTTATGTGTCAATGACTAATCAATCTTTTCATGATCATGCAGAATATAAGCTAAAATAATTGTTTTTATTCGTATATCTAGCACTGAACACAGTATCCTATGCCTTTTGTTTGTTTGTTTCTTTTGTCCATCCTGTGTTTTCATCAGTGCAGAGAGCTCTCAGTAAGGAACTTCCTTTTCCAATGGAGCTGGACACATGTTTTAAAATTTATAATCTTCAATTGTCCTGTAAGACACTGAGAGTTTAGATGACTTGCTCAGGGACTGTCCAGTGTAAGTAAGAGACAGAAAGTAAATCCAGGTCTTCCTGCCTCTTAAACTAGCTCTTCCCAATTATACTCTGCTACCTTGCATAGGTGTTCTTCATAAGCTTGTCTTGCACAGAGTAGAAAGATACTTAATCAATGCTTCCTGGTTATGAATTGGATTAGTATTTTTAAATCTTGTCACAGACCTCTCCCGGTAGAAGAAGTTTGGGGTCAGTGGCCTATCCTATGTTGTGTAGCATCAATTTTGTTTATTTAGAGTAGCTTTTTCTTCTCATGATATTCAATAAATTATGCCTATTCCCAGTAACTGCTCTGAACTGATTTAAGACTTAACAGTAATCTCAGGAGTAAAATATTCCATGGTTTCAGTTCAAAACTTAACAGACATAACAAGATCTATAGAATAAATATAAAATACTGCATATGCTTAAGAGAAGGCAAAAAGGGCAACTTTCTTTATGTTTTTGTTATTCAGTTATTTCTGACTCTTCATGACATCATTTCAGATTTTGTGAGCAAAGATCCTGGAGGGGTTTTCCATTTCTTTCTCCAGCTCATTTTACAGATGAGTAAACTGAGGCAAACAGGGTTAAGTGACTTGCCCAAGATCACAGAGCTAGTCAGTGTCGGTAGCTGGATTTGAATATATGAAGATGAGTCTTCCTGGTTTCAGGCCCAGTACTCTATTCATTGCACAATCTAACTACCCATTATTCTTCCATTTATAATTTTAATCCTTTTCCAAACTTGAAATTATTTCATTTTTAAAATCCTTACTCTCTTTCTTTTGGCTTAGCTCACCTCCTCAATAAACTTCTCCCATTGGGCAAGTTTGAATCCTAAGGATATAATGTGATGAATATTTCCAGATAAGCACTTCAAGTTCCTGAAGAAAATTCAATATAACTAATGGCATGAAAAAGCATATAATGGCATATTCTATCTGGAGAAGCAAAGGAGTAAATGAATTCACATTATTCAACCATATGCTTCAGTCCCAAATGTGATATGCAAATGTCTACCCTTGAAAAACCTTATAGAATGATTTGGGGATCTCTATTATTCTAGATTCAATGCAGCTATTAGACTAGATCTTAACAACTATATTGTCAGAAACTTTATTTATATAAAATTGTCTTATTTTTGTTCTCTTTTCACAGTTGTCTTTTTGATATCTGTTGTTGTTGCAGCTTTGGCTTCAAAGGCCTTCTTTTTACAATACATCGAGATTAGTTTTCAATTTTATTATACATATTTTACAGTGAACAAATTTTCTTCCCACCTTAAAATTGGGCTATAATACATTCATTCATCTGTCTTATGACCAAGCATAAAAAATTTCAGAAAATGAGATTATGTTATGTTTTACATAAAATCATGAAAATTTAGAGCTAGGAAGGATATGATGCATAATAAAGAATAAACCTCTCATTTCAATGATGAGAAAATTGGGGCCAGAGAGAAGAAATGTCTTGACCTAGGTGATGCAGAATGAAAATAGTAGGATTATAATTAGAGCTCTTGTCTCCCAACTCTTGGTCTGGTACTCTCTGTATTATTATTATTATTTTACATTTTCCATTATTTAAGCTCTTCCTATCTCCTGGATAATCAAATGTACTATCTTAAACTCCCTAATGGAGTTGCAAATGGCAAGTTAAGCAGAATTACCTATAATTTTAGAGAAACTGGATGGAAGGGAGATGAAGCAAAGTGAAGAAAAACCTGGTCATGGCTATACATAAAGTCACTATGGAAACAATTTTCATGGCCAATTTATGGGAAGATGTCAAAAGGCCAGAACCTATGACTCCTTTATCCAAAGTCCCATTTACTAAAGTTACAGATTTCAAATCCTCTTTTCTTATGGCATTTGTCCTTTCCTAAGGCCTATTCTAACAGAGACAAAACCTGGCACTAAGTTAAACCTTGTCCTTTATGATGAGACTGTTGAACAGAAGAGCAGCATACCAGTTATTCTACTCTCCACATTTCAATAAAATGCCAAGCTTTCAAACCTCAGGGACATTGAGCACAGTCACCTTTACCCACTGATAGACTGCGACTGATTGGTCTTGCCATCTTCTTCACATAACCATTTGGTAAAACCTTTGGTTTGGGGCAGATTTAATAGGATAATCTGTATTGTTTCTATAAGTTATTTTGTTTCTTTTTTTGTTTTAAGAATAATGTATATTTTGAATTTTCTTAAATCCCGATCAAGCTACAGTTTTACATTGCGAAAAATTAGAAGTTGTTTCTTAAATATATTACCCTCAAAACATGTATTACATTGTTGCTTTTATAAGAAAATTGCTTATAAATTCCACGTTACTGAAGTGCTGTCTTCAGCTGGGAGCTTAGGATCTCAGATGTCCTACAATGTTCTGCACAAATGACATTTACTGTATGAAATCTTTCCTGATCTCACCATTTGCTAATACCTTCACCCAGAACTATCTTATATCTGTTTTGTATATGTTTTCTACATAATTATATGTGTATATGTTGTTTCCACCAATAGAATGGAATCTCCTCCAGGTCAAGGACTGTTTCAGTTTTAGTTTTGATTCACAATGCCTAGCTGGAAAGTTAATATTTAATAAAGACTTATTGATTGATTGACATTTAAAATTTCTTGCCAACTATTTTCAGCAGAGAAATGTTTGTGTATATATCTATATGTATATCTGTGTGTATGTATCTCTCTGTATGTGTATGTACTCCTAGTTTGTATTTTCTTATGCTTATCTATATGCACTGCTTGATGAATAGAAAGAATAAGGATAAGCAAAGAGATATGTAGCTTATGTTGAACACAAGTTTAGGGAACTTCATGCCGTCATGCATATAAAGTGTATTTGTGTCCCATCACTAGGGAAATGTCAATATACCAAAAAAAAACCTCTTTAGTTTCTATCAAATAGTGGTTTAAATATATATGTTCCTCATTTCTTCACAGCATTTTGGAGAATGAATGCTACGTTAGTAGGAATTAAAGGGAAAAAAAAGTTACTTTCTCATTTTCACCTTTCATCCTGGTTCCCCCTCCCCCCACAGACATGATACAAGAGATAATTACTTCTGCCTCCAGAGCAACTTACAATAATGCAGTAATATTTGTATAGAGAAGCATAAAGATATGTCAAGCAAGGAAAAGTGGTGGTCCTTTGCAGCTCTGCTCCTGAACATGGAGAAGATAGATAGTCCTAGGTATTGTCATGACCCACAGATACCATAAGTACTATCTTAAATTATTGTGAGAAATAAATAATTTACCGTTATTATGGTTATTATGAGACTCAGTTGATATTTACTGTGTCTAAGACATTGTGGGGAATACAAAAAAGATATGCCTCCACTAATCATTGAGCCTATAACGGCATTGTTATGTTGTATTATCTAAATATTCACTTATTTTCTTTTTTCAGATTTGAAGGTGAGCATTTTGTTCAAAAATGGATTTGTGTATATGCATACATAAATGTATGGGTATTCATATATATATATGTATATGTATATATACATATATATATACATATGTATGTGTGTGTGTGTGTGGATACATGTACAAATGAGAAATAATAATGATCAAGAACATTTTGAAAGTACATTACCATCCTTTATTTTCATTGATGAAACACAGAATTGCTGTTGAGACCAAGCCTACTTGAAAATGTCATTTAGTTCACGGGAAGCTACACCTCTCCCAGATTTTTCTGGTAAAATCTATGATGTCATTGACTTCAGTGCCTTGATGGATCATATATTCCAAATCTCCTTTCCTATATCTATGGCCCAACCATATGTTTGATTTTGTATTATTATTTTACTATATTCCCAACTGGTAATTTCTTTTTAAAAGAAATATAATTTTGGCTTCATAAAACATGGTGGTGTTATTTAGTCTGAAAGACTTCAACATTCTTTTTCTTTTCTTTTCTTTTTTGGAGGGGGGAAAGTGGGGCAATTGAGGTTAAGTGACTTTCCCAAGATCACACAGATACGTCTTGTATCTGAGGCCAAATTTGAATTCAGGTCCTCCCGACTCCAGGGCCAGTGCTCTACTCTACTGTGCCACCTAGCTGCTCTAAAACTGCAACATTCTTAAGGGAAACATCCCAGCTTAAATCTTTCTATTGAATACATATTCTTATCCTCATTTAGCAATAAAACTCCCAAGGTTGGATGAAAAAAAAAAAACTAAATTGTTACACTGCTAACTCTGAAATTTCTCTTATTTCTTATTTCTCTAATTTCTTATTCTTACTATCATAAAGAATAGTCACTGTTGGTCTTCTGAAGTTTTGGTAAGATCAATTGCAGAACCAAGAATAGTTTTGGTTTGTTTATATCCCTCCCCCACCCAAATATTTTAATTAAAGTTTAATTTTCCCCTTTGTTGTTTTTAATACATATTTTGCTCACATGAAACTGATTAGGATACCTACAAACTGGAGGAGGGCAGAGGTTTGGCACAAGAGGAACAAGGCCCAGAAAACAGAAATGAATATGGGCTCCAAATATAACCTTTAGAAATTGTGTAGTGAGGCAGATCTCATCTCTTTCAACAAAAATTAGGACAGCTTTTGAATGTCAAAATATCTTTCAGAAATAGCTAAGCCAATTAGTAGACACATTGAAGTATCAAAACATATTTCTAAACTCAAAATCACTTTTTCAAATCCCCAAAAAACTTTTAAGATTTTCACGGGAGACTTTTTTTTCCAAAAATAAACAAACAAAACCTTAAAGATTGAAAACAAAAGCTGACATTATAGCTGATAGAAAAGGAAAAAAGGGTTGGAATATTTCAATCCAGTAAGCTACTGTAGAAATCATTGATGTTTTAGAGAAAAGTGATAGCAAATAACATTTAATCACCTATAGTCTGAACATGAAGGGGCAACAAGAACAATTATCCTCAGACTAACAAATTCATCTATAATAATTGCTTCATATTTCATTGATTTAAGATCAAATTTGGTTTCAGACATTTATTTATAACTCAAATTTGTGTGACATTAAACAAAGCAATTGTATCCAGTGTTGATGCCAAATATCTTAAATTTATATAATATCGTTTCTCTAAATTTGCTATTCTCCACCTATTATTAATCCCTACCTGTTTCTGTCTAGTTGAAGGTGAGAGTCAGGGAAGGTAACTCCAGATATTAAGAATTTATCAATGTATGTAACTGCATTTTGGGGTAGATAATTACCCAGGGCTATTATGTTTCATCAAGAGCTAATCTCTTTCTCAACCTCAAATGAAACAACTGTTTATTTTTGTCTTTATAACCTCAAGGCAACACAGTGCCTTGTACACAGTAAGCACTTAATAAATGTTTGTTGAATGGTTAAATTGAATACCTCAGGAAAATGATTCATTACATCCAGCTCATTTAAAAGGTTCCAAAGTCACTCTCACAGAGATGAGGTCTAATCATTCCTAATCTACTAAAGTGGACATTGAGAATCTCAAGGGCTAAACAGTTGTGTTAAGGTCACACAGATATTTTTTCCAGGCCATTAATATAAATTGGGTCCCCTGGAATTATGATCAATGTTCTTTATGCTGTATCGCAATGCTTTATAAAGTGACTGAATCTGTTACAGCTAGGTCTTTGCTGTATTGCACTTGACTTGTATTTATAGGTTCCACCTACTCGAACTGTCATTTTGCCTGGTTTCCTGGCATTTTTGGATTTGTTTAAATAGACTGTATCTGTAAAATAAAATATCCCCTATTATGTTTTACCTACTTGCTCAGTTTCTAACATTTTTTTAATTATTACATAAGAATATCTCATTTTTAAGCTTGGAATATTTTTCTGTCAAATGATTTGATAATTTAAGGTTAATCCTAAATTAGAGTCATATTTGTACTGCTTGATTTGTGAGATTATTAAAAAATTGAATGTGTTGTGATTCATCACAAACTACTCATTTATTACAAAGCTGTCATTACATTAGTATTAAAGAAATATTAAAAATTCAGTTAGGTTATTTTAAACAATACATTTCCCCCTCTCCTCCATCTACATAACTCATTATTAAAATTATAAATGTAAGATAGTCCCTGAAAACAGAGGATCAAACAAAATAAGTAAAAGTATTAATTAATTTGTCTACACTATTTACTTATTACTGGTAATATTTTTTACTATTTTCTTTTACAAAAAGACAAAAAAAAATACAAAAAAAAATAAGATGAGGAGTACAATTTGCACTAACACCGAATTTGTTTTTTCTTCTTCTAATGCCAATAGTGCTACTTAAACCTTAAAAGACAGAAGTATTACTTAGTTAATGTTTATTTCGTTTTATATGAATATGAGACTGCAGTGGAGAGGATCATTGGAGCTGCGCAGAACAAAACATCACCAACTGCGGTGAAGCAGAACCTTGGGGGAAGGCTTTGGGTAGTCAATAACTTGCATCCTCAAAACAATTTCCCTTAGCCCTTGATGCTGTGCCTATAAACATTAGTCAATGGTTCACCTAATCCCATAACCACACGCATTGCCCATTTCAGTGATTCTGAATCCAGAGTTATTCTTGTACGAACCTCATTATCCATCACTCCCTGCCTACTCTCATTTCTACCCACCTTCAACCTGATTCCACTCAAGTCTATCCTTCTTTCCACGGTGCTCTTTAGAATGCCTGCTCAGAGGTTAAAACAACACAACACAAAACAGAACAATACAAAAACACTTCCATTTTTCTTAAAATGTTTTCCCCCTCATTCTTCTCACCTTCTGTTTCTCTCTAAGACTTGGCTTCATCCTGATGAAACGACATTCTTGGCTCCCTTTTCAAGCATTGGTTGCACTTTGATTCATATCCCCAAATCACCAGTTATGATAGGAAAGTCGGATTATTCCTTACTCTCCAGTGCCACTTGCAGACTTCACTCTACAACCATCATTCAGTAACCTCTCCTTAGCTGAGTTTTATTTAATCTAAATTATATCCCTATATAGTCTAATATTGATATTCTATTGAACTCTGGGGAATTATCTTTCATTTCTCAATGAGTTGCACACTAACCTCATGGTCTATCACTCTATTTCATCACCTGACCTCATCTGTAGAATTTCAATATATATACTGAGATTGCCTTAAATACCCTAACTCAAGTCCCATGACCTACTCTTCCTTTGCCTCAGCTACACACAGATTTTTTTTTTTTTTACCCTCTTGGTCTTACTATCATCTCCATAGCTACACCATTTCCATGTTCAGGAATTCCATGTTTTTGTAGACTGAGTCTCCTAATGTTTAGGCTCATAGTACAGGATCTTATCCCAGTACTGATTTATTTGAAATCTCTGAGCTTCAGCTAGAGGGTTTCTCTCCCCCCACAAGTTGACTTTCTCCTTCTGGGCACTATGTTGATGTTTTTTTCCCTCCTATGTCTCACAGTGCCTGTAGCAGTTTCTGATCACCATCTATATCAGTAAGGTAAGATTCATGACCTTGAAGATGACCATGAACATGCCTGAATGGTTCAGCATCATTCAGTATGAGAAATTCTCTAGATAGAAAGCAGAGGAAGTATAACATTTATTTAGCCATGAGAGAATCCAATCCCAGGACCAATAATTCCAATTCCATATAGTAGCAATTATATTCCAAAGCCAGTAAGCCTACCTCAATGTAGCAACAAGGAAATTATAACAAAGTATTACATCAAAGAGCCAAGTCATCCTGTAACCTTCCCCCCTGCTGGGACCTTCCTGTAAACAATCACTCATGAATCCTAACTCTCCACTCAACATGTTCTCCTGCATCTCCGCAGATTCCGAGTTCCTTGAGCTCCCCAACTCTCTCTTGTTCTGATTCTCCACTCTGCAGTCTCTCTTGATGTGGGTTCTCCCTCAATGTCTGCTGCCTCAAAGTCTTCTTAATGTCTGCTTTTGAATCCTACCACTCTCCCTTCTGCTGCTTCCAATTCCACTGCTTCCAGTTCTGAGGTCTCTTTTTATACAGTTTTAGCCAGCATCTGATTGGCTAGAACTCAGATCTCTGATTGGCTGAATTGGCTAGAACTCAGATCTCTGATTGGCTGAATTGGTGATTGACTAGAACTCAGTGCACATACCATTGGTTCTGGTCTTAGCAACTCCCCTTAGGGCCCTGAAGGCTTCACGCCCACATCACCTTAGCACCTAGTAAGTAGGGGCTTTAGGCCTACTTGCAAACAAAGATATAATCAGGCTTTCCCACCAAGGCCCACTTGAGGCCTATTGAATAGGTGAGGAAGATCTTAGATCATATTAGTACTACACCATCTACCTGTCCAGGCTAGTTCTGTCTCCCACTTCTTTTCTGATAGGACAAGGACAGGATCCAAATACAGTCCACTGGGATAATAGGGCTGGAAACGGCTGGTACTTGTAGCTACTTTGTTCAAAGCTCATCATTAGCTTTAGTTATTTGTGGATATTCCAAACTGGATCTCTTGTCTGTCTATCTTTGAATTTTATTACCAGAATTTCCACTGGTTCCCTTTGCCTGACCTCTCACCCTATTTCTGTTACTTCTATATCTATGTGATCTGGTAGGAACTTCCCTGGTTTGCTCTCTCTATCACCCTCTGCTACTGATTGAACAACATTCTTCAGTAATTGTAGACTGAATGGAGAATTTTTTTTGTAGTTCTTAATCTTTTTACTTTTTGTGGTTCTTTTAAGATATTTGTTGAACAGTTAATTTTGTTGATCTTTAAGATTATTTGTTGATGGATGGGTTTTCTATGACATTTCAGATCTTTGCTTTATCAGAGGTTTGAAACTTTAAGCTAAATATATGAGGATATAAGGTCTTTGAAAATTGAATAACTAATTCATTGTGTTTCAGGGCTGTATTAACTTCTTATATTTATTAATCAAAAGAAACATATTAAGTGCCTACTATATTCTAGGCATTGTGCTTAACATTAGACATTTTAGGTGACAGGTGATGAAGTAGATCCGAAAGGGACAAGATAATTTTGTCTTGATTTTGCTTTCTTTCTCCTAGCTGTCAAATCATCCATCCTATAACCTATTCTTTAGATATAGTTTCCTTTAAGGTGTATCAAAAAGCACCAGTGGGAAACCTGAAGCATTCCAAGTCACATAATCTGTACTTGGATTGAGCCAGGGAGAGCAAGATATTAACTATTCTGCTACATTCTTACTATTTCAGTAGTCTCAATTTCCCAGAATGTGAATCCTAATGCTGGATCATGGACCAAGAGAGCTGACATCCACAAAATGAGTTTTTCACAAATATTTAATAATACCTTCAAATTAAGGGATCCTTCCAATGGCCAACCTACCTCCCATGTATGAAAATTTCTGCTTAATTTAAAACACTTGAACATAAATGGTAGTAATGTTGAAATGATGTTTAAACTATTATATCTATCATGCATTGACTGCCCATTAAAGAAAACACCACCACAACAGTAACAGTAATTTAAACATCCATCTGTCCTATAAGACCATAGTTTTGATTGACATTTTCTTCTCTAGAAATGTTGACTGAGATATGGTATCTAATGTGCATTGATCTTCCCAATAAAATGAATTTTTAGAAAAGGAAATTCATCAATTATAAGTTTTCATATTACTAATTTGCATATTATATGTATCATTGCTGAAATAAGCAGTGCTGGAAATGTTTTTTTGTTTTAAGTGTTTTTAAGAGATTTTATGGTGATAAACATGCTTACTTTTCCAAATTCTGCATTTGACACAACTATTGCTTGTCTCTTAAAGTAGACTCAATGCCAAATGCTTCAGTCTTCCATCACTACTGTATCCTCTCTAGCTCTCCTTTTCTCTCTTTACCTGTCTTCTCTCATACGCTTTGTCCCAGGATTGACATACTCCATAATCTCTCATTTGACTCTTCATGGAATCACACAGTCCAAATAGAAAAGAAAGTATGAAAATACACAGCTAGTCATACACGAATTTCAGAGATTATTTTCTAAATTCTTAAGAGACATCAGAGAATAGAATGTGAATCTGTGACTTCTATATTATATCTTCAGCTGATAGAAATGTGGATATAACCAATAGCAATATAAAATACATGAAAAATGATTTTTAAAAGTTCCTTTACTTGTCTTCCCTAATTTAAAATATCTTACCTATTTATAAGACATTTTTTTAAAATTTTTATCAAATATTTTTCATTTTGTCCAATAAAGCCCAAATCAGTTTACTCTCAACACCAAAAAATTACTGTCAGTTACTACAATGCTCAGTAAAAGACAAAAAACAGTTAAAATGAAGCACAAAACTAAATTTCACACAATTCGAAGAACATAGCTTATGGCATTTACAATTTTTTTTAATATTTCTCTTATACATGGAACATTATCCTTTCAAAATTTCTCTTTTCATTTGAACCAATGATGGTTATTGGGAATGTTCAAGTATCCTGATATTTTCCATCTTTAAAGTACTAACCTTATCACTAATAGGCTTGTCACCCCCTTCCCCTTTTTGCTAAGGGATAACCAGCTTTCTACATGAAAATGTCTATATTTCTACATGTGAGCTGATATTAATGTACCAGCTGCAAATCTCACAAGACTCCTGTGGCCCTGTTAAGTTGTTAAGTTGCTGTGGGATCCTGAGCAGCTGACAGATGAAGCTCCATATTATTTAGATTTGAATGCCTCCTTCTTTTAGTGTAAGTGGTGTCATTCCCAAAGAATGTTGAATGATGTGTGCTAATTATCAGTAACAATAATGATACTCAAATATCATACCTGATAAATAGAACATTGGTTGAAAACAGCTTAATTTTCTAATTTTCTGGCCTATTCACAAAATAATTATTAGAGTACAGATCTCTCCCCAACCACTCATAACATTGGAAATCTACACCCCCTGCCAAAGTGTGTTCTGTTTGTTTTCTTCCTTCCTTCCTTCCTTCCTTCCTACCCTATCCCTTTTTCCTCTAGTGGAAAAGAACACCTTTAAATCCAAGAGTAGTAGTTAAGGGGCTATGAAAGTTTCCTAGAAAAAGTTACTGAATTATTTGCTATTTGGCTACTCTCAGAGAGAAAACATTGGCTGCTATTACCACCTGCAATAGCATCATAATGACATTCCTTATCCCTCTGATCTTTTGGTTTATGCTTCTCTAACCTTCTAGTGGAGAAAAAAAAAAACCTCAATCTGGATCCATAGATAATTGGCAAATGGCAAAAGGGAGACTCAATTAGCTCAGATTATTAACACAGACATGCTACATCTGTTCATGGCTGAGTCTGTTTGTCCAGAAATATCTATCACATAAATGATGAAAATCAATTGCTGGCAGATGTGCATCTCTCCCTACATGACCCTTCCCTCTTT
This sequence comes from Phalanger gymnotis, assembly GCA_028646595.1. Classification (NCBI taxonomy): domain Eukaryota; kingdom Metazoa; phylum Chordata; class Mammalia; order Diprotodontia; family Phalangeridae; genus Phalanger; species Phalanger gymnotis. The sequence continues at coordinate 80,550,115 of CM053626.1, forward strand.
TCTGTCATGTATTTTTGTTAAGTGTTGGGTTTAAATTAAGGTTATTTTCCCCTTTTATGAAACAATTTGAAGCCAGGATTTCTCACACTTGGAAAATATCTTAGAAAAGACATCTGTACATGTTTATTTGTATTTTCCCCTTGTATTTTATTGCGCTGTGCTACATTGATATAGGAATGGGAAACAATCTGTATTCTTGCCATCCTCTTATAGCCCTGAAGGAAAACCTACTGGGATTGGCTGCAGATGGTTTGATCGCAGAAGGAGAATGTGCCCCCTCTCAGTTGCTTTTTCTGTATGCATGATCAAGCAACAGTCAATGGTTTCATGTGCCTCATTAACTGTGGAGACAGGAAGAAGTATGATTCTCCCAAAATACCTGCCCTTCCTCCAAGATGAGGCCAAAATGTTGAAAAGGAGGTATTGAGAAAGGGAGTGTGCTTTCATAGCAATTCACCCACAGTTTAATTTTTTTTTTGCTAGTTAAGAGTCATATTTGCACACAGTTACTTGTCTTTTGATATTCCATGTGGAAGTTGAAATTGAAACGAAATGGACCCTTTCCTGCCGAAGTAACAAAACAAGATCTACTGTTGTCTGATATTGACGGGTATCTTCTTTTTCCCAGAAATAGAAATCAAGATAAGGTAAAATCACTGTTACATTATTAAAACAACATTTTTCATTATTTGTATTCAAGTTCTTCTATAATACTTAGAAAAAAAAAATTATATCCTTTAAAAGATTGAAAGTAGAGCCAAAAAAAAAAACCTATTAGTTGATGGTAAGTTGAAATCTTTAGGAATTTCAATGATATAAGAGCCATTTATTTGGGGAGGGTGTATAGGGAATGAGTAAGCTCTAGTGAAAGAAAACAATAACTGTATCATATTTTTTCATAATCAGACACAGGAGAGTCACAGAAAAAGGGAAACAGAGGTTGACATGATGTTCCTTGGAATGCTTTTACATTTCATAATGACTCCTCCCCCCACCCCTTATTCCTGTTTAAGATTTAAAAAAAATACCTTCATAGTAGGGAAGTCAAAGCCATTTAAGTACCCTAAGTCTAACTGAATGCAGACAATAAAGGCAGTTTATGGTAGTTGGAGGAATTTGATAATTAGTGCAACTGAGAAAGTGCAGCTGGTGAAAAAAATGTAGGAGATGTAGGGAAAGTATGAACCAGCCATAATGAGCATAATTAAGGTTTTCTTAAAAAGAAAAATGAAAGGTGGTATAATTAACTGAAAGTATGTATTTTTAGCACTTTAAAAATTTTCTTTCACAATTCTTTTTAATGTGCGTCTATTTCTTATGGTAAATAATTGAAGGAGTCATACTGTTATTTTAATTGTGTTATGTTTTATAGAAGAAAGGCAGCTAGACATAGTGGATAGAGTGTATACTTCAGAGTTAGACAGAACAGGATATAAGTCCTTCCTTGTACATGCACTAACTCAGTGACCTGGGAAAAATTGTTTATCCTCTCACGGCTCCAAACAATTCTAACATGTTAAGTAGCAGAAAAAGTATATTAAAATGGGAAAATTCTCACTGAGAGCTTATTGTGTCAATGAAATAACATGCCCAGAAATACATATGAATATACTCACATGTATGATTATTTGTGTATATACACATATGTGTATATATATATATGTGTGTGTATACATATCTATGTTTATATGTGTATAGATATATCTATATCTCCCAGACAGAAAAAAAAATGAAACTTAGAAAGAAACAGAGAAACACAGAGAGAGAATATATGTACTCCATACTTATATAATAAAGGTATATAGGTTACTATTTTATTCTACATCTCTCACTTGTCATGATCCAAGCTAACAGCTTATATGAACATAAGCTAGTATTACAATTATTATTATTATAATGCATTCTAATAGATAAAGAACTGTAAGAGCCAGGAAGATCTAGGTTGAAATTCCTTTCTCTGATGCACACTGGCTGTGTGTGACCATGGGAAAGTCACTAAATTCCAAGTGTCCCAGGAAACAACTTCAGGCAATAAATTGAACAACTGCTATACTTCTTAGTAGATGGAGTTCACAAAGCAATAACATAATGGGCCTAATTCTTTGGGTTTTTTTTTCCATATATATTTGTTTGTTTGCATTTGCATTAACAAGCAACGCTATTCTGCCAAATGGGAGCTACTGAAATTCTAGCCATTTAACCTAGACAAAAATATTTAAATTATGTAGGGTTTACTATGGAAATCTAAGCTTAGAAATTAATGGAAAAAGTCACAATGTTAAAACATTTAAGTAGATACCAGGCAGTCAGGTGATGATGCAGTGGACAAAGTACTAGGCCTGGATTCCAGAAGACTCCTTTTTATGAATTCAAATCTGGCTTTAGACAATTGCTAACTTTGTGATTCTGGGCAGAAGAGTTACCCCTACTTTAGTTGGTTTCCTCATGTACAAAATGAGCTAGACAAGTAAGTAGCAAACCATTTCCATATCTTATCTAAGAAAGCCTCAAATGGGGTCAAAAAGAGTAAGATATGACTGAAATGACTGAAAAACAACAAGGGATTAGGACCAAGGTTTCTTATCCTCAAGAAATTGAGGACTCTTTTATTTGAATATTTCACTTGACTTACATTAACAGAAAGAAATATATTCTGAAAGCTATTTTTTTTTCCTTTTGGAAATGAGATGTGACAGGTATTGGTTAAAAGAACTTATACTGTATTAATTAACTCAACAAGTAGTTTTCCATTATCAGTGTTGATTTCTGAAGAAGGTTCCATTCCAGGACCAATTATTTCTCGTATAATTTGTTAAATTAGGCTTCTAGTAAGTCTCTTATGAATTTGTGGACTCCATATGGACAAACAAGGAACCAATATTTCCTAGGATCTGATGAGCCTCAGTTAGTGTGTTAATAAAATTGGCAGAACAAAAAACTTAGGGCAGCAAATAACACAGTGAAGTAATGATAACTTCTATATTTTTTTCTTCTGAATGTGAATCTGCTAATGTACCTGTACCTGGGACAGAGAAAGGATGCCAACTTTTAGATAATTTTTTTTTATATTTTTAAATTGAATTTATTTAATATATTTAGTTTTCAACATTGATTTTCACAAGAGTTTGAATTACAAATTTTCTCCCCATTTCTACCCTCTCCCCCACTCCAAGATGGCATATATTCTGGTTGCCCTGTTCCCCAGTCAGCCCTCCCTTCTGTCACCCCACTCCCCTCCCATCCCCTTTTCCCTTCCTTTCTTGTAGGGCAACATAAATTTCTATGCCCCGTTGCTTGTGTATCTTATTTTCTAGTAGCATGAAATGTTTTTTTTTTGTTTTTGAACATCTTTTTTTAAAACTTTGAGTTCCAAATTCTCTCCCCTCTTCCCTTCCCACCCACCCT
>CM053626.1:80554019-80574728 GCA_028646595.1 Phalanger gymnotis
TCCATTGAATCAGAAGTCTTTGACGACCTGATTAAGAAACAAGAAAGTCTAGTTCACATGGGTTTGAGTCACATGGTTGTGATGTCCTCTGACCCTGAGAATGGTATAAAAGATCTGAGGTTGGCATTTTCTCTTGGGGCTCTCACTCACTGGAAGAGTGTGGTGTGATTTGACCAGATGAGATTCTGGGTAGGCATCATGGAGCCTCCCTCACAACCCCTGCCAGTACTTCTCTCTCTGTAACTGTTTATGTAATACTTGGACAGACAGCTAGAAGCCTGTCTGCTGATTTGTGTTATTTTGCTCTTTACATAATTTCTGCTTGTAATTTCTGTTTGTGTTTTCTCTGAAGTTCAGGGTGCTGACTTATTCCCTTGAACTAAGTGAATGATATATGTATCTTTAATTGAAGTGATATTGTGAACCTCTTAAAGTTGATTTCCTTAGAAAAGCAGATCAAAGAACTTGTGCTAGCAGCTTTCCTGTGTGCTGCTGTTATTGGCCTTACACAGCCCAGTAACTGCAAATAATGTTGTTATACCATCTTCTACTAGACAACTTTTCTGGTCCTTCATAATGGTAGTGCCTTTGCTCTGTTGATAATTTCTAATTTATCCCATTTGTAACTTGATTGTAGATAGCTATTTTCTGATTGTACTCCTCATTATACTGGGAACTCCTCAAGAAAAGGGATTGCCATTTTCCTTTCTTTAGTTATCTGGAACATGGCAGAGCACCTGGAACATAATAGATATGTAAATGCTCTTAACTGATTGATGAAACACAGTTTCTATAGGAGATGAGAAAAGACAATTCAGTATAGTAAGCAATGAAATTATAAGGTAGTTGTCTTCTATTCATTTTTGACTAGGTAATCAACAATTCATTTTTTTTTTTTACTGAGACTAGGCATAACCAGCAAATTTGATTAATAATCATTTACTAAAAATATCTATTTCTTAAATCATGTGTCAATTTAAATAGTTCATTGAGATAATAAGAGATAAGATAATATTTATACCTGACATTTATATGGTCCTTTTCAGTTTGTAAAGTATTTTCCATGTGCTATCTCTATTAGAGAGCTTTGTAAAGTGGATATGAAGGAGATCAAATTGAGAGAAGAGAATACTGAGTTTTAGATAGGGTAATTACTTGAAATAATTATTGCAAAGTGCCACTTTTTCATATCTGAATATTGAGTCAGTTGCTACGTATATTTATATTTACCCAATCACGTACATATATAGAGGGATATGTATTACAATACATGCATATACATATTTCCCATATGCATATGTATGTGAATATAGATGATAGAGATATTGCAAATATATAGACTAGACAAAGGCAAATACAGAAGAAGAGAATATATATGTATATATATATATATGAAATGCATATAGATGCATACATAAATACAGAGAAGTTAATAGATTAAATTAATAGAATAAGAGTAATACGAGTGTGGATAGTAAAATGCATTTTTATTTTCATTGAATCTTATGACTAATTAAAAAAAATCATAGATTTGAGGAAGGTCTATGGTCTTCATCAGAGTATCAAAGAAGTCCATTAAAGAAAAAGTGAAGAACTTCTTTTATAACCTGAAAATCTCAACTTCAAATTGAGTGCTTGTTTTTTTTTCATTAGTATATTTTATTTGTTAAGTTTTTTTCTAACAAATACTTTTATTTCAATTACATTTTCATCAGAATAAATGAAGAAAGAGCTAGATAATTTGTCTTGAGGAAACATCTTTAGAAGGGTTGAAAAAGCCCTACAAAACTGGGAAAATAATACTAGACAAATAACCCAGAGCTTGGAGTTTCTGGCTGACCCTGATTCCCTTATCTGCTATCATGTAGAAAAATACCATGACTATTTGTGTGTGTGTGTGTGTGTGTTTGTGTGTGTGTGTTTTATAAACACATTCAAAATGCAGTTTGCCCTTCATTTCCTAATTTACTCCAGCAATCCTGTCTTCTTTACAGTTAACAGTGGCAGCTTTTTATGGTATATATCTTTATAATGTTTAGCTTTCACCTTTCAGTTTTTGCTCTCCTTTCCTGACAGTTTTATTCTCCCTTACCTGGGGAAATTTTTCTTTTATAAGAGTTGCCCAAGCACTCAGTAAACTGTCATTTTTTTTTTTATCTGTAAAGGATTTGGATATATTTTATATAAAAATGTGACATAAAATAAACAATAATTGCAGAACTCTTACATTTTCACTCTTAGTGTCTCTCAAAATGTCAATATGTTTAAAAAACAAATTGGCAACGAGATTAGCCCATTGTGTGAGACCTTCTATGTTTAATTCTTGCCTGAGGTGAATTTTTATAGTAGAGATATTTATAACGCCTTGAAAACAAGGGTATATGATAGAAATAATGAAAGGTCTTTTAGCAGAGCAGTAAACCACACTGATTTAATGCAGTGTTATGGAAGCTGTTGAACTAATTAACTTTTTGTTGGCATTTCTAAGTTCTCTTCCTAGTTTCATCAGTTTCTTAGTCACTGAATAATCATAGAATAATATTCACACTAGTAATCATTCCTTCTAAAGGAGAAGTTTGATATAGCATAATTTGAAACAATTAGGTTGAATGTTAAAGAGGTAAATGTTTTTAAACATTTGACTCAAAGCAACTTTCTGTCTCCTGTGTAAGATCTGCCTTTGGAGTTAGAAAAATGCTAAAGATAAGATAGTGTCTAATCTTTAGTCATTCATGAAATAGAATTTATGTCTAGGAAGGCACACTTAAATTACAAGGCAAAAACAAGATGAAAAATTAAAACTGGTTTGAACATTAGCACATTACCACCCACACCTGTTTTCACTGTTCTAGTCCCTGCCAAAACATTTGTTTCCTATTGTAAAAACAAAGAATTAGAAATTCTTATTCCTTTTTTGTTTGTTTGTTTTAATAAAAAATGAACTGGTTCATATTTGATTCAAAATGTGTGGGGGAAAAGCAACACATTTTTTTCTATGTATGAAAGATGATACGCAAAGAATAGATTTCAATTACAAATGACTTCTTTAGTTGGGGCATATATAAATATTTTCTTTTTCAAAATTCCAACATGAATTCCAAAGAATCTTGACTAATAACATTTAAACATGGAGAGGAAATGTAGTAAAGTGGATAGAGTCATGAAGTTTTTAGGAAAGAAGGTCTGTGGTCGAATCCTTCCTCAGTTACATGCTAGTTGTACAAACCTGGACAAGTAATTTAATATCTAAATTGGCAAAAATTCTAAATCTATAAGTTATAAAGCAGTTTCTAGTCTATATTGGTAGAAAGAATTCACTCTTTTAACCAAATTGTAGGTCTGATTGCTAAAGAAAATTGACAGCATATGTCTAAACATGCTATTTAGATTAACAGTTATATTGTCGTACACCTACTGATGACATTTATTTCCATTCTTTAATAATAGGTGAGTTTATCTATGTGTATCCTCCTTCCACCAATACTTATTACAACTCATCTACATCTTAGTATATGTCTGACCCATAGTACAGCCTGAATACATCCTTGTTCAATGGTTGACTGATTGGTTACCAAATGAACTCTGAGTGCCTGTGTCTGAAAAACCTATCACCTTAACAAAATTTAAAAATATTTAATCAATGTAGCTAGACAGGTCCTTGAATGACAGTTGCATAACCCATCATTGCGTGATATTGAAGAACTTCCAATTTGGGTTTACCATCTAGAGTTTATAGTATGCTGGTAGATCCTAGTGTCAATAGCGTTCTACACTGAGGCAAACTTTACAGGGAGTACATATGTGATAATAACATCAATGTATCCATTTGAAATTAGATATACAAAAATTGAGATATTAGTACACATGTATTATATGTTTATATATACATAATCTTACAAACATTATTACTCCCTATACACATGCACACACATGATGTGTGTGTGTGTGTGTCTTGTCTTCTCTCTATTTTATGCCCTTAAATATTTCATTATAGACCATGAAATTCTTGTTAATTTATATGTAAAAGGCTTAAACAAAAAAAATAACTAAAATATAAATGTTCCTTTATAAAATTTGATAATTAAACAGAAATGTACATCAGTGCAACATTTTGAAATGTTAATCAGGGTGGGACTTTTTTGTTTTCTCTTTTAGAATGCTAAGGTAATCAAGTACCTTTGATGAATCTTGCCTTTCAAATGTAATAGCAAGCAAGGTGGACTTTTTGTTGTCTTTTGTTTCTTTGATTGAATCAAGGGTGTTTGACCTGCTTAAGAAACAAGAAAGCCTAGTTCACATAGGTTTCAGTAGCATGGTTGTGACACATGAAGAAGTGTTGTATGGTTTTAAGTCACAAGGTTGTGATGCCCCTTGAGCCTGAGACATGTATATAAGATCTGAGGTTGGCCTTTTGCCTTTGGGGGCACACTCATTGTTGGTGATGCGACTGTGGGTAAGCTGTTGAAGCAGCCCTGCAGCTTTGAAAAGCCTAAATGTTGATGCTTCTCTGCTACTTATATATTGTGATTTGGTCAGACAGATTGACTGTTGATCTGTTTATATTGTCTCTGTTTGTAATTTCTGTTTGTATTTGCTCTGAACTTCAGGGTGCTGGCTTTTCCTCCTGAACTAAGTGAATGATATATGTATGTTTAGTTAAAGTAAGATTGTTAACCCCTTAAATCTGCTTTCCTTGGAAAAGCAGATGAAAGAACCTGTGCTAGCAGCCCTCCTAGGTGCTGGTGTTGTGGGTTTTACGCAGCCAGAGTAACAGCAAGCAGCATTGTTTTTATACTTTTATGACACATTGATAAGAAGACAACCGCATGAGGATGAAAAAATAAAAAATTTTCCTCCAAGGGGGAAGGGGGAGAATTAAGGAAATTAAACTATCTGCTCTTAAAATATTTAAAAAAATATGTTTAACTTATAATAACATTAAGAGAATTTACATTTAATATGGAGTACAAAAATATTAATGTAATCAATAGTGATTAAATATAGAGACAACCACTTAACATTACCAAAAAACATTTGTCTTATTCTTTATGTCAATAGCATAATGAATTATTGTTTCTTGGGGGGGGGGGGACTTTGGTTTACAAATAATCAATCAAGAATACAATAAGCATTCATTAAATGACTCATCTACCAGACAGTATTCTAGGTACCATGGCCCCAAAAATAAAACATTGCCTCTCCTTGAAGATCTTTACTGGGGAAGTATTTTTGTACAAAGATAAATACAAAGTAATTTGGGTAGTCACTAGTCATTGTTGTGAATAGGGAAATGACTCATGTACCTAGGAAGAGCTTGAAGGGAGCTAGTAAGCAATCGGTAATCAATTATTAATTTCTTATTGTGTACCAGCATTTTATGAGGAAGAGGTTAGGAGGGAGCTCATTCCAGACATAATGAACATCTTGTGAAATGCAAAATGGCATAGTGTTTATATATATAAAAAAAGGTGCACATAGACTAAGTTTAGTGAAATGCTGAGAGTATAAAGGAGAACAATGTCAATGAACGTGGATAAGTGTGTGGGAGCCAAATTTTAAAGTGCTTTAAATGCATAATGGAGGTGTTTTTTTTTTGTTTGTTTGTTTGTTCTTCCCAGAGGAAACAGTCACTTGAGCTGTTGTGGGAGTGGACTTAGATTATTAGACAAGTGTGTTTGGAACATTATTTTGGCAGCTGGATATATACTGAGGGATGGGGGAATGGGAGGGATTGTAATTGGGAGGAAGAGACAATATTAAGGAAGTTATTAAATAGTCTAGGTGAGAGATCTTTAGTCAGAATGACACTGTGTGATGGGGACTCAACTGGGAGATGCTATGGAGGTAAAAGCTACAAAACTTGGCAACTGATTACACTTACAAAGTGAGGAAAAGTGAAGACTTGAAGGTGGGTCATGAATAATGATAAGACAAGATAATAATGGCTTGTCAATGTAGGTTAATGCTCAATATAGAGTTAAACTGCTTAAGTATGGACTAAAAATTGGAAAGAGAAAGCAAATCCAGAATAGGAATGATGGCCTGTGAAAGAACTGATGGATGGAATGATGCAAAGTCATCATCATGAAGAAGAAAAAAATAGATTCAGGAAGACAGATAATAACAAGAGATTTTAATTTACAAGTTCCTAATCTGGAATTGGTGAGCATCTTAAAAATATATTTGCTAACTGCACTTCAATATAATTGTTTGCCTTTGTAATACTGTATATTTTATATTTTTTTAAAAAAAAATTATAATGATGATTCCATACATTCCACCAGACCAAAGTTTCCATCACACACATATACACAGAGACATTAACAACTAATCTAATTAAATAGGGTTTTATGAGTTCTTGATCACAGAAGTGGTATAATTGGAGGTGATGATGAAATCAAGCATTTGGCTGAGGAATAGGGAAGGTTAAATTTGTAAAAATTTAGGTTTATGAAGTGAGAGGTCAAGACAATTGAGGGAACACCAACATATAGATTAAAGCAGAAAGGCAAGGGCTGGGTTGACAAGGAGACCTGGAAACCCAGTACTGAACTGGAGAAAGGAAGGAGAATGAACCTGATTTTGCTAGATAAATGTAAGCAAGATCTGGGAAGGCAGTAAGGTTGAATGATTGAACTTCAATGGAGAAATTTTTCCTGTTATGAATTAATTAATTAATCATTTCTCAACCATTTGCTTATTTGCAAAGCACTGTGCTGAGTACTGGAAATAGAAATTGCAAAATAAGATAGGACATTCATCCAGTTCCTTGACCATTCAGATTCCTGTTCTCTATTGTAAGCAATATCCTAGTTTTGTTGGTACCGTTCAAGAGCATCTGAAATAAATAAGCAGAATCCTAACACTAGAAGAAATGGTGAAGTTGCTTACTCTCTTTGTACCTTTATATTTTTTAAATAAATGCATAGAGTGCTTTCTTAGGAACCGAGAAGTGAATGTCATTGATTGAAAGGGTGAGGGGACTGTTAAAAGATTCCTTCTTTGGATATAAAAGGTTTAATCAGTCTGTCTGAAGAATTTGTATGTACAAAGATATTATGCTTGAGATTAGAATTGAGATTAGAATACTTACAGAGATATGGGAGCCAAAAATGTGTTTTTTTATTTAGTTTTAAATTGCAATTCTTTGGGAAGAAAACCTTTCAAAATATATTTGAGGAAAAATATAATACATTACCCACAATAATTCAAAATTAATTTTCCAGGTTTACATATTTCTATACATTTTGTATATTAGAATTAAACTCTTAATTACTCTAAATTGGTAGGTTCATTAAAAATCATCTTGAGTTTTGCTAAGTGCTATAATCATTATACGTTTCAAATATGGTCACTATAGATTATCAAAATTTTTTTTCCAAATTCAAGCTATTTTTTCTGACTATAAAAGACAGAGTAAATTCAATCTCTCTTTGGATAAAAAAATAAGTTTTCTTTGGCTAATTTATTAATAGATTTTAAATAAACAGAATTAACTGTAATCTTGATTTTGATCAACTGCTACTTCTAAAAATCAAAGTTAGAGAAAAGCCATAACATTCAACTGAAGTAAGGTATGATATAATAGATTTATTGGGAATTTGAGCCCATATGTAGCACTGAAGGGTTGAGTGATTTAAAAAGTTTAATTCATGCCTATGAGCATCCATAAGGCATTAGAAAAGTGACAAAATCATATGCTAACTTAAATATGTTCAAACTCCATATTAATTCAAAAATGAATTATGAGTCTTCTAAGGATATTTTTGATAAGTGCAACTGTGGTCAAACTTATCCACTTATGGTTCTTGTAGTTAGGCATAAATTTTATTTAAAACAAAATTTTCAGTGGTTGACTGTCATGTAATTTCTCCATGGAACTATCTCTTTTGCAGCATTTCTGTTACTCTCACTTTAAATATAAATACTTGATCTGTAGATGATGGAGAACTACTAACAGTAGCATCAGAGCATCAAACTCTAAAAATTATTGGGTATTTTTTGTTTGTTTGTTTTCACATGGTACTGACATTTAGAGAAATATTTCTTCTGCAAAATCTTCTGCTCTTGTGCTTAGAAGAGAATACAGTGCCACTCACAGCAGGTTGACTCTGGCATAGGTAATACACTCTACATATAAACAATATGTCAATTTCTTGGGTATCCAAAACATAATATCCATCATTTGCCAAGTGGATTTGGATGATATTTAGAATATTTATTTGAAAGTTAAAAAATAATCACTGACTCACAAACACTTTTAGAGGTATTTGAAACTGAACTTTGACTGAGAGCAATTGGAAGAAAGAAAATATGCATGGCAAGGAATGGTATTGATATGTCACTGGAAAGAAGAGATCAAATCAAAAATGGAATAATTAGAGAATGCACATGCTGTGGGAGTATTGAAATTGATTGAGAGGTCACATCTCAAATGGTTTAGACAACTGAAGTGAATGCATGAAAATAGAATCCCCAGAAGGATTTTTCAAAATATAGGGAAAGAGGCTCAGAGGCAGATGCAGAATGAGATCCAGAAATTGCTGGAAGGACTGAGTTAAGCTATAGCAAAAAAAATAGGACAAAAATAAATGTAACAGAGATGTCTTGGAAAGGTAAGAAAAGACGGAAGTAGAGACCCTTCTGACCCATCTCCAGGATGAATATGGGCATTAGATAATGGAGATGTATTCAGTATCTAGTCTAAAAAAACACACATTTTTACAATGGATTGCCAAAATTGCTTTTTTATGGCTTTGCTAGTCAATTAGACAATCTGTTGAGTGTATCCTTCCTTTCACATTATCATCTTTCACTTAAACCTTCCCCTGAAATTAAAAAAAAAATTAAACTCAAATTCATCTTTTTTATCATACTATTTCCCCGTAAAACTGCAAAATATTTTGAACACATACATTTAGTAATAACAGGTAAATTTGACAGTTTTTTTTAATTAAATTTACCTAATTTTGTAGATGAGGAAACTGAAACAGACAAAGGTTGAGAGACTTGCACAGGGTCACACAAATTAAATCCTTCAGGCTGGATCTGAATACAGGTCTTCCTCATTCCAAGTTCAGTGTTCCATTCCATGTGCCAGCTAGCTACTGCAATCAGCTGTACATAAAGCAGCTTAATAGCATACTAAAGACAAAACTCAATGGGAAGAGCATGTTTATAGTAATTAAGATCTAGACAATAAAAGTCCAAATGCACACTTTTATGATAGTGCAATAGGTGATAATGAGTTTAGAAAATAATATTTAAAACGTTCAATATTAACAAAACTAATGCATATTAATGAAATAAAGCAGTCACTACTTCCTAAAAGATTAAAAAATACTCTCAAAGTACATGGTAAAAGGGGTAAAAACTTACAGAAATATTTTTTGAGCAAACAGATATCATGTCACAGAGCAATAATAAAGGCTGATGAAAGGACTATGCCACTGAATTAGTCAAATATTTTTAAAAATACAGTTTACCAACACATAGAATATATGAAAGAGTAATGCTCTAAAAAGAGATTCGAAATAAAACACTCTTCACTGAATGACCTAAACCAAGAGTATTTTGACAAACAATGTTAATTAAGTAACTGAGTCATACAGATTTATTTATTATGAATTATGATGGTCATGTAAAAAAGATAATTACCACCAGAAATTATGGAAAAGTTGTCTTTAAGGAACATATGTCTACTGATTGATGTATATTATTCAATAAGTTGATAGATATTATTTCATTTCTTAAATATTCATAAAATCCCAGCTCCACACAAAAGAAGCTTTCAAATATAAAGATTTGGTAACAAAAATCAAAGTCATATGGGAACAATACAACTAACTTATTATCCTATGGCCTTACTTACTACTGGAGCTCTCTGAAAGATGTTCTAGATTAGAAGATGAGTTCACATTCTAAAGATTTTATGCAATTATGAAAGATAGTCATTTCATCCATTAATGGTGCAATAATAATGTATAAAACATTATATAAAAGAATAACATTAGTAAAATGATGTCCAAAGCATGATTTTATCTTATTTCTATCAAAGCGTGATGAATGACTGATAAAAACAATAATGATAAAACAAGAATAATAACAGAAATAATGTTTATGAAATCTGTGAAATTAATACTCTGCTTTATCGTGGAGTTGGTCAGCCCAATATTCTCTAAGGTTATGTTATCAGAATGAAAATTCTGGCAAATTTTACCCTACTGTAAAGGATCTGTATATATGCATAGCAATGGACTATTTCAGACTTCCAAAGGCTAAACTAAGCACAAAATGCCCATGACATGTGGACTCATATCTTGGTAATAATTTTTTGCCTATGGTAATCCATAAAAAAGAGAAAAATAAACAATGCTCTTTGTCCTATATAATCCCTTTCTGTTCTTCCAGTAGTGTGTTGTTAAGCAAAATTGTCTCCTTAGTATGGTTTTTGTTTCTTTTGAGTGGAAGTACTTTCAGCTGTTAAGTGCTAAGCCCCAGGCCCAAAGCCCTATCAGGCGTGAAACCTGTGTGGGTGTAGATTAATGACTTAAGAGGAACCAACGGTCTCTGGTCGTTGAGGTGGGGCTTGAGAACGCCAGAGCCTTGGCTGCGAGGAAAGGTGAGCCAAGAGACAGTTTCGGCGGCAGCAGAAGCTGCGGAAGCCAGAAGCTGCGGAAGCAGGAAGCTGCAGAAGCAGGACTTACCCGTGTGTAGACCCAGGAGTGCGAGCAGGAACTTGAGGCCAGTAAAAATGATTTGGCTAAATACTATCTTGTTTTTCTGTGGCCTCCTGGTTATTCTTGTGAGGTGGGCTTTCTGGGCCTGGAGCCTTTTTGTCAAGATGTTGGAATGGGCAGGCTGGTTCAGGATCAGCTGCGGTGGGGCCTAAATAAATTTCTTGTTGTTTTCTCCTTAGAGAACCTCTCATACCTTGCGATTTCGAACCATTCAAACATATACATGATTATATTTGAGATTATAAATTCGGCCTTCTTACTACAAGTAGTGGTGACAGAGGATTAGTAGGAAAGCAAGTGAGCAGCCAAGTGGTGTAGTCATGGGTAGAGTATTAGATTTGGAGTCATGAATAATTCTTTAAATCCTGCTTCAGACACTTATCAGATGTGTGATCCTGAGCAAGTCAAATAACCTCATCTGTAAAATAGGGACAGTATCTACTTTGCAGGACTGTTCTGAGGATCAAATGAGGTAACATAAGTACAATTCTTTTTTTTTTAATTTAATATTTTTTAGTATTCAACATTGATTTCCACAATATTTTGAGTTACAAATTTTCTCCCCAATTCTACCCTCCCCCTCACAAGATGGCATATATTGTGTTTGCCCCTCTCCCCAGTCTTCCCTCCCTTCTGTCACTCCTCCCATCCCTTTTTCCCTTACTTTCTTGTGGGGCGAGATAGATTTCTATACCCCATTGCCTGCTATCTTATTTCCCAGTTGCATATAAAAACAACATTCTTTTGAATATTTGTTTTTAGAACTTTGAGTTCCAAATTCTCTCCCTTCTTCCCTCTCCACCCACCCTCCTTAATAAGGCAAGCAATTCAACATAGGCCACACAAGTATCATTACGCAAAACACTTCCATAATACTCATGTTGTGAAAGACTAACTATATTTCCCTCCATCCCATACTGTCCCACTTTGTTCAGTTTTCTCCCTTGACCCTATCCCTTTTCAAAAGTATTTGCTTTTGACTACCCCCCACCCCAATTCGCCCTCCCTTATATTACCCATCACCTTATCCCCTTTCCCCTTACTTTCCTGTGGGGTAAGATACCCAACTGAGTATGTATGTTATGACAGAAAGATTCACTCATGACCTTTCACCTGCGCCCTCTTCCCTTGCATTAGAATTGCTTTTTTTTTGCCACATTTATGTGAGATAATTTACCCCATTCTATCTCTCCCTTTCTCCTTCTCCCAGTATATTCCTCTCTCAACCCTTAATTTCTTTTAGATATCATCCCTTCATATTCAACTCATTCTGTGCCCTCCTGTATATATATATATATATATACACACATATACATATATACATATATGTATATATGTAAATATACATGTATACATATGTATATATGTATATATATATTCCCTTCAATGACCCTAATACTGAGAAAAGTCTCATGAGTTACAAATATCATCTTTCCATGTAGGAATGTAAACAAAATGGGTCAACTATAGTAAATCTCTTAAGATTTCTCTTTCCTGTTTACCTTTCCATGCTTCTCTTGATTTTTGTGTTTAAAAGTCAAATTTTCTGTTCAGCTCTGGTCTTCTCATTGAGAATGCTTGAATGTCCTCTATTTCATTGAAAATGAAATCCACATTTTGTAGGTGATTCTTGGTTTTAATCCTATTTCTTTTGACCTCTGGAATATCACATTCCAAGCCCTTACATCCCTTAATGTAGAAACTGCTAGATCTTGTGTTATCCTGATTGTGTTTCTGCCTTCTTTCTGGCTTCTTGCAATATTTTCTCCTTGACCTGGGAACTCTGGAATTTGGCAATAATATTCCAAGGAGTTTTCTTTTCAGGATCTTTTTGAAGAGGCAATCAGTGGATTTTTTCGATTTCTATTTTACCCTCTGCTTCTAGAATATCAGGGCAATTTTCCCTGTCAATTTATTGAAACAGGATGTCTAGTCTCTCTTTCTCTTTCTCTCTTTTTTTTTTTTTTTGACCGTGGCTTTCTGGTATTATAACAATTTTTAAATTATCTGTCCTGGATCTATTCTCCAAGTCAGTGATTTTTCCAATGAAATATTTCATATTGTCTTCCAATTTTTCAATCTTTTGGTTCTGTTTATAATTTCTTGATTTCTCATAAACTCACTAGCTTCCACTTGCTCCATTCTGATTTTTAAGGCAATATTTCATCAGCAGTCTTTTGGAACTCCTTTTCCATTTGGATAATTCTGCCTTTCAAGGCATTCTTATCCTCATTGGTTTTTTGGAGCTCCTTTGCCATTTGGATGTCTATTTTTTAAGGTGTTATTTTCTTCAGTATTTTTTTGGGTCTCCTTTAGCAAGTCATTGACTTATTTTTAATGATTTTTTTGCATCACTCTCATTTCTCTTCCCCATTTTCCTCTACTTGTCTTATTTGATTTTCCAGTCTTTCTGAAGTCTTCCATGGCCTGAGACCAATTTATATTCTTCAAGGAGGGTTTCAATGCAGGATCTTTGACTTTGTTGACTTCTTCTGGCTACATGTTATGATCTTCTTTGTCACAAAAATGATTCTATAGTCTGAGTCCTTTTACACTGCTTCCTCACTTTCCCAGCCCATTACTTGACTTTTGAGCTTTTTGTCATCGTATGACTGCTTTCAGAGTGGAGACTGCTCTGTCCCAAGCTTTAAGGGTTTTATACTGCTGTTTTCAGAGCTACTTCTATTTTGAGGTGATGTGATGCTCCTCTCCTGGCCTGTGCTCTGGTCTGTGAGTGCAAGCACTCCTTTCTGCATGTAACTACCAGAACCCCTGAGTGTTCATATATAATCTATATCAGATTGCATGCCATCTTGTGGAGAGGAGAAAATAGTGAGGGTTAGGGAACTCAAAATATTATAAAAGTGAATGTTGAATACTAAAAATAAACAAATAAATTAAAACAATGTGTAAAAGAAAAATAAACAAACAAAAAAAAGAATTAAAACAGACCTCTAGACCACAATGAATTCATTCTTAGGGCTCTATATCCTGAATAAATTATAAAAGATAAAGTTTTAGACATGCCAGTCATGGTTAGCACTGAATATCACTTTAAAAATAAATCAGCTATATCTTCAAACACAATAAATTATCGGGTACCAATGCAGCAGTCATTTTAAAGACAGCTATTAAGAACTGGACCACTGCGGGACTTCCAGGGGCCAAGATTTTGAAATAAGCTGTAAATCCCTTTAACAATCTAATATTCACCTCCAAACAACCATAAAATAGTGCCCCCAAACAAATTATGTAATAGCAAAACCAGTGAAACAATGGATTGAAACTATCTTTTTACCCCCAAAACCGGGAAGATATGAAAGGAAGTTTTGTTTCACTCTGGAAAAGGAGAATGCAGTCCAGAACAAGAAGCAATCCCGCCTCAGCAAACCATTGGGAGATTCTGAGCCAGTGTGGTGAAAGAGGCAAACCCCAACACCAGGACCCACACATGTCTCAGCAGAACTAGGTGAACTGGCAGACTCTAACTCCTTGGGCAAACAGGAAGGTGACAGCCACCAGACCTCCATGGGCTTTAGTGTAGTCCTGGGGAAAGACAGAAACACCCCACCAGCCTCAGGACAGGCCAGAACCCTGTCTCAGCATGAGGTAAGTTGCCAGACTCCTACTGCCTCTAGCTGCATCATCCACCCCACAAAACCACCTTCAGTGCACCACGATGCATGAGAGTCCCCCACGGGACTATCAAAGGATATGAATAAGCAGTTTTCAGAAGAAGAAATCAAAGCTATCTACGGGCATATGAGAAGTGTTCTAAACCACCTTTTGCTAGAGACATGCAAATTAAAACAAACCTGAGGTACCACTGTAATGGTAATATAAATGTAAAGATCTTCCATCCATTAATAGGCCCATGTGAACTGCTTAAGTCACATGGAAGCCTAAGTTACACGAAGCCTGTGGTGTAGTTGTGAACAGATGCACCAATTCTGGAAAGTAAATTGGAACTATATTCAAAAGGAAACCAAACTGTGCATACACTTTAATCATGAAATAGGGCAAAGGACCTACATGTGCAAAGTAAATTAATTTAGGTAAAATTGTCATTTTATTATATTAGCTTGACCTAAACACAAGCAACTGATATTTTTTCATTCATTTAGATCTGACTTTATTTGTGTGAAAAGTGTTTCATAATTATGCTCATTAAGCCAGGGGTTTCTCTTGGTAGGTAGAGTCCCAAATATTTTATAGTGTCTACAGTAACTTTAAATGGAATTTCTCTTTCTATCTCTTGCTGTTGGGCTTTGTTAGTAATGTATAGGAATGCCAAGGATTTATGCAGGTTTATTTCATATCCTGTAAATTTGCTAAAGTTGTTTTTTATTTCAAGTAGTTTTTTACTTGATTCTCTAGGATTCTCTAAGTAAATCATCATATCATCTGCAAAAAGTGATATTTTTTTTCTTCTTTGCCTATTCTAATTCCTTCAATTTTTTTTCTTCTCATTGCTACAGTTAACATTTCCAGTACCAAATTGAATAGTAGTGGTGATAACAGACATTCAATGTACAAGTAAAGCCTGTATTAGATTGCATGCTGTCTTTGGTGAGCAGGGAGGAGAAAGCGGGGGAGAAAATTTAAAACTCAAAATCTTATGGAAGTTAATGTTGAAGAATAAAAATAAATTAATTAATTTAAAAGACTTCTATTTTTTTTCTTCTATCAAAGAACATGGGACATTTGGATTATTGAATTTCAGATGGACTGCATAAGGAGAAAAAGGAATTACAGTAGATAATATACAAAAGAAAACCAAAGAATCAAAGAGTAATTAAACTATTCTAATTATATGGAGAGCTGGAGTTGGTGCATTTTAGTGGGTTCAAGACAACAACACTGAAGATACTAAAATATGGCAAGAAAAAAAATTTCATAATAATATATTTCTACCCAAGAAAGGCAACTGTAAGAAAATTAACTACTAACTCCACATGTCTTCCTTTTTATCTCTTCAAAATTCCTATGAAAAGAATTTAAATATGTTCTAAATTTATCCTTGATGAATATAAGATAAGAAATAACAGGCGTTTTAGTGATCATATTCTTTAATAGGTCACATTTTCTCAGTCACGAAATTTAATGAAATGTGCATCAAAGGCAATATGACATAGTGTTTATTTTCTGTTGATAGAAGGAAGAAAAGAAAGGAGGAGGGAAGGAAAGAAGGAAGGAAGGAAGGAAGGAAGGAAGGAAGGAAGGAAGGAAGGAAGGAAGGAAGGAAGGAAGGAAGGAATGATTGGAATGGAATGAAATGTAAGGAGGAAGAGAGGGAAGAATGGAGGAAAGAATTAAAGAAAGAAGGAACAAAAGAAGGGGCAGAAAAGGAAAAGGGAAGAATTATGTTTTATTTATATGCTAAAATGACACAAGATTTCTTGACACAACAACAGAGATTATTTTGCCAAATGATGTCATTATTATAATGGATAAAGCAGTGAGGTCAAATTCTCCCAAGGATTATTATGTGGTAACATAGGATTTCTAATTCAATGTCCTAATTCCCTATAGATTATGTGACCTTCCAGATGGTCCTGTTTGCAGATCACCTCATGGTGATTACATCAAAAGTTTTAGAACATTTCAGTTCCATTTTGAGGAGTTCAATAATCACTCATGAATGTGGCCTAAGGTAAGGAAATTGTAGCAAATATTGAATGACTGTTATTTACACTATGATAGGCAGTTGGAAAGATAGTTTATTGAGGTAGTCCATTAGAAAATATATCTTATACATACATAAAAATGTCCAATACAATAGTAATTGGAAATTGAACTGGAACAGAATTTAATGGGAGTAAAAGAACAGGTTCACTTTTTCTAGGAAGTTGCACAGCATTTTTAAGGTGTCCAACATACTCCTTAAAACAAATCACCAACTTTTAAAACCAATCTTCTTGCAGAGATGCTATATGGATATAATCGCAGTATAATACAGTCTCTAAAGATCCAAATTTGCAGGTCCCCCAAAGGACAATTGCACCAAGTATGAAATTTTAAAAGCAATTGAATCAATATCAAACATTATAACTTCAATTTTACTTGAAGCCATTTCAGCTTTGCTTTAAGCCTTGAGGTAGAGAAGAATTATAAGTTGCTGAACTAAAAGAAGTTTGCCCTCATAGAGTCATATCACTTTTCCAGATGCAGTAAACATAAATAACTCAACACTAAAATAATCATGTCTCCTTAGTTGCTGTAATTCTGAAGTAAGTAAACAAGTTATCCACCATATACTTTACTATAAAAATGAGTAAATTGTCCCAAGAGACAGCCCTTCTTCCTTTTTCTTAGAGGTATAAGTTTCAAGCTTTTCAGAAATTATTTTATGAAATATGGGTTGGTAGGCTTGGATATGGCAGGTGCCTGGCATGAAATGTTGCTGACATAGCTACCATCTTAATAGATATAGACTGCCAATGTTTTAAAGAGTCTCATTATAGTAGGTTGGCTTATCATTTAAAATTGATAAATAATACTAAATTACATAACAAAAGAGGAAAGAGATTTTCCTTTTTCAAATGAGATAGAGCAGGTATAGTCCCTGCACTAAACAACACAATGAGAATTTTTAACAGGAAAACATGAGTAAGATGACAACATTTAATATTATATGATACAGCCCATTTTGTATTGACATTCTCACTAGATTACTTTTCTCAGTTTTATAAACATTAACTTAGAAGAATGAAGTTAATCTTTTTGGGTTCAAAGAGCAATAAAACTGTACATATCTGTTTGATACAGAAATATCACTATTAGGTAGATATCCCAAAGTGATCAAAGATAAATTCTCTAAAGTCATTATTGGTTTTCGTGGTATGAATAAGTAAATTAATTCAGGTTAAATTGTCATTTTTATTATATTGGCTCAGCCAACATATGAATAATTAGTAGCTCTCCAGTTGTTTACATTTGTCTTTATTTGTCTGAAGTGTTTTGCAGTTGTATTCATATAGTTCCTGATATATTCTTGGCAGTTACATGCCTACTCATTTTATATTATCTGCAGTTATAATAAATGAAATTTCTCTATCTAGCTCTTCCTTCTGTATTTTATGGGTAATATATAGAAATGTCGATGATTTGTGAAAGAACATTTTATATACTGCAACTTTGTTAATACTATTAATTGTTTCAACTAGTGTTTTAGGTGACACTCTAGGGTTCTTTAAGTATATCATCATATAATTTGCCAAGAGTGATAGTTCTGTTTCCTCTTTTCCTATTCTTATACTTTCAGTTTATTTTCTTGACTTATTGCTATAGATAGCAATTCTAGTACAACATTAAATAATAGTATTGATAATAGATATCCTTGTTCCACTTCTGATCTTACTGGTTTATCTCCACTATAGATAAAGCTAGCTCTTGGTATTAGCTGGATATAAGTACTTTTCACTTTAAGCAAACCTCTGTTTATTCCTATCCTTCTAATCTTTCAAATAGGAACAAGTATTGTATTATGTGAAAGGCTTTTTTTTTTACTGCATCTATCAGGATGATATAATTTTTGTTATTGATATTATCAATTATGCTTATACAATTCCTAATATTGAACCAGCTCTATATTCCATGATTACTATCTGCATATTTACCTCCATCCTATTTTCTTCTTTTTATCCTTCTATCTCTCTTTTTATCCTGTCCCTCCTCAAATTTCTGTTTTAATTTTGACCACAGTCTTCCTTAATAGATCCTCACTTTTATCACCTCCCCTTTTCTCTTTTCCCCTTCTCCTCTTACTTCCTTGCTGGATAGGATAGCTATCTGTTACCAAATGTGTGTGTGTGTGCGTGTGTGTGTGTGTGTGTGTGTCTGTGTGCATGTGTGTCTCTGTGTATACAAATAGATAGATATGGATGTAGATATTTATATATTCTTCCCTCTTTGAACTAATTCCAATGAGAGTGATGTCCGAGTGTTTCCTGCAACTATGACCCCATCAGTACCTCTGCTGTTTTGGAGGTGCAACCTCTTCTTTCTGCCCTGGAACTGGAACCAGGAAGAATGTATAGGTAATGGACCCGACAAACATCACCCAGTTCTGCACCTAGTGCCAAGTGTGTCTCCACTGTAGTCTCTTTCTGGCCACTTGTGTAATCCCCTTACCATCTATGGATTGAGAGCTCCTGCAAAAGCAGAAGCAACTGCTGCTTCTGTTATAGCCTCCATCAAGATATACCAGAGTTTTTGATGCCCCTGCTCTGGCATTACAGACATCTCCTTTTACCTCCTAAGTGGTTTTTGGACAGTTTTTTTATTTTATTTTACCAGAACATGAATACCAAACAGAGAAAAGAAATGAAAACATATCATAAACTTAAATATAAAGTAGGAAAGAAAGAAAAAGCATGTCATGTGCATAGCAGAATATAGGAAAGGATTCAAACTATGTAACATTAAATTTTAATTTCAAGAAAGCCTTTGTGATAAGTAATACACTTTGTGTTGAGAATTGTCCATCTTTTCTCTGCTGCCTTGCACTTTCTTTTGTTCTCTTCTTTGAACTTTTTAACTTTGTTCTTTTTTCCCCTCCCCCCTTCCCCTCAGAAGGCTACAATATAATTTAGATGTTTCTTGATATATACATACACACATAGATATATACATACATTTATACATATATACATGTGTATATAGACGTATACTTTCCCAAACATACTCTACTCCTGCTCTTTGTTTTTTTTATTTGTACATGTCTTTTATTTCCTATCCCTCCTGCCTCCTCTCCTTTATTTCTTCCCACTACATTGCCTTCCTATTACTTGCCTACCCCCCTCCTCCCCAAACCACACTACCTTCCTATTACTTGCCTTCCCCCCCCAAGGATCCCTCCTCTATCCTCCTATTCCCATTGATCCCTTTACCTATTCCTTCATTCTCTCCTCTAAAAATCTCTCCCTTGTCCTAATCCCTTCCTTGTCCTCTCCTCCCTCACTATACCCCTACCATTTTATTTCCACTAAATTTAGAAGACTTTTATATTCTTATAAATATTTATGTATTATTCCCTCTTAAACCCATGCCCAATGAAAGTAGGTTACCAGAACTACCAACCCTTCTCCCCCATCTAAATCCTTTGTATCCTTTCTCCTTCTTGCACCTATTTTGTATAAAATAGTAACTGTTTTTAGCTGTTTCTAAATGGTTTTTCTAAATGGTTTTACTTTTTAAATTCATATCATTGTCAGGTTTATCCCCCTTTGTCTTATGAGCTTAACAAATATTAATAAGAATGTTAGAAATACATTTTACATTTTATGTTATATAAAATGCAAACAGTCTGTTCTTCTGAATCCCTTATAGTCAGTCTTTTGTATGTACCTTAGGTTTCTCTTGGTTCTTGTATGTCGAATCTTCTATTAAGTTGGAGATTCTCTTTAACAAAGTCTTGAAAGTCTGAAGGTTTGTCAAAAGTCTATTTTTTTGTTCAAGATGATACTGAAATTTGAAGGGTATGATACTTTTGGCTGAAGCCCCAGCTCTTTTGCTCTTCGATTTATTGTGTTCCAAAACCTGTGGTCCTTTAATGTCTCTGCTCCTAAGTAATGTGTAATCACTGGATTGTGAGGTTTTTATGCCCTAGTACATGGTCAAATTTTGAGTATGTGCCATGTACTGCTGAGAAGAAAGTGTATTCCTTTTTATCCCTTTTAGTTTTCTCCAGAGGTCTATCATATATGCCTTTTCTAAAATTCTGTTTACCTCCTTAACTTCTTTCTTATTTATTTTGAGGTTAGATTTATCAAGTTCAGAAAGGGGAAGGTTGAAGTCTCCCAAAATTATAGTTTTGCTGTCTATTTGTTCCTGTAACTCCCTTAACCTCTCTTCTAAGAATTTGCATGCCATACCACTTGGCGCATAAATATTAAGCAATGATATTGCTTCATTGTTTATGGTGCCTTTTAGCAGGATGTAGTGTCCTTCCTTATCTCTTTTAATTAAA
>CM053626.1:80575228-80616317 GCA_028646595.1 Phalanger gymnotis
AGGTCTGGTACATGCCACAGCTCAGTATTTCAGGATGCTAGGGCACTTTCCGCTCGTCTCCTGGTCTGGTAGGTCCGCGTCTGGTCTGTTCGCGCTGAGCGCGCTGGGCTCAGCTCTGCTCCCCTCGGCTGGGGGCTGGGAGGTCCCTGTGGGACAGACATTACCCAGGGACCATCCAGGCTGTCCTGGTGTGGGGCCCTACTTCCCTCTGCCACTTTGTGGGTTCTGCAGCTCTGGAATTGGTTCAGAGCCATTGTTTTATAGGTTTTTGGAGGGACTTGGTGGGGAGCTTACGCCAGTCACTGCTTCCCAGCTACCATCTTGGCTCCGCCCCCTATTTAATGAAAATTTTAAACAATTCTTCTGATACCTACACATGAAAATAGATTATAGGGTCAGAAAGTGGGATTAAAAAAAAACTCCCACAATACCTACCACTTTTCTCTCCTAAAATATATTTCAGCTTTTATCTACCACACAACTTCCCTCAGGACTGGAGGCCTTCCCACTTTAAAATGTTCATGTGTCTCTGCAGCATTCACAACCTGACTCATCTCTTTCCCATTATGTTCCCCACCTCGGGGAACATTATGATCCTCCTGGGGCCCCCATTTGGAGATGGGCCCAAGCCAGTCAAATTTTCTATCTTGGCTTCTAACTTCACAGAATTAAATCATGCCCTGCTTTCCGCCTCTCACATTTCCCAATTTCAATGTCCTGTTGTCTATCTTCTTGGAATGTCAGATCCTCATGGACAGAGTGTACCTCATTTTTTTTGTACCTGCAAATCTTAGTAAGCTGCCTGGAACACACTAAGTCTTAATAATAATAAATGCTTATTGGCTTACCTTATTTATAGGATGTGGATATTAAATAATGTGATGATTCCTGGTATGGAAGGTAACAATTATTCAAAGTTACTTTAGTTGAAAAAGCACTTGACATGGTTAAAGTCCCTAAGTTTATATCCTAGCTCCAATACTTAACTGTGCTATATATATATATATATATATATATATATATATATATGTGTACAAGTCACTTCATCTCCATGGACTGAAATTTCTCTTTTGTAAAATCAGGATGGTAATAGCTATATTCTCTATCTCACAGAGCTATTGGAAGGGAGAAAACAAAATTTTAAGCCACTATATAGACTTTAAGAATTTTAACCATAGAAAACAATAATATTTACTCTGATGAGTCAAAGGTGAAGTGCACATGAGGAAACTTGGGAAACAAGATTTTTCTTTCTATTGTTCTACATTCAATTGTATGTTTCAGGTAATATCAAGCAACTTTATTTCAGAAGCTCAATTTCACATATTTAATACACATAAATAAAGAATATATGTAAATATGGCATGTGCCTAAAATAATCATATGGAATATGGAGATACATAGAAAGGGTGGGGCTAATTTTTGATTCTTAAATATTCTTCATAAGAAACAGTATGGCTTGTTAAATGTCTTAGGAAAACCCTTGGACTCAGGAAGAAATAAATTTTAAACTTTCCTCTCACAAGTACTGGCTATGTGATCACTGACAAGTCACTTAACTTCTGAGCACACCAGGAAATTTTCTGACATGTAAAATTTCCACATTGGGAATCCCTTACAATGGTCAAGTGTGGGATGGAACCATACTTTTCCATAGTTGTGTATATGTGTGTATGTGTATGCATGTTTTTATGCATGTGCAAAATAGTTATTTCTATATTTTAATAGATATCTAATTTTCCCTGCTATTTTTACTTCTATTGGTTCCAGTTTTCACTTCCAAAATAACTGGTAATTGGACTAAACTCTTTCTCAAATAGACAAGATGTACATATCTGCAGGAAGGAAGGGGATTTTAAAATATAGTCTTTTATGAGAATATACCATTTAATATATTTTCATTTAAATGTATGACCTATATAAATGATAACCACAAAAGATATACACGTGTGTACCTTTTGTCTGTATAAATGTGACTGAATGCATATTTTATGTACTATGTACAGTATATGTATATTATGCATATGCATGTATGAATTCCACATATGTGTGAAATATGGTACATGCACATGCACACAAACATACAAACATATATTTCACAAAAGTGAACTGGTATGTGCACGTTCAACTGTTATCTGTCAATGTTGTCCTCTATAAATAAGTGGCATATGCCTCATGTATATTATTTATATTGTTCATATCTCTAATTGTAAAATTTCATTAAAATCAAACTTTCCAATAAAAGGCTTAAAGCTATACTCCAAACATTTACATGAACATTCATACACATACATGCTTCATGCACTTGGTTGGAGCTAGGAATAGGTCAAATATTGGACTAATTTGTCAGTGCAAAACAAATACAACATAATTGAATTAAGTAGAGAAAGAATGCATACAGATTTCTAGAAATGAACAATATTTTACATGATCTAGAAGAAATAATTTTTTGCATAGATACTTAGCAATGTTTCCAATATTTATCTAAACATCAGTAAGTGAAATATTTCTATTGTAGGAAATACTTCATGAGTGATAGGAAAAATCACATAGATAACTTTTTTTTTGTAAAATGTAGCATTTTCTTGATGTATTACCTATGTGATAGCTGCATTTAATAAGTCAAGGTCAGCTCATCCTTTCATATGTGCAACAAACCAAAGCACACTGATTCATAGTACAATAGGGAGCTTAAATGGTAAGTGTGTGTCTGTGTGTGTGTGTGTGTGTGTGTGTGTGTGTGTGTTTATAACTACAGGCCTCAGGTAGCCAATCCTAAATAGTGTTTCTGACAGAGGTTTGATTAGCCCACTTATCTTTGTTTTTCTTTCAGTACCACTTGTCTTTATATCCAGTCTCAAATTACCTGCCTATCCAGCCTTCCTTGTCCAGTGTCTGGGGCTTAAAACCCTGACTCATTTTTCAAGTTTGGTGCTATATATGTACTCCTTTCTTTTCTTCCAATATCAATATTTACACTACTTGGCAAAATTCATTGGTATTTCGTTCCAATCTTTAACAACAAAACATAAACTAACACAACCCCCCCCCCCCAACACTACTCTGGTCTTGCTGAGTTGAAAAATTGTGGAACAAATTGGGCAGAAAATATCAACAGAGCCTGTGAATTGTGAATTTGTGCACATGTGTGTGAAGTGACATTTAATGTGAAAATTGTCTCCAGCAATGTTTAGAGAATTTTGCCTGCCTTTTAATGGGAAGAGAAATGCTGCTAAATATCAAATTCAAAACTAGAGAGAACTGATTATTAGAAAATATTTCTAAAATAAATTTCTAGGTTTTCTTTATGTCTATTCACAGTCCAAAATTCACATTATTGCAGGGCCTAAGAGTTAGTCCTATTGCCCAGGATTTTTCTTTTCTGCCACAACTTGATGCAAATCACACACATGCTCACACACACATGTAACACACAGACACACACACACATACACACCCACATACACACACATATACATATATATCACAAATTTACCTAAATGTGCTTTCTCCTTAGGAAAAAAGGAGATAGTCAGAAGACCCTTAGATCAGTCTTAGAAAATATAAATGTTATGAAGTAACAGGAAATGGAACTAAATTTAGTGAAAAGGAAAAGAAGACTGGACATCATATAACTCCCTATTACTGAGATTATGACACAGTACTGAGTTATAGATCAGGAAAGAATTTGAGATAACAAGGATCTACTTACAGTAATAGCTACCCTTGGACAGAATATGCAACAGAACAAAGTCTATGAAATGGTATAATAATATACAGAGTATTAATACCAGAGGAGTTCTGTTCAAATATATGTTGTGCTGCATCAATATTTGCCTAAACCATAGACCCAAAGACTAGCTATAGAAATGTCTCACTTTGAAAAGTGTTGTATTTTCTATAGGTCCTCTGTCACTTTCTTTCCCATCTGCTTTTCCACACATTCTCCTGTGTCTCCTGCCAAAACTTACGAATCTCTCGTAAAGGAATAAATACAATTTTCTAACTATTGTTATACAAGGAGAGAGAACAAGAATGGAAAAGTTCTGGAGAGAATATCCCTATGGATTTTTCTCTGTTATATTCTCTTACACCATGTACTAAGGCAGAGTACTAGATCCAAGTTGTTTTAAAGTTTCCTCACCAAGACTTGCTTTTGGTTATTATGAAGCTTGTTCTATTCCCTGACAAATGTTTACTGAACCAACTCAAAGTTGTAAGATACTTCAGGCCAAACACCTCTTCTTCTCTTCATCATTGAAAAATCTTTCTGGAAAAGTCTTATCATCATCATGATCATCATCACAATATAATAACAGGTGGCATTCCTATCATACTTAGAGGTTTTTGGAGCATTTTACACATATTATCTAACTTTGTCCTTGCAATAGTCTAGTGAGGTAGACCCTAGGAAAGATGATCAAAAGAGGCAGAATCTTTAAGTGACTTTCCCAGAAGATCTAAGCTAGTAGTTATTTGAGGCTACAGTTGAAATCAGGTCTTCCTTACTCTAGGTCTACCCACTGTGCCACCTAAATGTCTCATAAGTTGTCTCATGATTTAGAGCTTATATTGTTTCTTCCATTCATAAAAATATATATATCCTGCAATATTCTCACAAGGCACTTCAGGTGAACATGACTGATTTAAAAAAAATTATTGAACTCTTATACGACATATATTTTCAGTAACAAAACTACAGTCTAAAGCAGAGATCTTCAATGCCTGAATTTTGTGAGCACATTATTGAATGGAATTTTGTGGAATTACTCTCAAACTATTGCACTCAGGTAAGTATTTAATGCATTTACTACAGTGTGCATTGCTAAAGTTGTAAGCAACAGAGAGTCTGTATAAGAAAAAGTCTAGACTTAGAAGTATAGGCATGATCATCCCTAATTTATTTTTCCCTTTCATATTACCAGGTTATGGCTAGAGTGTCAGAGGTTTATTTTACATCTATAACAGGCAAAACTGGGTTAGGAGAGAATGGGATCCTAGATTTTTATAGACAAGACAATGATGCTATCATGAACACTGGACCTATATTAATAATATACTAAATATATATGAATTTTTCCAATAATAAACAATTTTCAGTATCATGTAGGTTAACATTAAGTGAATCTTTATGGTTTATTATGTACATAATTTGTATTTTAACATTTTTAAAATGTATATAAGCTTCATTTTTGAGTTTAGCTCAACATTAATGTGATTGCTATTTGATTTTTTATTGTACAATTTTAGATACACTAGTATTGCACTAGATTGCTACTTTAATATTTGGCTATTTTTAATGGAATATCCTTGAATATAATGAACATGTTTTCATTTAGTGATATGTAGTCATAGAAATAATATGTAACTCTGTAGTGCAATTACAATTAAAGTCATAGTCTAAACATCCTAGCTTCCAACTAAATATTATTTACTTTAAACATTAAAACCTCAATAATCAGTTTCAAAATGCTTTCCACTTTTCCTTTAATAATAACCCACATTCGCATGTATTTTCATCTAGTTTTGCAAACTCCCCCAGTTATGTTTCTTTTAAAATTATCTTCAATCTAAATGGTTTCTGACAACCCAACTTATCCAAAGGGCTGTTCATTTCAGTACTTGCTGTTGTTGTTTACTATTTACTATTTCTTTATGCTTTGTATTCAATATTCACTCACATATATTGAGTCAGGAGAAGAAAAAAAATGCTACAAACATATTGCATTTTTATCATTAATTTGAGTATCATTTCCTCCATCACAAAATCATTCAGTAAACTCCTCTATCATCATGGATTGATGGGTATGAATCCTATGTTCAGGTAAGCATGGTAAGTAGGATCTGAAATACTTTTCGAAGAAAGATAACAGAAGAGGCTGAGATCTGGAACAGAAGTAAGTAGCATAGAGTAATAATTATACCTCTCTGTGTTTTCTTCTCTGTTAAGTGACAGTAATTGTTAACTACAGAGTTCATGGCATCAGCCCATTTCACCCTCATTCACTACTCCTATACTCACTACAAATATTCATTAAAAATAATAATTACCAGCTGGGTCCAAAATACTCCTCAATATGATATACTGCCCTTCCACTATTCAGTTCCTACCCTTTGTGAAAGATTTGTACTACCTTACTAAATATGAAATGATATGAGTGGCACATAACATTTCTGACAGGAGAAGTCAAATTTGGAATAGTTTAAATAAGAGGTCCTTATACAGATTTTCATTGAAAGTAGTTATACCTTATATACTACACAAGTGAAGGAGAGATCATTTTTGGATGAACAGTTCTGTACTAAATTATAAAAAAAGTTAGTGATTTTTTAAAGTTTGTATTTGAAACCCACCATTGGAACAGTAGTGAGGCTGGAAAGGGATATGCACTGACACCATTAGTGTGATATCTGTCAAGCAGTTGCATATTAACATGAAAGTAAAATGCTACTCTGTCTTTCCAAAGCACAGAAAACTCTTTACATTTTCTAAATTAAAGCTGTATTCTAGAAAGGCTTTGAAGAGTGTGTTTGAATGAGTTTTAAATACAAATTGGAAAGGCAAGTAATCATTCCAGCTGGTAAAAGAAGCAAAGGGATGGAGAGGGAACTGCAGTTGCTATTATAGGGAGATGTGACCACAGTCAATGTTAAGATTGAGTTGGTGTTATCTATTATAGTAATTTGCCGGATTTGAAGCTACGTGATTGTTTGTGATTGCTATGGACTGAAGCTTGACCCACAGAATGTTACTTTATATCTCATTCTTACTTATAATTTTAATCATGATAAAATTGATTTCAAAATCTGGAGGCATTTTGGAGCGTAAAAGCAGTGTTTTGCCCAAATGGAACCCGTTTAAACCAGTAACACGATTTCTCCTCCAATTCACAAGATAAAATTAATAGATTATTCTATTTAATATTTTACATTTTGTTAGAGGTAAGGAGGATAAGGTGGTATAGGAGAGTGATGGTTACTTTCATATAAAAATAGTAAATGGAAAGGTTAGAGAGATAACAATCTTTAAAAAAATACATAGCACATTTTCAGAAAACAGTTTATAGAAGGTGTTTATGGTGAATGTTTTTCTCAATGTAATCTGGATTAGAAGGACACAATTAAGAGGAAAAGCTGTGCTACTTCTATTACTTAGTAACTGCATCAATAAAAGGTTTTCAGTGATATCATCAAGTCACTCAATGCTTCCATAAACCGAGACTCTCACAATTGTTCAATATACAGTACTAAAAAACATGACTAATTTCAAATGAAGGTGATGGAGCAATGGTGATAGCTTTCTCCTCACAGAGAACAGTCTAAACTAAAATCTAGAGTAAAGAGAGAACACCATGTATTCAACAGAAAGAACCTATTTGTACAGAAGAAGCTTTAAAATGCATAGAGAAAAGTAGGAGGTAAAGTTTGAAATATAAAATGCATTTAATTCAATTTAATAAACATTTATTACACACTTACTATATGTTTTAAGTGCTGAGGATACAAATAATAAAAAATAAAGGAACTAACTGTCTTCAAGAAGCTCACAGTCTAATAAGGGAAGACAATAGATAAAAAAGGAAGCTGGAATATCAGAGTAGGGGAGGCACCAAGTGATATATAATTCTGCGGAGTGGAAATCAAGCTGGCCTGTCAATGGAAAATAGAGAATTACCTGGAAATTTCTGAGCCCTTAGGGAAAAAGGAGGCTTTGGGAGGAGTTATTGGTTCTCTCCAGTCTTCAAATCAGAAGGTAATGTAGTTCTTTGAAAAATAGTCAAAAAGAGCTTATATGTTCATAACTCAGAAATAGGGAGTTGCTGAAGATTGTAAGCCAGAAAATGGGGCAGCTAGGTGCCACATTGAGTAAAATACTGGTCCTGGAGTCAGGAGGACCTAAGTTCAAATCGGGCCTCAGACACTTGACAAATTTACTAGCTGTGTGACCTTAGACAAGTCACTTAACCCCAATTGCCCTGCCTTCCCCTCGCCCAAAAAGAAATCTAAATTTGATGAATTCTTTCTGGATCAAAATCATAGTAACAAAAATAGGTCTATTTGGACACTTATTCATCTTCATGGGACCATGTTTCCATCTGTAAGGTTTAATTTTTGAGACACTCACCTGAGTTAAGATCTTTTTGAAGAATTTTAAATCATGGGATTTAACCAGTCTTCTGATATTTTTGATCTCTTCTTCAGAAATACAGATTTAATGTTAGACATTACTTGCTCTCTCCTGTTTCACAAAAATTAAGGTACACAGGATTCTAATCTAAAGCCTGCATCCATTTTATTGTTTCCGTTTTAGAGAAAATATAAATGTGCTGAAATTATGCATAAAATTTATGTTCATTTTCTGGCTTACAATCATCAGTAACTCCCTATTTCTGAGTTATGAATATATAAGCTCTTTTCGACTATTTTTTTTGCAGGTGCTGTACTCGCTGCACCACCTAACAGCCCCATCTCCCCATTAACATCAATTTAAACTCTCTTTACCTATTACTTCATTCTCCCCTCTAAGAATCCCTTCCTTGTCCTAACCCCTCCCTTGTCCTCTCTCCCCTCACTAAACCCTACGATTTTATTTCTTCTAAATTTAGAAGACTTTTATATTCTTTTAAATATGTATATATATATGTATATCTACCTATTTATCTATCTATCTATCTAGGTAATGATCCCTCTTAAACTCATCCCCGATGATTTTTTTTTACTTTTTCTTTTTTTATTGAATTTTACTTTGCCAGAACACAAATACAAAATAGAGAAAAAAAACAAAAACATATCATAAACTTAAATATAAAAGAAAAAAGCATATTATATGCATAGCAAAACATAAGAGAGGATTCAAAATATGTAGCAATAAATTTTCATTTCAATTAAACCTGTATGATAAATATTAAACCTTATGTTGAGAATTGTCCATCTTTTCTTTGCTCCCTTGTGTTTCAAATTTAGATTTTTGAGACATAAATAGGAAATAAAAGCAAAGACTGATAATGGTATGAATATAAAAATGTGAAACAATCCTGTAAGGCGTGGGACATAAAAATAAAGCTCAAAGTGAAATGATGCTGACGAGAAATGCTTAGGGCAACAAAAAGGTTTTATGTTTTGAGGATTTAATTTTATTTATTTTTTATTGGAGAAAGGAGGAAGGTCAAAGAAAGAATAGAAATGTTGATCATGGGCAGATGAGACAATTTTTGGAAATAAGAAGACAAAATGTTCATATTTCATTTTGTGTCTATTTTCTTTGCCATGGCAAATAGTATTCGGCTTAAAAAAACAGAAGAAAAGCATATTAAAAAGGAAATGAAACTCAATATTAAATAAAGGTAGAAAGTAAGAAAGAATCTAGCTGTCATTGATTACTTCACATAACTAGAACTTGGTAGACTACATAACAGGATGATGAAAGAACTTTTGGATTTGGTTACTGAGCTTTCTCTCTGTTTTTTGTAATGATTATGGAGACAGAAAGAAGTGCACAGGTATTAGAGGTCAAATACTGAGGAAGGAAAGAAAGAAAGAAAGAAAGAAAGAAAGAAAGAAAGAAAGAAAGAAAGAAAGAAAGAAAGAAAGAAAGAAAGAAAGAAAGAAAGAAAGAAAGAAAGAAAGGAAGGAAGGAAGGAAGGAAGGAAGGAAGGAAGGAAGGAAGGAAGGAAGGAAGGAAGGAAGGAAGGAAGGAAGGAAGGAAGAAAAAGAAGGAGAGGGGAGAGAGGGAGGGAAGAAAGGAAGGAGAAATAAAGTGAGGAAGGAAGAAAGGAAGGAAAAGGGAAGTAAAGAAAGAAGGAGGGCAGGAAGGAAAGGAGGGAGGGAAAATGGGAAGGGAGATGGGAGACAGGGAGGTAGGAATTTGGAAGAAAAGAGTTATGCTAGCAAAGGACAGATTAGTGAGTAACTTTTTCTTAGCAAAATAGTATCAAAGGGACAGATGGCAAAGATTTAGATAAAGAAAAAGTAACCACTAAAATCCATAGAATGACTTAAACAAGAGCAATCCACGTTATAATAAACCATTTCACTTTTTTGACAAGTCTACAAGACTAAGTCAAATGAATTTTTTAGATAGATTTTATCTAGATTTTAGCCCAACATTTGACAATACTCTCATGTCATCCCAAGGACAAGTCAGAGATGTACGTTATAGAAAAGAAAACAAATACATGAATATAGAGATGGATCAATGATAGAATTCAAAGAGTTGTTATTAATAGCTTTGTCACCTTAGTTTGATGTCTCTATTAGAGTGTCCCAAAGATTATTTATTGGCTCTATCATTCCCATCATTTTTCTACATCTATTACATGGATGGCTGGATGTATGTAATGATTGTCAAACCTGAAGATGACACAAACCGGGAGAGATAAATAATGTACTAGATGACAAGATCCAAAATAATCTCAAAAAAGCCAAAATGTTGTGCTGAGAGGAAATTTAATAAGGGCAAATTTAATGAGGGCATTATTCAGATTAAAAAAGTTAGGTTCTAAATTACAAGATGGTATAGGCATATATTAGTAGTTTATTCCTCTAGGGGAAAAATAATCCAAAGTTTTAGTGGACAAAAATTCAAGAATGCAACAAGGCAGACTGAAAACAAATGCAATATAATACTGCATGAGAAAGACATAATGTGATTGGAGAAATGCAAAATTAAAAAAAAAGTTCTGAGGTGCTACCTCATACCTACTAGATTGTCTATTAGGAAAGAAAAGGAAAATGGCAAATGTTGGAGGGGATATTGGAAAATTCAGACATTAATATACTGTTGGTGGAGTTGAAGATTGATTTAATCTTTCTGGAGAGCAATTTGGAACTATGACCAATAAGCTATAAAATCATGTATACCCTTTGACACAGCAGTAGCACTACTAGGTCTGTATCCCAAAAGATATTTTAAAAAAGAAAAATATATTTATAGGCACAAAAATATTTGTAGCAGTTCTCTTCTGGTGACAAAGAATTAGAAATTGATGGAATTCCCATCAATTGGTGGATAGCTGAACAAGTTGTGGTTTATGACTGTAATGGAATACTTTTGTGATATAAAAAATGATGAACAGAATGGTCTCAAAAATTCTAGAAAGACCTACATGATCTGATACAAAGTTTAATGAGTAGAACCAGGATAACACTGTACATCATAACAGTAATATTGTAAGATGATCAACTGTAAACGACTTAGCAATTCTCAACAAATACAATGATGCATGACAACTCTGAAGGACATATGATGAAAAATACTATCCACAGCCAGATAAAGAACTGATAGAGTCTGAGCGCAGATTGGAGTGTACTTTTTTAAACTTTTTTTTCTTGCGTTTTTTTTTGGGGGGGGGGATTGTATGTTTTCTTTTGCAACATGACTGATATGGAAATATGTTTTGCATTACTACACTTGAGGCTTGCCTTCTTAGCTTGCTTTCTCAATGAGAGGGATGGGGAGGGAGCAAGAGAATTTGGAACTCAAAATTTTACAAAAATGAATGTCAAAAATTATTTTTACTTGTAATTGGGGAAAATGAAATACTAAATGAATGTTTTTAAAAGAAAAGATTAGTGTCCAAAACATAGGAAACAATAGTCATATAGTATACTGCTCTGCTCAGACTGAAACTGCTGTCTTTTGTTCATTTTTGTGTGAACATTTTAAGGTGAATTTTGAATAATTGGCATGTAACCATAGGAGTGTCATAAAATTCTTGAAGAAGATGAGTATGAAATTGGTATATTTAAATCGTGTGTGTGTGGGGGGGAGATTGTAGTGTGGTGATACAAGGAGGAGAGTGAAATCTGTTTTCACATCATTTTCACATAGAAGAAGGACTAGGGTTATTCTGCTCAGCCATCAAGAATAAAATTAGTAGTAGTGACTAGTCAAATTTTAGCTTTCAATAATAATAAAATAGAAACAACAATAATATTAATAACAACTAGTTTGTATATATATGTATATAAAACATACACAGCTCTTTAATGTTAACAAAGTACTTCATAAATACTTTCCCATTTTATATTTACAATTCTGGAAGGTGAATGTTTTGTTATCCTCATTCTAAAGGTAAGGAATTTGAGGCAGACATATTAATTGACCAGGTTATATAGCTATTAGGTGTTTGAGGTGGGATTTGAACTCAAGTCTTTCTAATTCCAGATCCAGTAGTCTAGCTACTACTTGACCTAGGTTGGAGTCATCTTGAAGGGACTTCTAGTGATGATAACTTCTGGTAAAATTCTTTTTTAATAATCTTTTATTTTTCCCACTTATATGTCAAGACAATTTGTAGCATTCATTTCTACAAAATTTTGAGTGCTACTTTTTTCTCCCTC
The DNA here is from genome assembly GCA_028646595.1 of Phalanger gymnotis. Classification (NCBI taxonomy): domain Eukaryota; kingdom Metazoa; phylum Chordata; class Mammalia; order Diprotodontia; family Phalangeridae; genus Phalanger; species Phalanger gymnotis. The sequence continues at coordinate 80,587,571 of CM053626.1, forward strand.
CCTCTGTCCCCATCCTTTTTTAAAAAATGGTAGACAATTTGACATAGGTTATACATGCACTATCATGTAAAACATATTTTCATACTGGTTACAGTTGTGAAAGAAGAAACATGTCAAAAGAAAAAAAAACTGAAAAAGAATAAAATGAAAAAATGCTTCAATCTGCATTCAGAGTCCATCAGTTCTCTATCTGGATGTGGATAGCATTTTCCTTTGTGAGTCCTTTGTACTTGTCTTGGATCATTGTGTTGCTGAGAAAAGCTGAGTAATGCATAGCTGATCTTCACAAAAAGCTAATTAGGCACAGAGTCATGAGGGTTGTGATCCCTTCTGGCTCTGAGCCTATTAGCCAAAAGTGTATATTTATATTCTGAGGTGAGACTTTGCTTTGGGGGCTTGCTCACGAAAAGGACCTTTTGAATCCCTGGACTGCACTCTGAGTAGCCATCTATTAACATACCCCAACTACTAAGATGTTGATGCTCCCCAGATCTCACGGTGTATGTAGGCAATTGTATTGCTTGGTTCAGACAACTGAAGCCCTGTCTGTTGAATCTCTGTGTTAATTTCTCTGCTTGTATTTTCTACTTATCTGTAATTAAAGTTAGATTATTGACTCCTTTAAAAGTTATATTTCCTTTAGAAAAGCAGATCACAGCATCTGTGCTAGCAACCCTCTTATGGGCTGGTGTTATTGGTCTTACACCTTTACAGCAGCTGCAAGTAGCATTAACATTACATTTATACAAAAGCTTTTTATTTTAGTGTAATCAAAATTACCTATTTTACATTTCATAATGCACTCTGTCTCTTATTTTCTCATGAATTCTTCCCTTCCCCATGTATCTGACAGATTATTCCTTGTCTCCTAATTTGCTTATAGTGTCACCCTTTATGTCTAAATTATGCCCCATTTTGTCCTTACCTTTCTATAGGATGTGATATTTTGGTCTATGCCTAGGTTCTGCCACACTGTTTTCAAGTTTTCCCAAAAGTTTTTGTGAAATGGTGAGTTCTTATTTCAAAGGCTAGGGTGTTTGGGTTTATCAGACACTAGGTGACTGGGGTCTTCGACTACTGTGTCTTGGGTACCAAATTTAGGTTACTGATCCACCACTCTGTTTCTCACTCAGTACCACATAGTTTTGATGATTATTGCTTAATAATATAGTTGGAGATCTTAAATTGCTAGGCTACCCTCCTTTATGTTACTTTTTGTTAATTCCCTTGATATTCTGGACATTTTGTTCTTCCAGATGGATGTCATTGTTTTTGTTTTTTTTCGAGCTCTATAAAATATTTTTTTTGGTAATTTGATTGGTATGGCAATGAATAAGTAAATTTGTTTAAGCAAAAAATGTCATTTTTCCTATATTAGCTTGGCCTTCTCATGAGCAATTAATATTTTTCCAATTGTTTAGATCTGATTGTATTTGTGTAAAAAGCACTTTGTAATTATGTTCATCCATTTCCTGGATTTGTCTTGGTAGGTAGATTCCCAAGTATTTTATATTGTTTATAGTTATTTTAAATGGAATTTCTCTTTCTTTTCTTTTTTCTTTTTTCTTTTTTATTAATAAATGCATTTTTAAATTTTAAGTTTACAACATTCAGTTCCACAGATTTGGAGATTTCCAATTTTTTCTCCCTCCCTCTCCTCCCCCCTACCCACCAAGATGGCATGTAATCCAAGTAGGTTCTATATTTACCTTCACCTTGAACTTATTTACATAATAGTCCAGTTGTAAAGAAGAATTATAACTAATGAAATGAATCATGAGAAAGGAGAAATGAAACCAAAAAAAGAAGGGAAAAAAGAGAGTAAATAGTTTGCCTCCATCTGCATTCAGACTCCATAATTCTTTCTCTGGATGTGCATAGCTTTTTCCATCATGAGTCTTTTGGAGATGTCTTTGAACCTTGCATTGATGAGAAGAGCTAGGTCAATCAAAGTTAGTCCTTACAGAGACCATGTGTCTGTAATTATGTGTATTGATCTCCTGGGTCTGCTTCCCTCACTCAGCATCAGTTCATATAAGTCATTACAGGTTATAATGAAGTCCATCTGCTCCTCATTTCTAATAGAACAATAGTATTCCATTACATTCATATGCAAAGATTTGTTTAGCCATTCTTCAATTGATGGGCTTCCCCTTGATTGGAATTTCTCTTTCTATTTCTTGATTTAGGGTTTTTTTGGTCATATGAAGAAATGCTGGTGATTGAAGTGGGTTTATTTTGTATCTTGCAACTTTGCTAAAGTGGTTAATTATTTCCAGTAGGTTTTTAGTTGATTCTTTAGGGTTCTCTAAATATAACATGATATCCTCTTCAAAGAGGAATAGTTTTGTTTCTTCATTGCCTATCCTAATTCCTCCAATTTTCTTCTCTTTTCTTCTCTTGCTATAGTAAAATTTCTAGTACTATATCGAATAATAGTTAAGATAATGGGCATCCTTGCTTCTCCCCATATCTTACTGGGAAGGCTTCTAGCTTATCCCCATTAGGTATAATACTTGCTGATGGTTTTAGATATATAGAACTTATCATTTGAGGGAACACTCTCTTTTTTCATATGTTCTTTATTTTTTTTTCATAGGAATGGGCACTATATTTTTTCAAAAGATTTTTTTTTAGCATCCATTGAGATAACAATATGATTTCTGTTGGTTTTGCTATTGACATGGTCAATTATGTGAATAGTTTTCCTAATATTGAACCAGCCTTGCATTCCTGACATAAATCTCACATGGTCAGAATGCATAATCTTTGTGGTATATTGCTGTAATCACCTTGCTAGTATTTTATTAAAAGTTTTTGAATTGGTATGCATTAGAGATACTGGTCTACGATTTCCTTTCTCTGTTTTACCTATTTCTGGATTGGGTATCAGGAACATATTTGTGCCATAAAAGGAGTTTTGTAGGACTCCTTCACCTATTTTTTTTCAGATATTATATATTCCATTGGAATTAATTGTTCGTTAAATGCTTGGTAGAACTCACTTGTGAACCCGTCTGGCCCAGGAAATTTTTTTTCTTAGAGTGTTAATTATAGGATCATTCAATTTCTTTTTGTAAGATGGGGTTATCTAGGCATTCTATTTCCTGATCTGTTTATCTTGGTAACTTATATTTTCATAAATATTCATAATTTAAAAATATTTCCTAATGACTATTTAATTTCTTCTTCATTGGTGTTGTTTTCACCCATTTCATTTTTGATACTGGACATTTGGTTTTCTTTTTTTTCTTAAATCAAATTAACCAATGGCTTATGTATCTCCTAGTTTTTTCTCCCATAAAACCAACTCCTAGATTTATTTATTGTTCAATAGGATTTTTTTAAACTCTTAGTCTTATTAACTTCACCTTTTATTTTCTGCATTTCCAATTTGGTGCTCAATTGGGAATTTTAATGTTTTCTTTTCCTAGATTTTTTAGTTGCATGCCTAATTTTTTGACTTGTTCTTTTTTCTATTTTGTTGATTTAAGAATTTAGAAAAATAAATTTTCTCCTAAGTATATCTTCGGCTGCATTGCATAAATTTTGGTAAGTTGTCTTATTGTTGTCTTTCTTTTTAATAAAATTGTTGATTATTCTTATGATTCATTCTTTGATGCACTTACTCTTCAGGATTATAATTAGTTTCCAATTTAATTTAATATATCCACTGCATCACATTGAATGTAATTTTTATTTCATTGTGATGCAAATGGAATATATTTAATATTTCTACCTTTCTGCATTTGATTCTGAGTTTTGTATGCCCTAATATATGGTCAGTTTTTGTGTAGGTACTATGTATTGCTGAGAAAAAAGTGTATTCCTTTATGTTCTCACTTAATTGCTCCAAAGTTCTGTCATAACTAACTTTTCTGATATTCTCTTAATCTCCTTAGTTTCTTTCTTGTTTATTTTCTGGTTGGATTTATAGTGTTCTGAGAGGGGACAGTTGAGGTCCTCCACTAGTATAATTTTTCTTTCTATTTATCCCTGTAACTTACTTAGCTTCTCCTTTAAGAATTTCGGTATTTCTTCATTGTCAATGGTACTTTTTAGCAATATGTAGTTTCCTTCCTTATCTCTTTTGATTTGGTCTATCTTTGCTTTTACTTTGAGATCAGGATTGCTATGCTTGGGTTTTTTGTTTGTTTGTTTAGCTTCAGCTGAGGCATCCCTAGCCCCTTACCTTTACTCTCTGTGTGTCTTTTTGCCTCATGTGTTTCTTATAGGCAACATATTGTAGGGTCCTGGTTTTTGATCCAGTTTCCTATCTATTTCTGCTTTATGTGAAAGTTCATCCTATTCACATTCAGTTATAATGATTGACTGCATATTTCTCTCCATCCTATTTTCCTCCTGTTTGTCTTCCCCTTTCACCCTTTCCTTCCTCACCAGTGTTTTGCTTCTGTCTACCACCTCCCTATATCTTCCCTCCCTTTGGTCAGTCTACCCTCTTCCCCTTTACTTGATCTCCTCCTTTCCTACTTCCCTGTCTGGTAAGATCGATGTCTTGTGTTTGTCCTTCATTTTTGAAGAGGACCATGACATCAGGGAAATGATGACATGACTAGTAGTTGACTTTGATTTGAGTGAGGAAGGGCTGTGCCAGGTGACCAGACACATTTTCTCTTCCAGAGCCATGTGGATCCAGTGACCAGACATTCATCAGGTTGCCTGGAGTTGACCCAGGGTGTAATGGGAGACCCTGGTCCTTTTAGGTTAAGGCCATTTCATGTACTCACTTAAGAATGAGGTAACACCCATTCAGTGAATAGGCCTCTTTAAGAAGTGAGTCAAGGAATGGTTCCTTTAATTAGAAAAAGAGAAAAAAAACCATCAAACTGGGAGGAAAAGATGTCTACATTCAAATGATTGTATATATCATTCTCTCTTTGAGTTAATACCAAGAGAAAGTTTCAAGTGATGTCAATACCTACCCTCTCATTTCCCCCCACACTCTAATAGGTCTTTTGAGCCTCTTCATGTGAAATAATTTACCCCATTTTACCTTTCTCTTCCTTCTGCACCCAATGTACTCCTATTTCTCATTCCTGATTTATTTATTTATGTCATTCACTCAAATTCACCTTATACCTATGCCCTCTGTGCTTCTAGATGCACTATCAGTGGTACAATTTTTAAGAATTACAAATATCACATTCCCATGTATGGATGTAAATGGTGTAACTCTATTGAATGCCTTCTTTTTTCCCCCTTTTACCTGCTTATGCTTCTCCTTGGTCTTGATATTAGTAAGATTATTATTTATTTTGCTCATTTTTTGCCTTTTTTTCTTTCTTTTAAATTTGAACTTTGTTCCATAGTAGATGGGGCACTGCCTCAAGCTTCCTGGCTTTTACTCAGTGCTGTGCTAATATTGTCCTGAGGCCCTTGGGGGAACTTCATGTCTGGTGCTGCATTGAGGGTGTAGGCAGGGGATCGTTGATGCTACTGGAGGCCCAAGATGTCTGGCAGCTTGCCTGGTGTCGATCCAGGGTCCTAGTGTGGTGTTTGGTGTGTGCTGAGGCCCTGGTATCCCTTGTGTTTCCCTAGGGATGCACTAAAGTGCACGGTGGTTTTGCCATCAGAGGTTTCCTGTTTGCCCAGGGCTATGTTGAAGCACATGGCAGTTCCCAGAGTTGGAGGCTCTCCATTTGCCTGGCTATGCTGAGGCATGTGGGAGGTCCTTGTGTTGGCATTTGCCTGCTACACTGTCCTGAGATTCAGTATCTACTGCTGGTTTGCTGTGGTGGGATTTGCTGATAACTTTATGGGATGCTTCTTCTCCTGAACTGCACTCCCTGTTTACCTGAGTGAGCCAGACCTATCTTGTCAATCTTCCAAGTTCCGGACTAAAAGGTTGTTTGAATATGTCTTTTAAATGGTTCTGCTGTCCCAAGATTTGTTTTGGGATGTTCTTTTATGTTTGTTTGGAAATGAATATGGGAGAGTTGTGGCACTTCCTGGTAGAATTCTAAAATGAATCATCACCAGCGTTATTTGTAAACCTTTAAAAAGAAGGAAATTGATTAGTAAGACCTACCAAGGGTCACTAAGTCATCCCTCAGTAATGTCATTATCATTTACTTATGTATTTAATCAGGGAACTATGGGGTTATGGTGTCTGTACCAATGGATTAGAGACATGCTACAGACATTGTCTAATTGGATTTCAATAAGACATTGACAGCTTCTTGTCATTACCCCTGTTGATAAAATGGAACAATGTTTGCCCAAGAGTATTGTCAACTTGGTACAAACCTGGTTAATTCACTGGTGATTACTGGCTTTAGGTAAGTGTACAGAAGGCATTATAAACCTTAGTGCTATTAATTTGATTTTATAATTTTATTTAAATATAATTACTTTGTTATAAAAATTTATTCTTAAAAAATGTTTCAGCAGATTGCCATTATAGTCAGTGACACAAAAAATGTTTAAGAACTTAAGACCTAGGGAAGGAGTAAACCTTTAAAGGACTCCGTGCTTGACCTTATTACATTTAATATTAATATTAAAGATTTGAATTGATATATTGCTGGCATACTTTTCAATTTTTGATATTAAAGTTGGGAAAATAGATGATACATTTGATGACAGAATTGATATATAAAATAACATCATAAAAAGTTGATCTGAAATTAAGTGGTTTAAATTTAATAGTGATCAATACAAAACCCTGTATTTGAGTTCAAAAAAAGTAATATCAAATAAATAAGTACAAGATTTATAAAATATGTGTTAGAATTAGTTTCTAAGAAAAAATCCTAGAGAATCCAAGGGATTGAAAGTTTAATTGGTGTCAGTAATGTAATGTGGCAGCTGAAAAAACTAAAATTATCTAGACTGAGTGAAGTGACAGTGAGGTTGTAATTTTCCAATTCTGGGGACACATTTTAGAGAGCACATTAACAAGGTGGAGAAAGTCCTCAAGATGATGGATGACAAGGATGGTGATAGGACTAGAAAGCATGACTTTTGAGGAACAGTTGAAGGAATTGGAAGGATAAAACATTTGCTGCTGTGGGTAGGGGAAAGGGACAGGATGAACTTTCAAAAATATTTTATAGTTTATCACATGATAAAGGTATTAGACTTGTTTTTTTCTTGGCCTTTGAATATAGAAATAGGAATATACCTTGACTAAACATAAGGAAAAAGCATCCTTAAAGGTTGTATCAGAAAATTAGAATAGTAGTTAAGTTTAAGGAATTTCCTAGGAACTAGGAGCTCTCCTATTATTGGAAATATTTAGATATAATTGAGTTACACTTATTGGGTAGGGTGAAGATAGGTTTGTATTTTCAGTCAGAATGGACTAAATGACCTCTCAGGTCCCTTCTGACTCTATGCTGAAAAATCTATGTAAGACTACATGAATTCATCAGAAGATCAATTGAAACATAGGCCTGACCATCAGGAGTTGTTAGATCTTTTGTAAACCTGACCTGAACTTTAGTTACCTCATCTATAAAATGGGATCCAAAGACTAATCCTAATCACCTCAAATGGCTTTAGTGAGCCACAGGCTTTTTAAATCTCTGTGTAAAAGCAAATTATTTAAATGATTCATTATACTAATCATTTTTCCCATTTGCTGATATTACTATTCTCCAGCTCATTTGAAATGCTTTTGATTTACAATGAATCTCCCATTGCAACAGACTTCATTATGCAATAAAAGTTATGCAGTTCAGAGATAACCATTGAGTTGAACATCCTGGAGTCAAACACATAAGATAACAATGTAAAGAATGAACAATTTATTCAATTTCATTGTAGTGTGTTATGGGTGAATGGCTAAAAGACCACACTAATATCTGCATTTCTAGAAATTAAAAATGTAAAACTAAATTAGATTTTGGGAGAAAAAGGCTGAAATTTGTCACTGATTTGTTTCCTTTGATTTGTCCTCTCACATAATGTTACAAAACTTAAAAAAAATTACATATATATAGATATGTACATGTATGCATACACATATACATATATGTGTATATCCAACTTTTTTGTTCACTTGACCAGACAACATATTGAAAATGAAATAAAAAAGTTCCAAATCAAGCAAGTCATCTATTAAGGCTAATGTGCAATCAGAATTAACTTTATAAAAATGACAATATTAGCCTAAATAACTCATTCTATTGAAATTCTTGATCTACAGTACAATCATGGTGAATGTCTTTACAAGAAGTTGATACAGAAATAGACCAGAACTTCACAGGACTAGAGAGACTTTGAAGATTAAGACTTCTTGAGATATAATAGAGAGATATTGATGCACAGAAGAAAGACAAGGCATCTTTTTTTTATAATTTAAAAAAAATGGTACATGCATCACCAGATAAAGAGGATTGCATCACTGGGGAAATGGGAGTTGGAAGAGAGAGAATTCAGAACTGAAAATAAAATGGATTTTATTTTAAAAATCAATAGTACATCAATTAGAACCATTCTAGACCTGTGATTTTATTTTATTTTTTCTAATTAACACTATTTTGTTTTTCCTATTTCATGTAAAGATAGTTTTCAACATTTACATCAATAAGATTTTGTGTTCCAAATTGTTTTTTCTTTCCCTCTCTCTCCTCTCCAATCCACAAGAAATCTCATATAGGCTATGCATTTAAAATCATATTTAACATATTTCTACTTTAGTCATGTTGTGAAAGAATTATCAGAACATAAAGGAAAGATAATGAGAAAGGAAAAAAGAGGAAATAGTATGTTTGCATTTGCATTCAGACTCCATATTTGTTTACTTGATGTGGTTAGCATTTTCCATCATGAGTCTTTTGGAATTTTCTCACATAATTATATTGCTGAGAAGAACTAAGCCTATCAAAGTTTTTCAGCATACAATCTCACTGTTACTGTCTAAAAGGTACTCCTGGTTCTGCTCACTTCACTCAGCATCAGACCCTGTAAGTCCATTTTTTTATATTCTGAAATTTCCCTGCTCATGATTTCTTATAGCGTAATAGTATTCCATCACATTCATGTACCACAACTTATAGCATAATAATATTCTATTACATTCATGTATCACAACAAGTTCAGCCTTTCCCCAGTTGATGGGCATCATCTTAATTTCCAATTCCTTCCGACCACAAAAAGAGATTCTATGTATATTTTTGGACATGTGGGTATTTTTCCCATTTTTAATTATCTCTTTGGAATACAGACTTGAAAGTGAGATTGCTAGATCAAAGGGTATGCAGTTTTATAGCCTTTTGGGCATAGTTCCAAATTGCTCTTCAGAATGGTTGGATCAGTTTATAACTTGACCAATATTCATGTTCTAATTTTTCCACATCTTCTCCAGCATTTATCATTTTCCTGTTTTGTCATGTTAGCTGATCTGATAAGTGTCATGTGGTATCTCAGAGTTGTTTAATTTGAAGTTCCCTAATCAATAGTGATTTAGAGAATTTTTAATATGAATATAGAAAGCTTTAATTTCTTCATCTGAAAACTGCCTGTTCATATTGTTTCATATAATCAATTGTATTCATACATCTATTGAGGAATGACATACTCTTATAAATTTGACTCACTTCGCTATATACTTTAGAAATAATGCCCTTATCAGAGACTCTGATTGTAAAAATTGTTTCCCAACTTTCTACTTTCCTTCTAATCTTGGTTGCATTGGCTTTGTTCTGTAGATCTTTTTAAATTTAATGTATCCAAAATTATCCCACTTTGTCTTTCATAGTGTTCTCTATTTCTCATTTGGTTATAAATTCTTCTGTTCTCCATAGACCTGACAGGTAAACTATAACTTGCTCTCCTAATTTGCTTATGTCACCCTTTATGTCTAAATCATGTACTCATTTTGACTTTATCTTGGTATACAGTGTGAGATATTGGTCTATGCCTAGTTTCTTCCATACCATTTTCTAGTTTTCCTGGCAGCTTTTGTCAAATAGTGAGTTTTTATCCCAGAAGCCAGAATCTTTGTGTTCATCAAATAGTAGATTACTATAGTAATTAACTATTTTGTCTTGTGTCCTAACTTCTTCCACTGATCCACCACTCTACTTTTTTTTTGAATTTTATTTTAGACAAAAGTGCCAGAACATAAATATAGAATAGAGAAAAGAAACAAAAACATCTCATAAACTTAAATATTGAAACTTAAATACAAAGTAAGAAAGAATAAAAAAAAAATGTTGTATGCATAGCAGAACATAAGAGAGGATTCAAAATATGTAACAATAAATTTTCATTTCAAGACAGCCTGTATGATAATACACATTGTGTTGAGAATTGTCTATCTTTTCTTTGCTTCCTTTTGAGTTTTCTCTCCTGTGTACTTTTTCCTTTTTTTTTCTTTTTTCCCCTCCCCCTACCCCCAGAAGGCTACAATATAGTTTAGATGTGTTCCTCAGTAGCTATAGATGTATACATACACACATACATATACATACCATGTACACACATATTTTCACAAACATACTCTATTCCTTATCTTTGTTTTTATGCTTGTGCATATCTCTTGTTTCCTATCCCTCCTGCCTCCTTTACTTTACTTCTACCTGCCACCTTGCCCTCCAATTACATGCCTATACACTTCCACTACAAACTACCTTGCCCTCCTATTATTTGCCTACCACCCTCCAAGGATCCCTCTCCTATCATCCCATTCCCCAAAACCAAAACACTCTTCCATGTCCCATTTTTACCTATTCCCTCATTCTGCCCTCTAAAAATCCCTCCCTTGTCTTCTCTCCCATCTCTATGCCCTAACATTTTATTTCGTCTAAATTTAGAAAACTTTTATACCCTTCTAAATATATATATATATATGCATATATATATATATATGTATGTATGTATGTATGTATGTATGTATGTATGTATTGTTCCCTCTTGAACCCATTCCTGATTAAAGTAGATTACCAGAACTATCAGCTCTCCTTCCCTATCTAATCCCTCTGTATCTTTTCTTCCTCTTGCATCTCATTTGTATAAAATAGTTACTCTTTTTAGCTCTTCCTAAATGGTTTTACTTTTAAAATTCACATCATAGGTAAACTTCAATCTTTCTTATGAGCTCTCCAATTATTAGTAAGAAACTTAGATATACATATTACATTATATAAAAGGTAAACTGTCTGTCCTCATGAATCCCTTATAATCAGTCTTTGGTATGCACATTATGTTTCTCTCGGTTCTTGTAGGTCAAAATTTCCATTAAGTTCTGGATTTTTTTTACAAAGCCTTAAAAGTATGAAAGTTTATCAAATGTCCATTATTTTCTTTCAAGATAATATTTAATTTTACAGGGTATGATATTTTTGGCCAAAACCCCAGGTCTTTGGCTCTTCAATATATTCTGTTCCAAGACCTGCAGTCCTTTAATATCCATTCTATTTATTATCCAATTCAAAGTAATTTTGATGATTGCTGCTTTATAATACAGTTTAAGATCTGGTATGGCTAGTATCTTCCCTTGCATTTTTTTCGTTAATTCTCTTGATATTTTGAACCTTTTGTTCTCCCAGATAAATTTTCTTTATTATTTTTCTAATTCTATAAAATATTTTTGTTAGTTTGATTGGTATGGCACTGAATAAGTAAATTAATTTAGGTAGTATTGCATTTTTATTATATTAGCTCAGCCTAACCATGAGCAATTAGTACTTTTCCAATTATTTAGATCTGGTTTTATTTGTCTGAGAAGAGTTTTGTAATTGTGTTCATATAGTACCTGGGTTTGTTTTGGCAGGTAAATATGTTATACAATCCAAAATATGTTATACAATCTACAGTTATGTTAATGGAATTTCTCTTTCTATCTCTTGCTGTTGGGCTTTGTTAGTAATATATAAAAATGCCAATGATTTATATTGGTTTATTTTATATCTCGCAACCAAAGTTGTTAATTATTTCGAGTAAGTTTTTAGTTGATATTCTAGGGTTTGCTAAGTATACAATCATATTGTCTGCACAGAGGGATAGTTGTGTTTCTTCTTTTCCTATTCTAATTCTTTCAATTTCTTGTTCTTCTCTTATTGCTGAAGCTGACATCTGTAGTGTTGTATTGAATGATAGTGGTGATAATGGATATCTTTGTTTCACCCCTGATCTTGTTGTTGCTTCTAGCTGATCCCCATTACATATAATGCTTTCTGATGGTTTTAGATGGGTGCTCCTTATCATTTTAAGGAAAACCCAATTGATTCCTATAAGTTGTATTTTTAATAGGTATTCTTGCTACATTTTGTTAAAAGCTTTTTGTGTGTCTATTAAGATAATCATATGATTTCTGTTAACTTAGTTATTGATATGTAGACCTCTGATTTTATAAGCTCAGAGATATCTTGGTGGGAAAATCCCTCCACAAATACAGATTAAAACTCATCCATAATGTAGACAGTTGTCTAGGAAATTAGGACATAGAATGATTTGCTGAGAGTCACACAATCAGAAATGGTGGAAGGAATCATGGCACGGTAGATAGATAGTCTTCCTTCAAAGTCAGGAACATTTGGATTCATGTCTTTATCTCTCACACTATAGTTATATAGGAAACATGATTATAATTTATACTACTTTAAGTTAGGTCCAGTTAGTTGGGGAGGGAGATTCTTAAGTTAACCGAGTATATCACTTCACCTATTGAGTACTGACATATCCATGAGCAAATTCTTAATAATAGCTCATTATTGGTTTTCAGTGATTAAGACCAACACTGTTATGACTGACTGATTGGGACTCAGAAGGAGAGTTTCTTATAGTAGAACTTTCTTCTTTGAAATATCATATTAAAGAAAGTGATAAATGGTGAATAAAAATAAATTATAAATAAATTATATTTCAATAATTAAAAAAAATAAAATGTTAGAAGACAAAGAAGAAGGCTTCTATTAGAAATTTGTTGTTGTAGTTTAGTATTTCATTCATTTCTGACTCTTCTAACCCCATATGGGGTTCTCTTGGTGAAGATACTGGAGTGATTTGCCATTATCTTCTCCAGTGAATTAAGGCAAAAGAGGTTAAGTGACTTGTTCAGGATCACACAGCTAGTGAGTTTTTGAGGCTGGATTTTAGATCAGGTCTTCCTGACTTCAGGCCCAGTGGTCTATACATTGAATAGTTGTCTCCTATGAAAATTTAACTATCTGTATATTATTATTAAAATTAAAGTATATGGCATATGATCCTAAGAATGTTTCATTTCTAGCTGCTAGTATCTATGAAACAAGCATATTTTGAAAGCACACTGAAGTTGGAATAAAAGCACCTAGCATCAAATCCTTCTTCTCAGTCTTAGCATGTAAAAATTTGTCCTATGGCAAATGTCACATACTCTAAGTACCTAAGTTTCATTTTCTATAAAATGTGACATGGTAAGATAAAATGGCCTATACCTCTAAATCTATCATGTTTATCTAAGATACTTATTAGTGCTCAATATTTTTATTGAAAATAAAACATCAGATGCAAAGCTGGATTATTCCCAAAAAAGAGAAAAAAAAACGTTATATACTAGTGGAGCTATGAATTAGGTGCCGAGTACCACAATCACATATTTATCTGTTACCTCTACTTGTAAAAAAAAGCAAAACCTTGTAAAAAAAATGAAAGATATTTTAATGGTGGACTATGCTACAAAACAAATTGCAGGTGCATTTTAATATTTTTTGATGTGCTCCCAAATCTATCTAAATCAGTCATTTCCTTGCAGAGCAAAGATGAAACAAAGGGATAAAAAAAATGTGAAATGCCAAGTGGTCAAGCTGAAAAAGAAAGCTCAGTTTGTTCAGTCAATTAATTGCATAAAATAGAAAGCCAATTTCTATTCATGTTCATGTTGGGCCTACAACTATAAATCAATTCACTGCCACCATCTTCTGAATGTAGTTGGTCAGAAGCAGAAACATCTTAATCTCCACTAAGTTCTGGCACAAATAAACTTGAACTTCTAGATGTAATGACAGAAAACAAATTGCCTGCCAAGGAAACAACAGGCAGTGAAAAAATCTAGCTGATGCTGCCTGCAGTGGTATGCCTCATTCTACAGCAGATGTTCTGATAAAGTCTTTTTTTATGAATCCAATTCCAGAAATGTAAGAGGAAGAGTCTACAAAAGAAAGGAACATGAAAACTAATCATGAGCACTTTGGCATCAATGAAATAACTTTAACATTTAAGTATTTAATGTAAGCAATCATATTTTCATGAAATGCTTGAAGACTATTAGATCAGATTATTTCAACAAAATTTCACATTACAAATGTTACTCTATCTTGCATTTCTGAATCAGTTTGTGTTGCTTACAACTGTAGAAAGGAATCAACAGCCATATTGATCAGTCCCACCGGTGCCTGCCTTATAAAGATGAGATTTTTGAGATACTCTTTGCAGATCCTTTCTTTTCCTTGCCTCAGTTTGTTTCCTTAAGAATAAAGTTAGTCCTTAGATGTAAATGAAGCATAAATGTTGTGGGTACAATCAAGAGAGAGTCTGTCCTTTCTCACAGAATCCAATCAGGAGAGAAGCTTATCAGTCTTCTCATAACAACATATCTCCCTGAAAACATGAATCTATGTACATGGCTTGTTGGCTCAGTTGACTGAAACATGGTATTTATGAAATTCAGGTCATTGTTGTCATCTCTCTATGGGACATCTAATTTTGGTAAATTTATCCTAGACATGCCTTTCACCCTAATCTCATCTATATCTCATAATGATGTGCCCTTTGTCACGGGGGGTCAGCCAAATTCTGTTGTCACTATGAAAAATAAAATCAAAGTTCACAACCTATTAGTAGTAGGTGAATGGGATTATCTTCATTTTCCTGGATATAAAATGGATATACCAGGTATTTCAAAAGTCTTACTGTAGTTTTCAGCTTTTAAATTATTAAAACTTAAAACTATGCTAAGATATTTGAAGCGTGCTGTATTTATTCTACATCCAGTTCCGCACTTTGAATAGTATGTTTTAGTACTTACAGCTTAATTGAAGATGTTTACAGGTCTACTGCTTATTTCAGGGAGTGATAAATTCTTAGAAACTCTGAATAATCAAGAAATAACAATGAATAAATTCTAAGTGTGGAATTAAAAGGTCCTCTCTGGATAACACATGTATGACCTCAACCACATGGCAACAAAGATGCTTCAAAAAATTACTGAATCATACAGATTTGTTTTAGAAACAAAGCTTTATGATAATAATTCAGGACCGGGTCATCACCATAGAAATTATAAATGAGCTCCAATCTGTTACCCAGAAGATAAGTGAGGATGATACAAACTGTTCATGTCATTACAGGAAGCAGCACCTACTGAATGCCTGACAATATACAGGGTGTTCCTAAAGTCTGGCCATGAAGGCAAAAATGCATATTTTCAAGAAATGAAATAATTGAAATTTTCAACAACATTTTATTTAATTGGAATATTAACAAATAACATCTTCAAGTTCAAATAACATCATATGATTTCATATTCATATTTCAAGAGTGAACATGCTAAAATTGATGGCAATGTGGAATTATTGAGTTATTGCATCGAGTTCACATGAATTTTGCCAAGCACACCAAACTTTGCATCACAAATGGTGGAAATCATGTTGAAGATGTTAATTATAAATATTCCAATTAAATAAAATGTTATTGAAAATTGCAATCATTTCATTTCTTGAAAACATACATTTTTGCCTATGTGTCCAGACTTTAGGAACACCCTGTACAAATTGGTGGCTAGCATAATATATCAGATACTTTGTATTTTTCATAAATTAAGAGATACCAAATCTTCACAATACAAAGGCAGACATGAACATATCATTATGAATTCAATCAATAAGCTGTATAGAAACTTAAATGTTTTCTCTTAAATACCCAGTGTCCATAATTCCCAGAATATGAAATGGATGTACAGGTCATTCCAAAAGTCTTATTCTACATTTTAGCTATCAAAACTCAAAACCTCACTCCAGCACTTGAGATATGCTGTACAAGCTTTTTATTACTTTTTTTTTTGAGGGGGACTAGATCACCTTATCTCATCAAGTCTGAAAATATAGCAGCTACACATGGGCTGGACCTTCTTGCTGACCAGTAGAGAAGCTCTGAACTGCTCATTATCTGACCTTGCTATACTAGTACCAGACTTAATGTGGGCACTCAGTGTTTTTATTTGTACTTCATACCAGAATTGAACTCAAGCCTCTAACTTCACCATCCACTGCAATAGTGAATATATGTGTGTAAAATGCCATCCATCCATAAATATTTAAGAACAATGTTTTTTAGTAAATTGAACATAAAGAATTTTTTAAATCATAAAGTAGTATGTAAATATCAGTTAGTAGTCAAAATATTAATGGTTATGGTATTTGTCTCATTCTGATCATCTTTTTCTAAGGTCTATGAAATTAATGGACTCAGAACAAGTCACTATATTACTATACTTATTGCAGAGAAAATATTACAATGAAAAGAGAACTAGATGTAGATCCAGGGATCTCAGATGGGATTCTTACTTTCCCACTTACCATTTATGTGACCTTAAATAAGTCTCAAACTCTTGGTTTCAGTTTCTTCAATTATAAAATTAGGAGTTAGACTAGATGACTTATAATGTCCCTTCAAACCCTAAACCTATGATCCTATTGTCTTTTGTTATAATTTTGGGTAGACTATTTATTGTGTTGCAGTATAAAAAATTCTTAAAAAATAATAAATATATTGAAATACAGGCTCAAGTTCTGTAAACTCATTTAAAGCCTGGAGTTGTTCAAGACAGCTCCAATGACAGACCAGATGGGAATTGTTACGTGTCACATCTTATTCCCTTTCTCTTTCTGTCTGTCTGTGTGTATATGTATGTGTATACATATATCTATATTTAAATATACATATATGATATTTTTCAGCTAAATCTCTATTATGAATGATTTTTTGTAGCATGGAAATTAGAGGTTATGGTTATTTGGTTTTGTGTGAAGATCAACTATGAATCACTCAGCTTTTCTCAGTAACACAGTAATTCAAGACAAGTACAAAGGACTCATGAACAAAAATTTTATTCATATCCAGATAAATAACTGATGGACTCTCAATGCATATGAAAGAACACTTTTTCAATTCTTTTATTCTTTTTCATGTTTTCCCCCTTCTGACCAGTTTCTTCATTCATAACTCTGACTAATATGGAAATATGTTTTACATGATAGCATATGTATAACCTATATTAAATTGCCTAACAATTTTGGAAGAGGGGATGTGAGGGAGGAAAGGAGAAAAATTTGGAACTCAAAGTCTTGTAAAAATGAATGCTAAAATTGTCTTGATGTGCAATTGGGAAATTCTATTACAGTAGTGAAAGAGAAAGAAAGAAAGACAGGAAGCAAGAAAGAGAAAGAAAGAAAAAAGAAAGGATGAAGAAAAAAGAAAGAAAGAAGGAAAGAAAGGAAGAAAAAAGAAAGAAAGAGAGAAAAGGGAAGGAGGGAGGGAGAGAGGAAAAAAGAAGGAAAGAAAGAAAGAAAGAAGGAAAGAAAGAAAGAAAGAAAGAAAGAAAGAAAGAAAGAAAGAAAGAAAGAGAGAAAAGGGAAGGAGGGAGGGAGAGAGGAAAAAAGAAGGAAAGAAAGAAAGAAAGAAAGAAGGAAAGAAAGAAAGAAGGAAAGAAGGAAAGGAAGGAAGGAAGGAAGGAAGGAAGGAAGGAAGGAAGGAAGGAAGGAAGGAAGGAAGGAAGGAAGGAAGGAAGGAAGGAAAGAACCAAAATGAATAGTCTGTTCAATTATAAATTTATCTGTTTTATTGACATGGAGAAGAACTGTGTTTAAAAATAAGTTTGAGCCCTGTGTAGCTCTAAATATATATTCTTATGAAGTCATAACTGTTAAACTATCTGCACAACTTTACCTCAGGTTACTCTATTGAGCTTTCTAAATTAAATGGTATGATAAGTCCAGTTCTTTAGCTAAACTGAAAAAGAAAAAATGGAGAGGCCAGCAATGAATTCAGGCTTATAATCAGAGGCCAAGTCTTGGCATCAATGTGGAGTAAAAGTCCCAACGCCTCTCCAATTAAAGCACTGTCTCTCTCTGTATGTCATCAGCTAAAATTTCATACTACTGTGGTGTCAATGTGAGTAAAGTTCTTCCCTGCCAATTCAATAGGGCGTTTATCTGCAACAGGTGCAAAGCCACAGGCCCACACCTTTCTCTAACTAGGCTTGAGGCCCCAGGCCCAGACGTTTTTGCTAATTAGGTCATGAGAGGAAGAAAACCCTCAGGTCCCGGAGGAGAGATTCTAAGACCACAGCCAATTGTATGTGCACTGAGTTCTAGCCAATCAGATGTGCATGAATTCAGCCAATCAGAGACCTGAGTTCTAGCCAATCAGAAGTCGGCTAGAACTGTATATAAAGAGAGCCCAGACTGTGAGAGCAGCAGAATTGGGAAGCAGATATCAAGAGGCTGTTGAAAAACAGACACTGAGAGAGCCAACATCAAGAGAGACTCCAGAGATGAGAGTGCAGACCAGAGAGTTGCAGAGATCAAAGAGCTGAGAATCCACAGCATCAAGAGATTGGAGAACTGAGAATCCAGAGAATCCAGAAGATTGCAAGGGCTCTGAGAACTGCAAGGGCTTTCAGAGCTGTGGGAAAGGACACAGGCAAGCAGACAGTTAGGATTCATGAGTGATTGTTTACTAGAAGTTCCTAGCAGGGGGCAAGGTTACAGGATGACTTTGTTCCTTGCTATAATACTGTGTTATAATTTCTTTCTTGCTACATTGAGTTGGGCTTACTGGTTTTGGAATATAATTACTACTACATCTAATTGGGGTCATTGATCTCAGGGTTGGATCCTCTGGGGTCTAAATAAATGTTACACTTCTTCTGCCTTCTACCTAGAGAGTTTTTCATATTTTGTGATTCTGAACAATATAGGTATGTTCATGGTCATCCTCAAGCTCATGAATCTTGCCTTATTGACACATCTTCAAAAATGAAGGGTGAAAGAACATTTGTCACATTCACCTTTGATTTCAATATGTCAACATGTTTTTCCTATAATGAAAAAAAAGAACTGACTTGGAAAATAGATCCAGGAGAGATAATCTTAGTTTACCAGAAATCCATGATGAAAAAAAAAAGTTCGAACATTATCTTTCAATCCAGTGCATAAATAGTCAATGCATCTTTTTCAGATCATGATGCAATAAAAATTATTTGTAATAGATGACCATGGAAAGATAGACTAAAAATTAATTGGAAACTGAATAATCTAATCCTAAAGAGTCAGTTGGTCAAAGAACAAATCATAGAAACAATCAATAACTTCATTCGATGGAATGGCAATAATAAGACAACATATCAAAACTCATGGGATGCAGCAAAAGCAATTCTTAAGGGCAGTTTTATATCTCTAAATGCTTACACGACTAAAAGAGAGAAAAGGGGATCAATTAATTGGGCATGAAACTGAAAAAGCTAGAAAAAGAAAAAAAATTGAAAATGGCCAATTAAATGCCAAATTAGAAATATTGAAAGCCAAAAGAGAATTTAATAAAATTGAAATCAAGAAAACTATTGAACTAATAAATAAAACTAAGAGCTGGTTTTATGAAAAAAAATAAAATTGGTAAACTTTTGGTCAATTTGATTAAAAAAAGAAAGAAGAAAACCAAATTACCAGTATCAAAATTGAAAAGGGGTGAATTCACCTCCAATGAAGAGGAAATTAAAATAAAAAAAAATAATTAAGAATTATTTTGCCCAATTGTATGCCCACACATTAGATAATCTTAGGGAAGTGGATGAATATTTACAAAAATATAAATTGCCAGGTTAACAACAGAGGAAGTAAAATGCCTAAATGACCCCATATCAAAAAAAAAAAAGAAAGAAATTGAGCAAGCCATCAATGAACTCCCTAGAAAAAATCTCCAGGGCCAGATGGTTTTACATGTGAACTCTATCAAACTTTTAAAGAGCAATTAATTCCCATACTCTGTAGACAATTAAGGAAAACAGTCAAAGAAGGAGTCCTACCAAATTCTTTTTATGACATATATATGGTACTAATACCTCGACCAGGAAAAGTCAAAATAGAGACAGAAAATTATAGACCAATTTTCCTTATGAATGGTGATGCAAAAATTTTAAACAGAATGTTAGCAAAAAGATTACAGCAATTTATCATGAGGAAAATACAATATGACCAGGTAGGATTTATTCCAGGATTTCAAGGCTGGTTCAATATTAGGAAAACTATAAGCAAAATTGATCATATCAACAACAAAACTAGAAGAAACCATAAGATTATCTCAATAGATGCAGAAAAAACTTTTGAAAAAATATACAACCCTCTTCCCTATTAAAAACACCAGAAAACATAGGAATAAATGGAGTCTTCCTTAAAATGATAAGTAGCATCTACCTAAAACCATCAGCAAGCAGTACATGTAATGGGGATATATGTAATTGCACATCCAATAAAATCGGGTGTGAAACAAGGATGTCCATAATCACCCCTATTATTCAATCTGGTACTAGAAATGTTAGCTTTGGAAATAAGAGAAGAAAAAGAAATTGCAGGAATTAGAATAAGCAAAGAATAAAATAAGTTATCACTCTTTGCCAATGATATGATGATTTACTCAGAGAATCGTAGAGAATTAAGTAAAAACTACTCGAAATAATAAAAAAAAAACTTTAGCAAAGTTGCAGGATACAAAATAATCCTACATAAATCCTGGACCTTCTAATATATTATTAACAAAGCCCAGCAGCAAAAGATGGAAACAGAAATTCCATTTAAAGTTACTGTAGACAATATAAAATATTTGAGAGTCTACCTGCCAAGACAACCCTAGGGCCTATAATAATGTAATTACAATACACTTTTCACACAGAAAAAGTCAGGTCTAAATAAATGGAAAAAAAAAAAAAACAGTTGCTCATGGTTAGGCCGAGCTAATATAATAAAAATACAATTTTACCTAAATTAATTCCAGTGACATAACAATCAAACTACCAAAATTATTTTACAAACCTGGATAAAATAATAACAAAATTCATCTGGAAAAATGTCCAGAATATCAAGGGAATTAATTAAAAGAAATGCTAGAGAAGGTAGGCTAGCCCATTGAAACTACCTGGTAATGGCTAAGAAACAGAGGGGTGGATCTGTGGAATAGGTTAGCTACATAAGATGCAGTAGGCAATGATTATAACCATCTACTCTTTGATAAACTCAAAGAGTCCAGCTTCTGGGTTAAGAATTCGCTATTTATAGTAGTAAGGTAAAATTCATGACCTCGTAGAAAGCCATGGACATGCCTTAGTGGTTCAGAGCAGAGAAGTATAACATTTATTTAGCCTCCAGAGGAACAAATCCAGGGATCAATGCCTCTAATTTGATACAGTAGCAATAATATTCCATAATTGCTAAGCCCCCCTGTCTGTAGTAACAAGGAAATTATAACAAACTATTATAGTAAGGAACTAAGCCATACTTGTACCTTCCCCTTGCTGTTAGGCCATTCCTATAAAACATCATTCACAAATCCTAACTCTCAGCTCAGCACTCTCTCCTGCAGCTCTGCTGACTCCGAGTTCCTTGATCTCCTCAACTCTCTCTTGTTTAGCATTCTCCACTATGCACTCTCTCTCAATGTTGGCTCTCTGTTTCTGAATCCTGCCACTCTCAGCTCCTACTGATCCCAGTTCTGCTGCTCCCACTTCTGGGCTCTCTTTTTATACAGTCCCAGCAGTCATTTGTTTGACTAGAACTGAGAACACATACCATTGGCTCTGGTCTTAGCAACTCCTCCTAAGGCCCCGAGGCCTTCACCCCTCTTGCCAACTAGCAAATTAATTTGCTAACTAGTCTGAGGCCTCAAACCTAGTTAGTGAAAGGTTGTGGGCCACTCTGTAATCAGGCCTCCATTTGCTGGCCCCACCCGAAGCCTGTTCAATGGGCTGGGAAGATCTTTGACTTACTGATTGGTTTTACACTATTTCACAAAAACTGCTGGGAAATCTGAAAAATAGTATGCCAGAAACTGAGCACAGACAAATCTTACACTGTATATCAAAATAAAGTCAAAATGAGTTCAATATTTAGGTATAAAGGCTGATACTATAAGCAATTTGGGAGAGTGAAAAATAGTTTACCTGTCAGAATTATGGAGAAGGGAAGAATTCATGACCAAACAGGAGACAGAGAACATTACAAAGTGCAAAATGGATAATTTTGATTATGTTTAATTGAAATTTTTTTGTATAAACAAGTGCAATGCAACAAAGATTAGGATGGAAGCAGAAAACTGGGAAAGAATCTTTACAATCAGTGTCTCTGATGAAGACCTCATCTCTAAAATATACAGGGAACTGTGTCAAATTTATAGGAATAAAAGTCATTCCCCAATTGAGAAATGGTCAAAGGATATGAACAGGCTGTTTCCAGATGAAGAAATTAAAGATATCTATAGGCATATAAAATGCTCAAAATCACTATTGAATAGAGAAATGAAAATCGAAACAACTCTTAGGTACCATATCTCTCCTGTCAGATTGGATAACATGACAAGACAGGAAAACCATAAATTCTGGAGAGGATGTGGGAAAATTTGAACATCATTACATTTTTGTTGGAGTTGTGAACTGATCCAGCCATTCTGGGAGCAATTTGGAACTATGTCCAAAGAGCTATAAAGATGTGCATGCCCTTTGACCCAACAATACCACTTCTAGGGCTGTATCCCAAAGAGATCACACAAGTGGGAATGGATCAGTATGCACAAAAATATTTACAGTTGCACTTTTTGTGGTGGCAAAGAATTGGAAATCAAAGGCATGCCAATCAATTGGGGAATAGCTAAACAAACTGTGGTATATGAATGTATTGGAATACTACTGTGATTTAAGAAATGAGTAGCAGATGGACTTCATAATAACCTGGAAAGACTTATATGAACTGATACTGAGTGAAGTGAGGAGAACTAGGAGAACATTACACACAATTACAGACACAAGGTCTCTGTAAAGACTAACTTCAATAGATTTGGCCCTTCTTATCAATGCAAGGTTCAAAGACAGTCCCAAAAGACTCATTATGGAAAAAGCTATCCACCTCTAGAGAAAGAATTACAGAGTCTGAATGCAGATTGAGGCAAACTATTTGCTCTCCTTTTTCCTTCTTTTTTGGTTTTGTTTCTTCTTTCTCATGATTCATTCCATTGGTTGCTTGTAATTCTTCTTTACACATGACTACTATGTAAATAAGTTTAATGCGAAAGTATATGTAGAACCTATATTGGGTTACATGCTATCTTGGGAGGTAAAGGGGGAGGAGAGGGAGGGAGAAAAAATTTGGAGGTCAAAAACTTGTCAAACTGAGTGTTGTAAACTAAAAATAAAAAAAAATAAAAAGTGACTGCTTTTACTCTGCCATTTTGCCTCCACCCCCACAAAATCTTGATAAATATAGATATGTCTTCCTCTAATTGTTATACTTGGCAGTCAGATTTGAGATGACATCATTTGGATTTCCCCTTCTTAAACCCCCTTAGCCATTGCTGAAATATGTAAGTCTGCAGGCAATGGGAGTAGTCTTCAGGAGATAAGAGTTGCTATAATAATTTAAGCTAATTTTTGCCCTTTAGGTTAACTAATTTTTTCTTGTAAATGGATGATGAGTGAGATTACAAAGGTGGAGAATTTGTTTGATCTTTATTTTCAAAGAGGGTCAATGACATCACATGGTGATTTCTTGAGCATAAATCTAATTTAAACGAGACAGAGTTGCACAAAACCATCAGCCTCATTCTCTCATCCAGAGTCATCAAAGTCCAGTGGCAAGAAAAAGACAGAATGATTAGTGATGGCCCAGGATGCAGTGGATGACCGTGGCTTCATCATGTCTGACCACATTTTCAGTGCTCCACAACACCTGATTTAGCTGCCTTCATGGCCATTGGAACAAATTGTTCTCATCCCCCATTTCCATTGGGGGAAGTTTCATATGCTTGAACTAGACAGGTTTGAGGCATGTTGGTTACCCTTAATCCAATTTAGCCTATCTGCCAAGATAATTTTACTGAAGTATGGTTGCTGCACATGGTACAGCTTCTTGGAGCAACAGATGAGAGTTGAGTGCCCAATGGATACCAAAAGTGGAAGAGCAACCTTGAAAAGTGGTCAGCAAGCCCTCACACCAGAGGTGCTAGGTCTCCTTGAATATCCTATTCATCCCAAAGATGAGGGTAATTATAAGAAAAAAGCTTGACCTTTCAGCAAGTTTCTCTGGGATGCAGGTGATGGGTGAAGTTTACAAGGGGAAGGAACTACAACAGGGGATATTAAATATAGTTTGATTGTGTCTTAGCAAAATAAAATTAAAATAAAATTTCAATTTTATACTCTAATCCTAAATTTCACTGAATTTCTTGATTCATGTATTATTCTTGTATATATATGAGATAAATCATTTTCAATTGAGCTTAGGATAAGCCTTCAATGATGAAGAAAATATGGAATTGTAGTAAAACAAAGGTTTTCATAGGACAGATACATTGTTACAGTGATAGTCAAATTAATAAAAAATACAGCAGAATTTTGGCAATACTTCTTTTGTTCTCATGGCTGCAGTAACATAACATTGAGTTTTTCAATAATTTTAGGTCACTAATACATACTACTAATCAACATTTATTAAAATTAGGTCACTATAAAGCCAAAGGAGCTTATAAAGGTAAGTGGAAGGTTTTATTTATAATCCACTGTGTATCAGCATTTTTGTGGTGTAACAAAATCTTAAATAAAAATTTTAAAAGAAAGAAAACAGAAGAAAGTAGATATTCATTGACCGGTAACATTGCTGAACAAATATGCTACATGAATATATAGCGATATTATTGTGCCATAAATATGACACATAGGAAAATTTCAGAGGGAAAAAAAAAACTAATTCACTGTGAAATAAGCAGGCACAAGATAATGATATGTAAAATGAATGCAATAATATAAAGACAAGCAACAGGAAAACATCTAAAGGTAATGACTAAATACAATAAAGTATTTCTAACTTTCAGAACTTATAATAAATGCATTTCCATGTTTTTACTAGGATGTCAGGCATTGTTGATATTGGAACTGTTTTTGCTTAATTTTGATCTTGTTACGTGTTCAGGTTATAGTATCTATTAAGGAGGAAATATTATGGTTTAATACAAAAGGAAGCAATAATGTTCATGTATTTGTAGATTTTATACATACATTATTTATTTGATTCAGTGAGACAAAGTAGAAGAATTCCTCCTTTTTTAAATATATGTATAATTACATTTAAATATACACATGCATTTAAATACATATTATACATGTGCATTACATAAAGATATCAATTTTCCTATGGAACCTACTCGAATATGTGCTTACTTAAATTTTGTGTCACAAATAACCTATCATTTCTATCACAACTATTAACTTGAAACTGGCATTTTAAGCACTGTAATTTACAGTCTTTCTGTCTGTCAAATATTTTAATTATGACATTAATGTTATTAAGTTGTCAATAGTTTACTGACATATTGATGTTTTGATGACTTTTTCTTATAAAACAATCATTAATTATGTTATTACAATGATTACTATGAACAATATTCATTAATCAAATTGTTCTCCCTTTCTGATCAGCTAAAACACAAATTCTTCAAACTGCATTAAAATGCTCTAAGGATAGCATTTTATTTTTAAAATGCTTAAGTGTCAGAAAGTATTCTCTCAAAGACAAGTACATATCACATTTAAAGGAAATCTCTGACTGCCTAATTGTTAAATATTTTAAAATATATCGTAATTTTGGCCAACAAAGAATAATGAAAAGTATAATGTTTTCAACAATGCTGCTTTTGTGTGTCCATTTTCATTAGTTTGGTGGTAGACTGAACACATTTTTAACTACTTTAAAGAAATAGTCATTAATCATAATTAAATTACTACATTCATGGCTCAATGAAAACAATTAGTGATGTTTCATTATTTAAAATATTTTAAAAGTTTGAAAAACATCTTATGTCAAACATAATAATTAGCATTGCTTTTTAAAACACTTTTTTTACAACAATAAAATTAGAGTAAACAAGTGTTCTACCTTGTTCTGTAAAACTAAAAGGTCATATTTAACTTATATAACTCTGTATGTATGTACATATACATACATACAGACACATGTACCTATGCACACTTGTGTATAGATGCATATGCACATCCATGTGTATGGGTGTATACACATGAATGTGTATATATATGTTATGTGTATGTGTGAATGTTTATTTCAGATTTATATTCATCTGAGTCAGATGAATGAGTCCCAAGGAAGCATTAATACTTCCATGGTATTAATTTTATACCTGGAACTATATCTCCTCCCAAACACAAGTACATAAGCCCCTACTGGTATTCTTCTCCTCAACAATCAGGTAGCAGTCTCAGTATTTTTTAGTGAAGACATTTTTTCTAATGTCAAGAAGATCAAGAAAAATAGTTGCAGAGCATTTTCCACTACTACAGGGGCACAATCTCTCACAATTATGCTCATAATCTGAGTAGGGAGAAGGATAATGGACAAAATTTAAAGTAAAATGGCACTAAAGCAAATTTGTAAGGAACATATGTGGTCAAGATAACTTCAGACCAGAAGACTCTTGATTACCTTCCTTTGTCTTGAAGGTCTCCAAAAAATTCAATTTGACTCACTCAATCATTAATCTGAGTCGACTCTTCTAAGGGCAGGTTTGTGTCTCCAGTGGAAGCTCAAGTGTGTCCCTGCTAGGGTGTTGTTACAACAATCTGATAACGGCTGCTGAAGGGGTGTAAGACTCACCAACAACCAGTACACAGAAAGCTGCCAACACAGATTCTTTTGATCTGCCTTACTAAGGAAAGCAACATTAAGTGGTTAATGATCTTACATTAATCCAACATACAAATATCATTCACTTAGTTCAGGGGAAAAAGCCAGCACCTTGAACTTCAGAGCAAATACAAATTACAAACATCAGCAGACAGACCTTGTCTGATTCAAATGTCAATGCATAGTTACCAAAGTTTAACAAAATCTGAACATCCAGGTTTACAAGCTGGAAGACTCTTATCTACAGCTACCTAGAGTTTCCACTTCAACATTCCTCCAAGAGTGATAGCCCCCTCAAATAGTTCTGTTCTAGCTTTTATACCCTCTTTAGCCATCATCAAACATCATCTTAGAGACCAGAGTTTAGGCTCCTACTATTGACTCTGGTCTTAGCAACTCCCCTTAGGACCCTGAGGGCTTCACACCCACATAGGCTTAGCACCTAATAGATCTGGGTTTCCAGCCTGGGGTTTAGCACCGAGTAAGACTCAATCAAAGACATTAATTAATCATTTTAAGACAGTAAGAAAGTCCCATTTTAACTGATATTACAGGCTCGGGATGGGCCAGTTTGTTGATGAGAATGTGCTAAGTCATTGAGTTCTATGTTAACTCCTCAGCAGACTTTTCTGCTTCTGACTGGGATAGACAGCAAATGGACAGGGGATGTTGGATGGAGTCAGGCTATCTAGTTTGCCATTAGGCAGGTAATGACAGATCATGCCAGGCAAGGTGCTTGACCTACTGTGCTTTTCTTAGTGTGTGATATCTACTGAAGGAGTTGCTCTACTGTTCTGGACTTGCTTAAAGATATTTTTTTTCTTCAATTTTCGTCATCCCTGGTGCAAATACTACGGTTCAATAGCAAGTAGTTTAGAATCGATAGTAACTTCTCCTCTTTAATTCGCTCAGAGTCTCCTCCATGTAGGAGATGGAAGATAGCTTGCTTCTCAAATCTATGCGTTCTTCCTCCCTTAAAAGTCTAGTAAGCCATATTATATTAGAGTGTTAGTTTGATTTCAATCATTTATAATTTCCTCACTTCTTTGAAATCTTATATTATTGTTAGGGACAAGGGCATGGATGCAGTCTATGCCTTGGAGATTGTATTAATTGCATCGTTGGCCTCTTCATAGACAGCGGAAGTAGTCAAATATCTCATCTTTTCTAGGATAGGTGACATCAATTTTGCATGTAAAACCTCTGTTCTTTACCTTTCTATACCTCTGTCTTTTAATCTTTGCAGATTTTCAGGCTTTCCTGAATTCTCACTAGCTATGTTATATTCTGAGATGTGTCTATTAATATCTAGTCTATCTGCTGAACTACAGTTATGCATCTCAAAGTACATCTTATATATCTCAAATGGAATGTCTCCCAGGCATATTATATTAAACACAACCAATATAGACAGCATTCTACCCTTAAACCTTCCCATTTTCTGAGATCTCCTATTGCCATTTATGGTTCCTTTGTCCTCCCAGTCCCCAGACTCACAACTCAACATCATCTCAAAGCCTTACTCTCATTCACCTCATGTAGCCAATCATTGTCAAATTTAAGATTCTTCACAACCTGGTACCTTCCTATCTTCCCAGTCTCCATACAATATTTCCCTCTACATATGCTATAATGTAGATACAATGCCATATTTGCTTTTAATCTTATTTAACACTTCCCATCTCTGTGCCTTTGCACTGCTTGTCCCCCATGCCTGGAATGTTTTCACTCACCTCCACTGGTTATTTTCCTTGGCATCCCTTAAGACACAGATCAAATTACACCTTCTGCAGATCTTGTCTATTCCTCTTCCTCCTCTGCTAATAAATCCCTTTCAGATGCCTTCCTAT
>CM053626.1:80616817-80681819 GCA_028646595.1 Phalanger gymnotis
TATCCCAAAGCTCCTATTGATTGCCCCATTGACCTATGTAATGGATAAGAAAGATCTTGGGGCTGAATATAATGGTAACTTAAATTTGAAGAATTTTCCAACCCATTAATAGGCCCATGTGACCTGCTTATGTCACAGGAAGCCTAAGTCACACATAGTGGGAGGAGCTTGCTGAACAAGAAAAACTGGGAGGGTGGAGCAGGAAATTCTCAGAGTGGTTAGAGCTGAGGGAGATAGTTAGACATGTCCTAGCTGTGCTGTGAGTGTGTGTTGGTGGCAAGGCCCCAGCAGGGGATGAAAAGGTTATGGAATGGAATAGTTCTCCGTTGTGATAATGTGTATTAATTTTTTTGCTGCTATGATAGATTGGGTTTATTGGTTTGGGGATCTGGTTCTCTGGTGTCTTAATAAATGGTTTACTTCTTCTACCTTCTAAAAAAAAAGAAATTGGGAAGTAAATGGCAGGATGGATGGCAAGATATTCCAGGATGAATAGGTAGATAGGCTGTGGAGTATTGTCCAGAACTGGCTAGAAACATTGTATAAGTTAAGTTTGTGCTCATTCAGTCACCAATCAGGAAAACTTAGCTCCAGGGTATAGTTTCAGAGCTTAAGGAATCATCAGTTAATAAGATTAAATTCATATAAAAAAGCAGTTTTATTTCTTATACTTCACAAAGTATTACCTTCTAAACATGGATTGAGTCTAAATAATTATTGGAGAATGGAAAATCTTCACTTTTTTTTTTCTTTTCTCTAACAACACTGGCTTGAATTCATCATCTTTAGAAAAGTCCTTAAATTAGGCAATGAGCTAATTGAATACCTTTAAGCACTGCAAGTGTTCTGTACATCATTTTAGCTATAAAATTAAC
The DNA here is from genome assembly GCA_028646595.1 of Phalanger gymnotis. Taxonomy (NCBI): domain Eukaryota; kingdom Metazoa; phylum Chordata; class Mammalia; order Diprotodontia; family Phalangeridae; genus Phalanger; species Phalanger gymnotis. The sequence continues at coordinate 80,617,693 of CM053626.1, forward strand.
CCTTTTTTCAAGCCTCAGAAACCTTAATATTGTAGTAGCTTCCTTTGTCACTAAAAATCATTTAGTACCTATATGAATGTTGAAATGGCTTATCATGATAATTATTTTGGCCTGATATTCTGCCTTCAGAATACACCCATTACTGAAAGTATTGTTTTTTTTTTTCAATGTGGGACTAAAACACACATGCCCATTAAAAGAACAATTCTAATATCTCAGCAAGATTGAAAATAAACTAGCTCTACAGCACTTGAAGTATTTGTCAAATAGTGAAAATTGAGCTATAGGTTAGCCATGATCTTGACCTCATTTTGTAAGGAGTGCATTGTTTTGTAATTTCTACAGCAACTCCATTTGTTAGTTTCTTGTGGAGCCCTTTGAGGTATCACACACAATGAGCATTCTTTCCAAAAATTCTATGATGAGTCGAAAAGCACAAAGCCTTGGAATATGTAAAGGTCAGAAATGAAATAGGTTTTAGTGACCTTGTTGTGACTAATATCAATAGTTTTATATAACACAAGAAAATAATGAGCAGAACTATTTTGCTAGAATAAGCAGTTTTGCTGTTGATGTGAACTAATAGGCTCTAGCAAAGAGTTCTCTCCTTAGTCAGGGCCAGCCAGAATACTTCTTTGCTTTTATGTTGTCAGCATTATATGGACTTACAGCAAATTGTTAATCCCTAAAATCCATCAAGTATTTTCATAAAATTCTACAGTAAAATATTTTATATAAAGTGAAAAATAAAGAGCATCATTCATCCCTCTTTAAGTTTGCACATATCACATATAATTGTAGCATATTTTTACCCCTAAAATATCTTCCTGTCTTTGTCTTACGCTTTCATGTTGTTTCATTTTTTTTTTGTTTTCAGTCACTGATTAGCCAAATAACAAATGAATGCTCTGTTAAAAATGACATATTTGCTATAAGATCTGAGAGATAGAAAGGGGCTCTGATCTTATTTCACATGACTCCAAATTGAATAGAAACCTTTGGCATAGTATCCCAGAAAGTCATCCAGCCATTCCACACTAGGAATCTCTGCTTATGCTAAGCTTACTAGTTCCCTAGGAAATCCTTTCCTCATTTGAAAAAAAAAATGTAATATCAAGTGATATTAGATTTCAGAAAAGAGATTAGGGCTGCACGTACAAATGAGTCGATGATCTGCACAAATACAATAATTGTATTCATAGGAACTAATAATATCACTGAAAGAGAGAAGAGAGTAAGAGTACAGAGAGGCTAGCACAGAACCTTGATTGTATTCTTATATTTAATGAGTAGAAGGATGTTGATTATCCTGTAAAAGGAAACAAAACAAAATTTATTCAAGGGAAACCAAAAAGGAACAGTACACGGGTAAGATAATCAAGAGAGTTCATGGTCATAGATGTCAAGGGAGAACTGACGTCCAGGAATTAGTGCCAAGTAGTGTCATCAACAGTGTCAAGACCTTCATAGTAGTCAAAAGGGATGAGAACTGAGAAAAGGCCATTGGATTTAGCAATGAAGAAATCACTACTAACATTAGTAATAGCTGAATCAGTTGATTAGTTAGTCAGAAGGCTGATTGAAAGAGTCTATGGGGATGAGGAAATGAAGGCAATAAAGAAGTATAGACAACTCTTTCAAGAGTTTGCTATAAAATAAAGATATATAGGCTAAGAGCTCAGAGAATGGCAAGGTCAGGTGATGATTTTGTTTTGTTTTAAAGATAGAGGATACCTGGTCCTGCTATGTGTTTGGGGCAAGAAAAGGTAAGAGGTAGATAAGACTTTAATACATGTTTACTAATTGATTATTTGAAGACTAAAGATGAGAGAGAGAATTCATAGAGAATGGGATCATATCAAGACCACAAATTTAGGGGCTACCCTGGAAAAGGAGAAAGCCATTTGTTCACCAGAGCTTTAAACAATGGTGAGTGATGATGAAAAGAATGTGAAGGTATAGAATTGGGGAAAAGAGGGAACTCATAAGAGATGATCTTTTAAAATATTTTTTCTCAAAAAAGAAAGAATTCCTTTGCTTAGGTGAGCACATGAGAGTGGGTTCAAGAAGTATGAGGAAAGAATTTGGAATACTTTTGTGTAAAGAAGAAAAATTAAGGAGGAAAAGGCTAGAAGGTAGATTACCAAACTCATGCCAAGTCTTCCTTTATAGAAGGCAGAAATTTAACTCACTCCATTTTGCATGTGCTGCCATATACCTGGATTCAGCTCCACAGAACAAGATGCCCATATTGGGCACCGTCTTATATTCTATTTCAAATATCCAAATACCCTCTATTCAAAAGATAGAATTGAGTGTCTTAGAAGGAAGGAAGTTTGCCATCAGAACTTTTATATCATTAACCAAGTTCACAATCAATAATCATGTCATCCCACCCAAAGTTTTCCTGCTTTCTTTTGTGAGTCCTCTCCAATGTTTTAGATTATAAGCTCCTTGAAAACAAGACCACTCTTTCTTTTTTTGATTGTAACTTCAGTGCTTAGCATAGTGTCTGGCACATAGTAGGCACTTACAAAAGTTTATTGGATATTAGAAGGGAATCAGCATTTACATAGCAACTACTACATGCCAGATATTGTGCTACGTACTTTAAAAAATATTATCTCATTTTATCCTCACAACAACCTTGTGAGTTATGTGCTATTATTATTCTCATTTTGGAGTTGAGAAAACTGAGACAGACAGAAATTAAGTTACTTCACTGTGGTCACACAACTAGGAAGTGTCCATGGCATAATTTGAACTCAGCTCTTTCTCACTCCAAGCACAGGGTTTTACCCACTTCACCACATAATTGTCTTGAAACACTGGGGACTTAGTGGAGATAAGATAACATCTTAATTATCCAGTGTTTAGTACAGTTCTTGGCCCATAGTAAGCTCTTAATAAATATTTACTTGACTGACTAATCCAGTCAACACAGTTACATGATTTTCTTTTGGTGTGTTCAGCAACATATGCATATAGAAATAAAGAGATGGGAGGTAATCTAGGACCCGGTGTTGATGGTGATTTGATATCAGACAAGGGAACAAAGAATTGAAGAGGAACTAATCATACAAGGTTAAATTTCTTAACCATCATGCTAAGACTGAGAAATGGAAAAAAATAGAACAGGTAAGAGGTAATGGTCTGGGAAAACAGAGAGGGGTGGAAGGGCTTGAGGGTGAGGTCAAGATGAAGAATTGGTTTTAAGAGGTAGGAGGTACAGGGAGAGATGGAAGGAGGTACAGTAGAAAGAATTAGGAATAGGATAGCTCTGGATGATGGTCAGATCAGATCAAAGTAGTGATCTATGCCTTTTTTCTGACTGACATGAAGAGGTGATATACTTAGCCAGCACTGCCATAACATGTAAAAGTTTCTAATGCATTTTACATACATATCATCCAGTCCTCACGACAACTTTGTGAAATACATGCTACTATTTTCTCTATTTTATTATCCTCCTTTTACAGGTAAGAAAAGTGAAGTGAGAGTACTTAAATGACGTGTCCAGTATCACATGCCTAGTAAGTATCTGAGGCAAGATTAATCTATGTGAGCCTCAGTTTCCTCATGTGTAAAATGTGTATAATTATAACACCTGTGTCACAAGATTGTTGTGAGGACCAAATGAGATTTTATATGTAAATTGCTGTGTGCAAATTAAATAATACTACATAAGCTTTCTTTTAGCTTAGTTTGCCTTTCAGAGCAGGTGCTCACAGACCCAAACACCTAGAAACATAGACCTGAGATCACTTAGCACAGCACATAGTGGCGTATTAATTAATTCTTATTGACTGATTGACTGAGAGGCTCCTATTGACAATGATCTATGTTCATTCTTCCTTCCCCAAGTACAGGACTTCTTACCTTGTAACAAAGGAATGAACCTGACCTACCTATATCAGAGAGTTATTGTCAAAATCAGAGGAGGTAACATGCATGAAAAGCCTTAGTAAATCCATAAATACACTAAAAAAAGTTAAAGAATTTGCTATTTCTGGAAAAAAATAATAAAGGGCAAAGCTACCTCAGGGAAATCTGACAATTCAATCATTTGCATAAATTCTTCAGAAGAATATTCTTTTATTATCAAGAGCCACAAATTGCATATCATGTTAAGATTAATTGTAAGATTATATTTAGCAATAGAATTTTGTGAAATCTATGAAATAATTGATTGAAATAGCTAATTATTCCCAGTCATAATTATTTTGAATCTAGGTTATAAAGGTGTAAATATAGTGTTAATGTGTAATAAGGTCGGTGTTGCTAATTAAATTTAAATGAAGGTCCAAATTAATTCCTTTAAGATTTTTCATGATCATTTAGCATACTGTAGTGATGAAGCAATAATTAGAGAAGGGGGGCATTTACATTTTCACTATTTTCCTTGTAATCAAAAATAATTTGTTACCTACCAAAAATCAATATAAGGAACTGATCATCAGTTTGTTAAAGCTTTACCGCAGAACTACTAAAACAAGCCTCTTCAGGCATTTCTCTGTCAACTTTAAATTTAATTTTGCCAAGGGAATACAATTTGAACCAAGTAAATAGCACATATTAAATGTACTCTCCTCTCAACTCTGCCTTATAGCATCATCAGCCTACATCAATAATTCAATACTTCAGGACACTTATGCTAATTCCCACCCCAAACCCTGCCAGTTGCTAGTGTGTACCCTTCTAGAATTAAACTTTGCATTTACTTTTCTGTGTTTATGCCTCTAATTGGGCATAACTCTTTGAGGAAAGGGACTCTTTTGGGTTTTGTTTCTGCATTCCTATTGTCACAATACCTAGCAAACTATAGCCATTTATTAAATGTTTATTGAATGAACAATTGGATGAATTTAATATATAAAATGAGACATCCTTGTAGATATAGCTAAAGTGAGGATTTCAGAGGAAAAAAAAAAGTAAAGATATTTGTGAAATCATGTCAAAGGAAGATGGTAGAGCCAAAGGAATGATGTGAAAAAATCACTGTATCAATATATGTAATGTAAATAAAAACAGTCCAGAATGACAACAACATTTGGGTGAAATAAAATGGCTAATATCAGTAGCAATTTATTCATGTTAAAGCATAAATCCTTCCTCTCATAGCAAATGATAAGCTTCAAAAGTGCCATGGAATATCTATTACAATTGCAAGATTAAGCAATTTTGCTCTGCTACTTTTGAGAAAGTATTTTGTGGGAGGTTTAAGCATTGACTGGGTGGTGTCTGCTGTGTTAAAACAAAATATATCTATAGACATTTAGAGGAAAAAAATAAACAATTGCTAGTGGAAAACAAATTATTTACTATAAGATAACATACTGTCTTCAGAAGTTCAGAGAGAATAAGGAGCAATTTTTTAGTGTTTTGACTTCCCATGATTTTTGATAGTTTCTTGTGAAATTATTAACCTGCATCTATGTGAAGATCAATATTTGGGGCAGATTCAACACTACTCACTCATTTTAGACCTTTTCATAAGTAATTTACTCAACATAGTGGCTAGTATATTCTTTTTAATGGACTTTGCTATATGCTTCTATTTTCCTATTACCTTAAAATTGGATTATCTAATTCACTTTACACTAGAATGTGCTCTGGAGAGATTATCTTCAAAAGTGTAATCAAACCTGATTCAGCTGGCTAACAGTTCTTTGATTGCAGCTGTGTGGGTCAGAAAGGGAACATTAGACTCCATATCATTGAATCTAATATTTTGCAAGCCTCTTCTAATAGAACTAAATATGTGAAATAAATCCCAGGGACTGTCACAGTTCCCTTGCAATATTAGGCACTTGATAAGTATTGAATTGAACTGAGATTGTGTTATAACTAGAAGAAATTAAGCAAACATAAGGTTAATAGGGTTTTCTGATTTTTGACAACCTGTGCTAGGTACAAAGGTACCCTAGAAAATTACTTGAGCAATTTCTGTAGCAGTTGCAAACCTATAAAATACAGTTTGTTTTTGTAAGTATAATAAGGCAGTTTAAAAGGTGATTCAAAAATCTTTAGAACATCAGAATTGGATAGGAATTTATAAATTGTCTATATCTGCTCCTACATTTTATACAAGAAGAAGATGGGGTCATTGAAGTGGCTTGTTGAAGATAACGCAGCTTTCAAACCGTGCAACCAGGAGTGGAGCCCAATTTGATTGACTCCTTCGATTCAACTGAAATTAATTCAATTCAACTTAATTCAAACCAACAAGCGTTTATAAAGTGCTTACTGGTTAGAGGGCTCTGTCAGACATTAGGGATACCAAGACGAAACAAATAAAAGATGAATTTCGAGACTACATGTTTCCCCCTTGTAATCTAGAATGCCTTTCAGGAGGAATAGAAGTAATGGAACTGTTTGGCCCGAAAAGATCCACTGGAGTCTTATGTGCTTTAAGCTACTTTATATTAGTACACATAAAAGCCTGAGGATTTTCTAAAGTAAGAGTGTCCAATGACTCTTCACTATCACTACAAGCTTCCCCCTAGGTCTCTTTATGTTAAAGAAAGAGAAGGAATCTTCTCCCTAATGGCTAGAATCAGTGCCACTCCCCTATTTCCAGACTGCCCTAGTTTAGTCTAAAGATTGTTGAAAAGGCCAAAGGATTGACCTCTCTCATCTTCATACCTGTTTTTTGGTCACATAATGTTACCCACTTTCTCATCTAATGATTCTGATATATATATGTGTGTATATATGTATATATATAAATACATATGTATGTATGTATGTATATGTCTGTGTGTGTATACATACCACAGTTATAGTTCCCTACCTTTCCAAAGCAAAGACAGGAAGATTGCCTTCTCATATCTTTTCTTTGGGGTTAAGCTTGACCATTAAAATTTCATAGTTTTCAGTTTGCATTGGATTGCGGTTGATATCCTTTCAGTTTACATTTTTGTAATTGTGTACATTGTTTTATTGGTTTTGATTACTCCATCTGGTATCATTTCATATGCCTTCCCATGCACTTGTATTTCAGTAGATCCAAGATGTCACTGATGACACTGCAGCTCACTACTCCTTCATTTCTTATAATCCTGTGAAATTCTTATACAAGTCTATGTCAAATAAACAACTAGAATTTAAGTGCCTTTTATAAGCTAGGCATTGTTAGATGCTAGAAGTACAAAAACAAAAATGAAAAACTCCATGCCATCAAGGAACTTGTACTTTATATGCACATAAATGTATATTCAGTATAAATAAAACACAGTTTTTTTGGTGAAATACACTAGTGATGGGAGTGATCTGGAAAAGCTTCATAGATTCTTTAGCTGAATTTTGAAAGAAAGTAGGAATTAATTATAAGAGGCTGAATGAAGATAGGCATGTATTTATAATATCCTAAAAATTCTCCATATATGTCCTATACACTGAATTGAAAGTCTTAGAAGGCAGTGCTTTGTAGTAGAAACAGGGCTGTTTAACCTTGGAGAAATCATTTGATTTCTCTAGATCTTGATTTCTCTAGATCATGTATAAAGTATATAAAATCAAGTGGTTAAACTAGATTACTTCATTGAACACTTGCATCCAAAAATCTAAACTCTTGATCTTTTTTTTCCAGATTTTTAATATCAATTAAGATAACTTTGGGATGTCTACCTGTCACTCTTTAATCATAGTACATGACTGGCTCATGACCTTTTCAAAAAAATTTCCTGAATGACATATTCCATGTTACATTTCTGTGCAAGTCGTTGATGATACGACACAGTCTACTTGTTTCCTCAATACATTTTTACTGCTCTTTGTGTCACTTTGCAATGGGGACACTTCTGAGATTGTTTCATGAATCAGATCCATTTAGAATACCTGGACAATCATTAGCATTCTAACAACAAATTATTGTGTTGGGAAGCAGCCTGGGATCATGAAGAATCCCATATAGTTTTCCAAAGGGAGTCTTCTTTTCTTTGTTAGTTTTGGACTCAACTGATTTTCTTTGTTCAATGTCTTTTCAAAGATATTGCTGGCACAATTAACAGACTGAATTTCATTATCTAGGAAATAGGTATTATTTACCAAAGAATCTATAGCATTTGAGAGATTAATGACATATATAATTCTACCAATGTACATTTATAGTCCTTCATATTTTAACAAACATCTAGAGACACAAAGAAATGTAAATTTTTGATGTTAGAGTGACTTTGAGGTCCAACTTCTTCATTTTAAAGACAAAGAGAGTCCCAGAAGTATTAGGAGAATTAGCCAGGTTTGCACAGCAAACTGTTGGCAAAGGCAAGGCTAGTAGAAATGAAGTCAGAGAGATTTACCACAAAATGGTCCTTCTTATTTAATAAGAAAATAATAATCGAATTTAATTTACTGCCCATTCTGTGTATGTACCAGGATTTATAAAGTCATTTTGGGTTTTATCTCACTAACATTTATATTCATATTAAGCTTTTATGACAATATTTCAGTAAGATACTTCTTGGCTGAAAATATCCCACTCTTATAGGATAATATCATCTGTGCTGTTTCTGGCAAACAAAGGATGCTATCAGAGTCACTCTTTTTCTCTTGAGGAAAGGGAGGTATAATTGTGATTTGTCCAGAATGGTGTTATTTAGGAGTATTGTAAGAAAATTGTTGAAATAATTTTCATTGACTATTACACACTAATTTTCCTTGGTCATTTCTTAGTCCCCAAAGCCCATCTCTTTATCTTTCATATAGTTTCCACTAGTATTGCATTGGTACAACACAATGTGAATCAAATCCCATTATCAGGAGTATAGTAAATAAAAAAAATAGTCATTTTATTAGGATCTGTTCATTTTACAATTCGCAAGCAAATGTATATAGCCTCTTTGTGATACTACTCCTACTCACGCTTTCAAAGCAGTTTCCCAAAAGAATCATTGGACACTAGCTGGGGATTTAAAAAAAAAAACTTGCTAAAATTAAATGATTTGTTGATATAGCTTTGATTTAGCAGCACCTTGTCATATATAATAACTGAAATTGGCAAAAAAAATTCAATTTGCCCTGTTCTGTGTATGTGTCTTTCCATTGTTCTACTTTTAATTTCTTCAAAGCAATGAATCATTATTTCAGAATACTGTGTAATTCAGAAAGAGGCTATTTGGTTGAAGAGAAAAGAGGAAATGAGTTACATGAAGGGTAAAGAAGCTTTTTATGTTAAATTTAATTTTTCCAGAACATTTCATTGTTAAATAATGAACAATCATTAGCCACCTCTTCCCTGTAAAATTAGCATTAAAGATCTTTATTTCTTTGATATTGGAGAAAAATCAAAAGTGGGTGAATGATTCTCAGGGTCATACACCAAGTTAATGGTAAAACTAAAACCTAAGCTCTTGATTTCTCACTTAAGTATCTAAAGTTTCCCCATTTAATATTCTGTTATTTCCCCTATGAACTGGTTTTCTTCTACTTCCTTTTTCCTAATTTAATGATGTTATTCTTTCTCTGCAAGAAAAATGGAAACTTATGGCAATTGATGCATTATAGCTTTCTTCTAACATATACCGTAAGTGAAATAATTTATGTTTGAATCCCCTGAGGTCCCATAGTCATGAGGTAGATTGGTCATTAAATGGTATTTTGATGGAAAAGACTGTACCTGTCAGGCTAGTCTCTTTTTTTCTAGAAACTTCTTGCCGTGTTCATTTCTGTGTTCATTATTTTTGTTAGCTATCTATTCTTGGTCAAAACAAAAATGTCTTCCCTTCACTTTCCTACCTATCTAAAAACTTTCATTGTTTACTAGAGTCCCAAATTCTTTACACATAATTTTGCACCACCAGTGTCCTTTTTCAGAATATTACTCAGAGTCATTGCATTAATTCATATTTAAGAGTTTTTTCTCTCCAAACTAGACAATAATTTGCTTCTTTAGAGTCTATGTTATAAAACAATTAAATCATAGATTTAGAAGAGAATGGGTTAATAAGAGGCAGAAAAATCTAACCTCCACATTTTACAGATGAGGAAACTGAAGTCCAAAGAACTTAAGCAACTTTCACAAGATTAGATATGTGGTAAGCATGAGAGGTGGAATTTGAAACCAAGTCCTCAAACCCCAAAGAAGTAGACATTCTGAATTACAGCATTACCTTACAATTCTTTGATACACTATACAGAGTCTGGCATAGTTTAAGAGATATAATAATAATATTCACATTTATCTAATCCTTTAAGTCTTGCAAAATGCTTTAAACAAGTTGTCACATTTTATTTTCACAAAAAAACCAGCATGAGATAGATGCTACTTCCAATTTACAAATGAGGAATATAGAGTTTAAAGAGTTTTTATGACTTGGCCATGATCATATAGCTATAATCATACGTGGGGAATGACTACTATTATTATTACTCTTATTACTATTATCATAACTCCAAGCCCAACACTTTATCTAGCACTTAATATTATAGTGACTTTCACATAGAATTTACTCAATACAACATATGCTGATTGACAGCTGGAACATTGATAAGAATCATATGACATTAAATTAGGGATAGATGCAAAGTCTTTACATGCTCAAGTACCATCTTCACAACTGCATTCTTGAGTAGATTTTAATCAAGCAACAGTTAATATGCATTTAAAAGCTCCTAGTATGTGCTAGATGCTGGCTTAAGCACTAAGGATGAGTACAAACAAAAAAATAAAATACCTCCGTACTCACAATGAATTTACATTCTAATGAGGTAGATAGTATATACATATGAAGACACATGCTACTTAAATATAAAATGAATAAATATAAATAAAGACTCAGTAGTTAAATATAAGGTAGTTTGAAAGGAAGGGAACTAGCAGTTGGGAAGATCAAGAAAGACCTGTTGAGTAAGATGGTATCTGACCTAAGTCTTAAAGGGAAAGAAAGACTCTCTAAGGTTAGAGTCTAGTATCAAGGACAGATAGTAAAAATTTCAGTTTTGCTGCATCATAGAGTACGGAGAAGTTATAATAGCTCTCTAATGATCTTGGAATAGTAGGTTGGGGCCAGGTTCTGTGGGGCTTGGATTTTACCCTAGGCAACAGGAAGCCACCTGACATATCAAATTACAGTTTATGTGAAAAATATGTTGGTAGACTGCTATCTCAATGTTAGTCAAAAGCATGGTCAAATAACCAACAAAGCAAATATAATATCGAATGATTAAAAAGAACAATATAGAGAAAAAAGGGATTTACAGTTCTACTCTACTGTGGCCCAAGCAGAATTGTTTGGGAGTTCTATAATGAAGTTCTGCATTCCACATTTTAGTCAATAAGGCAGTTAAAAATAAGCATTTATTAATTGCTTTATATAGATATAGATATAGATATGGATATAGATATAGATATAGATAGATATATAAGCATAATACATTGCACTAAGAATCAGAAAAATAATGACATATGTTCGAAGGGTTTTACATTCTAATGGGGGAGAAAACAAATACACATAGGATAAACAGAGTAGACAGAATGTAATATGAGAGAAATCACTAGAACCTGGGAGGAAAGGGAAATATTTTCTAGAGAAGGTGGGGGGGATTTAAGCTGAGTCTTAAATCCATTGAATTGATAAGATGAATCATATTTAGGAGAGCATCTCCATGATAGTGAGAGGATTCAAAACCACATCACCTAAGGATTCAATGAAGTAAATGGCGACATAGCCTGGAGAAGTGAAGATGACTTAGTAGCATCTGATAATGGCCTTTAAATATATGAAATGCCATGTCAAAAAAGGTATTAGCCTTATTATACTTGTCCCTAAAGGACCAAACTAGGGAAAGTAAGAGGACGGTGAACCTCTATCTAAAAAGGAATTTCCTATAACTTCAGAGAGGATCAAATAGGATAGAATGATCAGCCCTAGCAATTAGCCAATTTTCCATTGCAATAGTATATATATATATATACATATATATACATATATATATATATAAAATATTTTGTTTTCCCCAATTACATGTTAAAGCAATTTTAACATTTCTTTAAAGTTTTGAGTTCCAAATCCTATCTTACCTTCCCTACCCCCCTCCCATGGTAAGCAATCAGATACATAGGTTATACATGTGAAACTATGTAAAACATTTCCTTATTAGTCATTTTGTACAAGAAGACACAAACAAAAAAGAAAGAAAGTGAAAATAGCATACTTCAGTCTGAATTCAGACAATATCAGGTTTTTTTTTTTTTCTCTAGAGGCAAATAGTATGTCATCATTGGTCCTCTGGGATTGTCTTGGATCATTGATTGCTGAGAATAGCTAAGTCATTAACAATTCTTCATAGGATGATATTGTTGTTATTGTGTAAAATGTGCTCCTGGTTCTGCTCACTTCTCTTTAACCTAGGAAAGACCTTAGAAAGAGAAACTTGAAATAGAAGTCCAGAAATCCAGGTATTGATAAAGCCATTGGGATTTAAATACAGCTACCTGACCATGCCTTAAACACAAATCACTCTGGCTCTCACTGAGTACGTCACTGGGTTTTGTTGGCTCAGAGTGAGTGTAAATAGTAATTCTTTCTCTTCTGGCTAGAAACTCTGAGGGTCTTCTCCTCCAAGTTTGATATATTTGGGGGGGAGGGTTAGATAAAAGACACCATCTTTTGCCTCTAGCCTTAATCACAGAATGAACGTTGCCTCAGAAAAACAGAGATCTGGGAAAGACATTAGCTTAAAAAGGCCAAGATCTCCTGGGGCATCTGGGTCTATCTCCAGTCATCCTGATCTGTCTCTTCCCTCTGGACCCAGATGGCTTTGGAGGAGAGCGAGGCTGGTGACTTTTCAAAGCCCTGGCTCACTTAAATCTGATTCACTTACAAGTCAAGACAGCCTTACTGATGTCATTGGTCCTTTTCAAGAATGAAGAATAGAAAGCAATCAGTTCATTGAAGTCTCTCCAGATTTTTCTGAAATCACTTTGCTTGTCATTTCTTGTTGCACAATAATATCCAATCACAATCCTATATCACAGCTTATTTAGCAGTTCCACAGTTGATGGGCATTCCTTCAATTTCCAATTCTTAGCCAGCACAAAAGAGATTGTTACAAATATCTTTTGTACAAATAGGTCCTTTTTCCTTTTGTATCTCTTTGGGACATATACCTAACAATGGTATTGCTAGATCAAAGGGTGTGCAGAATTTTATATATCTTTGGATATAGTTCTAAACTGTTCTTCAGAATGATTGGATCAGTTCATAATTCCACCACCAGTGCATAGTGTCCTAATTTTCCCACATCTTCTCCAACATTCATCATTTTCCTTTTCTCTCATATTAGCTACTCTGATAGGTGTGAGGTGGTACCTCAGAGTTGTTTTAATTTGCATTTCTCTAATCAATAGTGATTTAGAGCATTGTTTCACATGAGTACAAATTGCTTTGATTTCTTTGTCTGAAAAATGCTTGTTCATATTCTTTTACCATTCATCAGTTGGGGAATGATTTATAGCATTTTTAATTTCACTCAGTTCTCTATATATGTAAAAATTAGGCCTTTATCAGACATATTTGTTACATTTTTTTCTTATTTTTCTGCTCTCCTTTTAATTTTGATTTCATTGCTTTTGTGCAAAAACTTTTTAATTTTATATAATCAGAATTATCCCTTTCATTTTGTAATGCCCTATATTTTCTTTTGTTCTGATTCTTCCTTTATCCATAGATCTGAGATATAAAGTATCCCATGGTCTCCTAATTTTCTTATGGTATCACCCTTTATGTGTAAATCATGTACCCATTTTGACTTTATCTTGATATGTGGTATGAGATATTGGTCTATACTTAGTTTATGACATAGTGTTTTCCAGTTTTCCCAGCAGTTTTTTGTCAAAAAATGAGCTTTTGTTATAAGAGCTTGGATCTTTGTATTTATCATGTATTAATTTACTATGGTCATTTACTGTAATTCAATGCATACTTAATCTAGTCCATTCATTGCAAGAGTTCTTTAAGCTTAAGCAGAATGAAAATATGTCAAATATATTGTTGAGAGATAGATAATCTGCCCAAAGAATAGACTAGATTAATGGTGTCAAACTTAAGAATAAGTGGTGGCTACTCATTTGTGCTAAGGATCTCTGGGCACAGCACATTGTCTTACCTTTAAAATATAATATTATTTGTGTTTAATTTTATGTTTAATTAAAATTTCCTGAAACACATTTTAATCTGTTTTGGAGCTGCTCTACGGAGTGTGTTGAGACGAGTATTTAACCCTCTGGGCTGGCTGATTGTTGAAGATGCTTCTAACCAATGTTCTATAATCTTCCAGTGAATTATAAACTTGTTCATAGACTATAAACTTATCGAGAACATGGACCATCTTTTACCTTTTTTTTTTGTCTCTCCAGCACTTAGAACAGTGTATGATATGTGATGACGATCATTATCACGATCAGTTGTTTCAGTTGTATCCAACCCTTAGTGACTGCGTTTCTGGTTTTCTTGGGAAAGACACTGGAGTGATTTGCCATTTCCTTCTCCAGCTTTTTTGTAGATGAGGAAACCGAAGCAGAGTCAAGTGACTTGCCCAGGGTCACACAGTTAGTAAGTGGTGTCTGAGCCCAGTTTTGAATGTAGAAGATGATTCTTCCTGACTGTGCCACCTACCTGCCCTGTCTGATATATAGAAAATGCTTAATAAATGATCTGATTGATTTAGTAACCAGTTTCACTTCCTGAAAACTTTGAGGTACCATGATCATTCTCTGCCTTGCCCTTACAATTCCCTTATTACAGTCAGTACCACCCAGCCACAAAGAGCCTAGCACAATTTGGGGAACATAAAATATTCTCATACAGCATTTCATTTGTTGAATTTTTATTTAACTATAAATACACAATTAATCTTCTAGATTCCTTGATGAAATTCTGGATAAACAGATCCTTTTAGCATTTGTGAGAAATAAATGAATCTTTTGTATGAAATAAAGATTTAAAAATAATGATCGTTGTAATGATATTGATAACAACACCACTGAAATGTTAAAAACATCAAAGATCAATTCACTTTTAAACTATTTAAACATGCAAAAAAATAATTTCATTGCAAAAGATCTAATCCAGAATTTATATGCTTGAAAACTTTGCACCTCTATTTCTTGAATCAGTAAACACATTGTAAATTTCCAGCTTCTTTCAATCCCATCTTATTGCTGACTGGTTCTAGATACATAAGAAAATAATGCTTGTCATATCCAAACAACACAGAAATGATAATGTTTCTCATCATAAATAAGATAGAAAACCTATAGTACACTACTATGTGACCAATGTGGTTACATTCTAACAACAGCAGGGTGGATTTATGATTCAAATAAATAGTATGAGGAGTGTTTGAAAGTCTGAGTCTCCTAGGTCCTAAGATTTCAGACATCCTCAGAGTATTGAGATAGGTGATTTTAACATAGTAACTTCAGCATTTCATACAGAAATATTTTGGTGCTGTTGTCAAAATGATCTTCCTATATTTATAGCATCAACCTTCATATTAATCATCAAAATAAGGTAAAATTAACACTACATTTGTGAAATTAAATTTCTTTTAACTGGCTCTTATGAATCTTTTCATTATTAAATAAGAATGTCCCATAATTGACATAGTCATGGCTGACAAATTATTTATTCCTACCAGTTATATGGTTAAACACATGAGAGTTGTGAAGACCTGAAGCCACCCTCGGGCTAGTTTAATGACAACTTCCACAGGGCTACTCTTGAATGTCCTTAGGGATATGGCTGTCAGGAAGAACTCTCAGGTACCTCCCATAACAGAATGCAATCCTAAGACAATGACAGTCTTTAAAGAATCTATCTGGGGTAATACCACTCAAGGAGAAGGAAGACAAATAAAAAAAAATAGCATCCTCATTACATGAATTTCCCACTTCTCTATCATTGAATATTCACAGAATTAAATAAATCCTTTAGTAAGATTACAGATATCCAAATATTTGTAGAGAAAAAAGTGGAGGGTTTAATTTTAAAAAGAGGTGGGGTGGGAGAGAATAGCACATTGCAACTCCTAAATTACCTTTCATTGTAGCAGATTTGTTAGGCAGTACATCTTTGTTGTTGTCTTTCAATGATAAATTAAATTAAAATTACAAATAAGTACTTCAGGACATCAAAGCTAAAACTATGGATCTGCTCAATAATTTGTATAATCCAATGGTTAAAGTTCCCCTCCACAGGATATTGGTTGTTGTTTTTTTTTTCTTTTAATTTTGTTTTGTTTTTAAATTTAACTCTGATTTAAAAGGAGTCTTTGGAGTTGACCCTAGAAGTTTTAAGTGCTTTTTGCTACTCTTTTACCTGGCAAACTTATAGAAGATATAAACTGTTAGTATATTGAAAACATATACAGGTATGACACCTTGTAAGAAATATTGGGGGAAAAGGTAAATAAGTTAAATAAATAAATAAAGATTAAATAAGTTAAATCATGCCTTACAAAGATGAAAGTCTATAAAAGCAGATTTATAGCTTGAAATAAGAAAAAAGAAATTCTTGGCAACTAAAGGTAAGAAAAATAGGAATGAGTTTTTTGGGAGATATTTGATCTTCCTACTTTATCTTAATTACTGGTGCTTTTTATGTGAGAGAATTAGGTGGTGAATCAGGTCAAAGAGATTTAGAATTCTTAACTAGGCTTTGCCTGCTTATAAACAAAATGAAGATTTGATTGTGTTGAATAGAATTATAAAAGTAAAGAATTAAAGGGAGGCAACAAGATGGCAGAGTAAAAGCAGGGACTTGCTTGAGCTCTCCCCCAAGCACCTCCAAATACCTGTAAAAAGTGACTCTAAGAAAATTCTAGAGATACAGAAACCACAAAATGACAGTGTGAGACAAATCCTCAGCCCAAGAAAGCTGGAAGGTCCACAGGAAAGAGCTATCTCCCCAGGCTGGGAGAGGAGCACAGTCCAGCAAGGGCTATACCAATATATACCAGGCCAGAACAGACCTCAGGGGACTGGCAGCTGTGAGGGTTTCCAGAATTCTCAATTCGCAAACACCAAAGACAAAGTAGAAGTGGGAAAACTCTGTTGGACCTGGGTGAGAGAATAATGTGGTATGGCCCTAGCCCCATGGTGGAAGAGGTGGCACTGGGAGCTGTAGCAGCAGTGTTAAATTTGGTGCTACTCTCAAAATTAGTAGGCTACTCCTTGATTGAACAAAGGAACTAAATATGGATGTTATTGGAGTCAGTTTCCATGTTGGAAGTAGTTGTACTCATCCAGAATCATTTGTCCAAACAATTCCTGATGCTCGATATATCTTTGATATGGGGGTAGAGTTTTGTTTCAACTTGTATCTCCTTGATATTGGTGGTAGTTTTCCTGGTTCTTAATATGTAAACCTTAAGTTTCAAGAGATCTCAAGTTTAATCAATGCAACATTGTACTAGCATTTTCCTTCTTTTTCTGGAATGAGAATTATAGGTGAACTAGGCAGATACTATATTGCATCAGCTTTTACGCTTCCAGTTAACACCATTACCAATAAAAAAAAAGAAAAAAAAACTTATATTGAAGGAAGAGAGAGATTCTGATGAAGATGAGGCAAATGACCAAACCTTTATGTAGTATGTAAATGAGGGAGTATATGGATCATTTAATTGAATCCTGTTTGATCATATGCATGTTAAACCTATTCTGCAAAAGAAACCCAAAGTGGATTAGAAGACTTAGTCTTCCAGTGTATGGAGACCAACATGTGATGGCCTTGATTAAACTGTCAAATGTGGCCATGTACCAAAAATTCATATGGGACATTGGATACTTATTTGTATTGGATGCTCTTATACTTTTGATGCTGCTTCTACTTTCAGTGAATTCCAAAAACGCACTATTATGTGATGTCTGGGTCTGCATGGCAATTAATGGAAAAATAAAGAAGCAAGGTTTTCCAGTAGAAGTAGAAGATCAAGATGTCAACATTTTGACACTATCTTGTGCTTGGGAAATTGGAAGGCAACATCACTCAACAACTTGTACTCTAGCTAGCATTAATGTATAGATGCTTTTTGTAACCATTAATTGCTAGTTTAGTTTGAATTAGAGCATTTTAAGGGAACCATTAACTTAGTTCCTCCTCAAATTTTAAAGATGTTTTAAGAATAGGGTTGGCACAGATACAACAATATGGAAGACTAAGAGGTGCAGGTCATACTTTTCTCTGTTCCTAATGAAACTACTTGAAATATGAAGCTTGCCCCTCGGCAGCTAAGCAAGCATTTGGAGATTGTACAATAGTAGAATGGGATTGAGTTCAGTACTTGTTTAAAAATAAAAGTATATTGAAATTAAAAAAGTGAGAAATTACAGGGGATCCTTTATTGGCACTGGTTTGTAGCTAGTGCTGATTGGCAACTCTATTGACCATAAGCCGTTCTGGGTCACTGATTCAAGGCAGAGAGGATTGCTTGTGATCGAGCACAAGGGAGCAGGAGTGTTTCAGGAGGAACACTATCACTTATTGCTACAGAGTAGCAGAGGCATATCAGAGGAGCAGCAATCACCTTTCTCCCAGGATAACACAACCTTGGAAACACCTAAAATGTGTAGAGACCTAAAACTTATTCTAAAAATAGCAGCATGAGAAAGTATTTCCCCAACTACAAGAAACAGGAGCCCAGGTTTACCATAAAATTTAAACTGAAGAAAAAGCCTGGGAAAATGAGCAAGCAACAACAAAAAACTTTGACCATAAAAAAGCATTGTGGTAGCAGGGAAGAGAAAGACATAAATTTAGAAGAAGAAGCAATATGAAAATAGCCACAAGCAAGGCCTCAAAGAAAAAAAAAAGATAATTGGACCCAAGGCCAGCAAGAATTTCTGGAATAGTTAAAGATAAGAATGGTAGAGGAAAATTAGGAAAAATAAATGGGAGCCACATGAGAAAATCATATAGAGAAAAGACAACTTGGTAGGAGACACAAAAAAGTACTGAAGTTAAAAAAAAACTACATTAAAAAACAGATTTCCCCTAATGGTAAAAGACAAATTAAAATTCACTGAAGAACAGAAATAGCCTAAAAGCAAAATAGGCAAAATGGAAAAGGAAAATCTGACTGAAGAAATTGATTCCTAAAAGATAAAATTGGTAAGTGGAAGCTAACAACTGCATGTAATATCAAGAAACAATAAAACAAAATCAAAGAAAATGTTAAATACTTCATTGTAAAAAGAACCAATATGGAAAACAGATTGAGGAGAGATAATTTTAAAATTACTGGATTACCTGAAAGCCATGATTAAAGCATTAAAGGTCTAGATATCATTTTTTGCACTTAACTGTATTTTATTTTTTCTAATTACATATAAATATTATTTATTCTTTTATTAAGATTTTGAATTCCAGATTTTTCTTTCTGCCTCTCTCCCTTCCTCCTGTCCCCAGAATAGTAAGCAATCTTCTATAGGTTATATATGTACAATCAAATTAAACCTCATTTCCACATCTAGCATGTTGTGAAAGAAGAATCAGAACAAAAGGTGAAAACCACAGGAAAGAAAATATAAGGGGAATAAACAAAAAAAGTGAAATTGTTTGCTTTTATCTGCATTCAGACTCCATTGTTCTTTCTCTAAATGTGCATAGCATTTTCTGTCATGAGTCTTTTGGAATTGTCCTGCATTATTGTATTTCTGGGAAGAGCTAGGTCTCTCATAACAGATCATTGCATAATGTTGCTGTTATTGTGTGCAATATTCTCCTGGTTCTACTCTCTTTACTCAGTATCCATCCGTGTAAGTCTTTCCAGGTTTTACTGAAGTCTGCCTGCTCATCATTTCTTAAAGGACAATAGTATTCTATTACATTCATATATCAAAACTTGTCCAGCCATTCCTCAATTGGTGGGCATTCCCTCAATTTCCAATTCTTTGCCACCACAAAAAGAGCTGCTATAAATATTTTCAGATATGTGGGTCTTTTCCCATTTTTATGATGTCTTTGTGAATTAGAGCTAGAAGTGGTATTGCTGGGACAAAAGGTATGTACAGTTTTATAGCCTTTTGGGCATAATTCCAAATTGCCCCCCAGAATGGTTGGGTCAATTCACAACTCCACTAACAATGCATTCCCACATATTCTCTAGCATTTATCATTTTCCTGTTTTGTCATATTAGCCAATCTGGTAGGTATGATATGATACCTCACAGTTGTTTTGATTTGCATTTCTCTAATCAATAGTGATTTAGAACATTTCCTCATATGACTATAGATAGCTTTAATTTCTTGATCCGAAAATGGGCTGTTAATATCCTTTAACCATATATCAATTGGGGAATGACTTGTATTCATTTAAAATTGTGTCAGTTCTCTATATATTTTAGAAATGAAGCCTTTATCAAAGACACTGGCTGTAAAAATTCTTTTCCTGGTTTTCTGTTTCCCTCCTAATTTTGGTTGCATTGGTATTGTTTGTGCAAAAAAGTTTTCAATTTAATGTAAACAAATTTCTCATTTTGCATTTCATAATGTTCCCTGTCTCTTGTTGGGACATAAATTCTTCCACTCTCCATAAATCTGACAGTAAACTTTTCCTCATTCTTCTAGTTTCCTTATAATAGCAGCCTTTATATCTAAATCATGTACCCATTTTGACTTTATTTTAGTATATAGTGAAAGATGTTGCCCTATGCCTAGTTTCTGCTATACTGTTTTCCAGTTATCTCACCAGTTTATGTCAAAAAGCAAGTTCTTATCCCAGAAGCTGGAGTCTTCAGGTTTATCAATAGATTACTATAGTCATTCACTACTGTGTGTTATCTACCTAACCTATTCCACAGATCTACCTCTCTGTTTCTTAGACACTATGAAGTAGTTATGATGATTGCTGCTTTATAAAGCAATTTAGCACCTGATGTGGCTAGGCCACTTTCACTTGCTTTTCTTTTCATTAATTCCCTTCATATTCTGGATATTCTGAACAAAATGTTCTTCCAGATGAATTTTATTATTTTTTCTAGCTCTATTAAGGAAATTTTTGGTAGTTTGATTGGCATGGCACCGAATAAGTAAATTATTTTAGGTGGAATTGTCATTTGTATTATGTCACCTCAGCCTACCCAGTCACAACTGATGTTTTCTCTATTTAGATCTGACTTTATTTGTGTGAAAAGTGTTTGTAATTGTTTTCATATAGTTCCTGTGTTTGTTTTGGCAGATAGACTCAAATATTTTATAATGTCTACAGTTACTTTAAATGGAATTTTTCTTTCTGTCCTTTGTTGTTTGACTTTGTTAGTAATATATAGAAATGCCAAACATTTATGTTGGTTTATTTTATATTCTGCAACTTAACTAAAGTTTTTATTATTTCACAGAATTTTTTACTTGTTTCTCTAGGATTCTCTAGGATTCATCATATCACCTGCAAAGAATCATAGCTCTGTTCCTTCTTCTCCTATTCTAATTCCTTCAATTCTTTTTCTTCTCTTATTGCTAAATTTAGCATGTCTAGTACCAGCTCTGGTCTATTCACTGAGAAACCTTGAAAGTTCTCTATTTTACTGAAAATCCATATTTTGACTTGGAGCATGATACTCAGTTTTGCTGGGTAGGTGATTCTTGATTTTAATCCTAGCTCCACTGACCTGAGGAATATCATCTTCCAAGCCCTTTGGTCTCTTAATGTAGAAGCTGCTAGAACCTGGGTTATTCTGATTGTGTTTGCACAATACTCAAATTGTTTCTTTCTGGCTTTTTGCAGGATTTTCTCCTTGATCTGAGAGCTCTGGAATTTGGTGACAATATCCCTTGGAGATTTCTTCTGGGGATCTATTTGAGGAGGTGATCAGTGGATTTTTTCATTTTCTATTTTGCTCTGTGGGTCTAGAATATCAGAGCAGTTCTCCTTGATGATTTCTTGAAAGATGATATCTAAGCTCTTCTTTTGATCATGGCTTTCAGGTAGTCCAATAATTTTTAAATTCTCTCTCCTGGATCTATTTTCCAGGTCAGTGTTTTTTCTAATGAGATATTTGAAATTGTCTTCCACTTTTTCATTCCTTTGCTTCTGTTTGATAATTTCTTGATTTCTCATCAAGTCACTAGCTTCCACTTGCTCCAATCAAATTTTTAAAGTATCATTTTTGTCAGTGGTCTTTTGGACCTCCTTTTCCATTTGGCTAATTCTGCCTTTGAAGGCATTCTTCTTCTCATTGGCCTTTTGGAGCTCTTCTGACATCTCAGTTAGTCTATTTTTTAAGGTGTTGTTGTCTTCAGTATACTTTTCAGTATTTTTTTGACTATCTTTTAGCAAGTCATTGACTTGTTTTTCATAGTTTTCTCTCATCCTTTATTTCTCTTCCCAATTTTTCCTTTACTTCTCTAACTTGCTTTTCTAAATCCTTTTTGAGCTCTTCCATGGCCTGAGACCAGTTCACGTTTTTCTTGAAGGCTTTTGTTGTAGGCTCTTTGACTTTGTTGACTTCTTCTGGCTGTATGTTTTGGTCTTCTTTGTCACCAAAGAATGATTCTAAAGTCTGAGACTGAATCTGGGTGCATTTTCGCTGCCTGGCATGTTCCCAGCCAAATTACTTGACCCTTGAGTTTTTTAGCGGGGTATGACTTCTTGTATAGTAAAGAGTACTTTGTTCCAAGCTTCAGGGGATATGTTGTTGATTTCAGAGCTATTATGGCCAGCTCTGCCACACCAGCACTCCTCCTTCCCCAAGAACCCCCAACTCTGACTGGACTTAGATCTTCAGCAGGCTCTGCGCTCCTGCTCTGATCCACCACTTCATTCCTCCCACCAGGTGGGCCTGGGGCCAGAAGCAATTGCAGCTGTAGCTATGTAGCTACCCCACCTCCACTGCCCCTGGCACAGTGGCTGAACTGTGAACTCTATCCCCCTGTCCCCAGCAGCGTTTCCCACTAACCTTCTTTGTTGTCTTTGGTGTTTGTGGATTGAGAAGTCTGGCAACTGCCACAGCTCACGGATTCAGGGTGCTAGGGACCTCTCCGCCCGGCTCCTGGTCTAATTGGTCAGCGCGGCCCCTGCTGGGCTCTGCTCTGCTCCACTCCACTCCCAGCTCTGTATGTGAAAGGTCTCAGTCAGCAACCATCCAGGCTGTCCTGGCCTAGAGCCCTGTTTCCATCTGCTATTTTGTGGGTTCTACAGTTCTAGAATTGGTTGAGAGCCATTTTGTATAAGTTTTGGGAGGAACTTGGTGGGGAGCTCACGCTAGTTCCTGCTTTTGAGCCACCGTCTTGGCTCTGCCCCCTCCCCCACTTTTTTTTTTTTTTACTTCAGCTTAAACAAAATGTATTCTGTTCCAGCCTTTTACCTTTATTCTTTGTGTATCCCTCTGCTTCCAGTGTGTTTCTTGTAAACAACATATTGTAGGATTATGGTTTTTCATCTATTCTGCCATCTGCTTCTGTTTTATGGGATAGTTCATCCCATTGACATTCAAAATTATGATTACTTTGTCTTTCTCTCCATCCTGTTTCTTCTCCTGTTTTTACACTTCTCTCTCCTTTCAACTTTTCCCTCCTCACTAGAGTTTTGCTTCTGACCCATCTCCTTCAATCTGTCTGCCATTTTTCTAATTTCATCTCTTTTCTTTCCCTTCTCCCCTACTAATTCTTCCCTTCCTTTTGCCCTACCTTTTATCTACTCCCTTCCCTTTTCTTTCCTCTTTCTTCTCTTACTTGCAAATAGGGTAAGATAGATTTCTATAACCAACAGAATTTGCATGTTATTTCCATTTTGAGCCAAATCTAATGAAAACAAGTTTCAAATAATGATCATCCCACTCTCCCTTCTTTCCCTCCTATCTAATAGGTCTTTGCCCCCTGGCATGTAATTCAATTTAATCTATTCTACCTCTCCCTTTTCTCTTCTCTCAGTACAACCCTTTTTTTTACCTCTTAATTAATTAATCAATTTATTAATTTTATCATCACATCAAAGTCAACTTATACCCACACCCTCTGTTTAGGTATACCCTTCTAAATACCATAATAAAGATGCAGTTCTCAAAAGTTGTAAGTGTTATCCTCTTGTGAAGGGTTGTAAAGGGTTTAACTCTATTGAAAAACATGATTTTTTTTCTTTCCTGTTTACCTTTTTCTGCTTCTTTTGAGACTTGTATTTGAATGTCAACTTTTCTGTTTAGTTCTGGTCTTTTTGTCATCAAGAATGATTGAAAAACCTCTATTTCATTGAATATCCATCTTTTCTATTGATAAATTATGCTCAATTTCGCTGAGTAGTTTTTTCCTGGTTTCAATCCTAGCTCCTTTACTTTCCATAATCATATTTCTGGCCCTGTGATCCTTCAATGCAGAAGCTGCTAAGTCCTGCATAATCCAGACTGTGGTGCCATGGTATTTAAGTTGTTTCTTTCTGGCTGTTTGCAGTCTTTTTCCTTGACCTGATAATTCTGAAAATTGGCTAGAATGTTCCTTGGAGTTTTCATTTGGGGATCTCTTTCAGGAGGCAATCAGTGATCTTTCGATGACTGTGTTACCCTCTGATTCTGTGATATCAGAGCTATTCTCTTTGATAATTTCTTGAAAGTTTCTATCTAGGCTCTTTCTTTTGATCATGGCTTTCATGTAGTCCTGTACTTCTTAAATTATCTTTCTCGATTCTACTTTCCTTGTCATTTATTTTTGCAATGATGACTTCATATTTTCTTCTTTTTTTTTCATTCTTTTGATTTTGTTTGATTGATTCTTGGTTTCTCATAGAGTCATTAGCTTTCATTTACCCAATTTTAATTTTTAAAGAATTATTTTTCTTCTGTTACTTTTCGTACTTTCTTTTCCATTTGGCCAATTCCATTTTCTAAGGAGTTCTTCACTTCAGTGAATTTTTGTGCCTCCATTTCTATTTAGCTAATTCTACTTTTTAAGGAGTTATGTTCTTAAAAGTTTTTTTTTTTCCCATTTGACTATTCTTATTTTTTAAGGATTTGTTTTCTTCAGTAGATTTTTTTCATCCTTTTCCCAAGCTGTTACTCTGTTTTGTATATATCTCTTTTCTTTTTCAAATTTGTCTTCTACTATTTCAAGAAGGCTTTTGGGGCTTGGAACCATTTTGTATTCCTCTCTGAAGTTTTGGATATAGGCATACTGACAGTGCTGTCTTTTTCTGAGTTTGTGTTTCGATCTTGCTTTTCACCATCGTAACTCTCTATGGTCAGTATTTGTTTCTGGTTTTTTTTTTTTTGCTCATTATGTTTATGTATTTCCTGGCTTCTAAAGTTGAGCTCTCCTGCTAGTGCACAAGAGGCAGTGTCCCAAGCTTCTTGTGCTGGGGGCCGGAGGTCTTTGTGTCCTGGGGCCTAAGGTGGTGGCAGCTCACATGATGCTGAGCTGGGATTCTAGTCGTGGTGTCTGGTATGTGCTTAGGCCCGGTGGGGTTTCTCTGCATTTCCCTATGGGCTACATTGAAGCACATGGATATCTGACCACTGAAGGATGCCAGTTTGCCCTGGGCTTCTCTGAATCACCTTCGGATCTGGCAGCAGAAGATGTCTGACTGCCCTTGGCTATGCTGCAACATGGGGAGATACAGCCATTAAAAAGGCTTGCCTCTTCTGGATGGCACTTAAGCAAAAGAAGTCCAGCCAAAAGAGGATTCCTGCCCACTGGAAGCTACACTGAAGCATATGGTGCTTCTCTGAGCTGGAGTCTGCTGCTTTTCTAGACTATATTAAGGTATGTGGGAGAGGGGGATCCTGGTGTTGGTGTTTGCCTTCTCCACCGCAGTGGACCTCAGGATCACCCACTGGTTTGCTGAGGCTTGCTACTGGCTTGCTGGGATGCTTCCTGTACTTGAATGCACTTTCCTTTTATACAAATGACATGGAGATTTCTTGACCATCCTCCAAGTTTCCCAGACTAAAAGACTGCTCCTCCCCATCTTTCTGCTGACTGCACTGTTCCAGGATTTGTTCTGGGCTGCTATTTTATGGTTGGTCTCAGGTGAATATGGGAGAGCAACAGTGATTTTCTGCTTATTTCACCATCTTGGTTCCTGGAAGCCAATTACATTTTTTTTTAAGATCAGCTGCATAATGTTCTTATGTTTTCATCTCTCACTAGTTTTGTTTTCCTCGAGTTAAGGTAAAGCAGTCAAATAGCAAATACAAAACAAACGACATTTTTAAAAAATCCATATTTAATTGAAACTTCATGATTGATTTAGGGAGACTGTATTCAATTTCATGAGCTGGAAGCTGGCCAGAAAAATGATGAATATTATAGTTTTATTAGGTACTGTTTCCTAGAGACTTTCAAGACTAATATATGGTCAGGAACTAATCCGAATAACATCATGAGAAATCTGATTCCTTCCTGAGGAAAGTTGGCTATTTAGTAAAGTAATGATTGAAAGCAAGTTCTCTTGAATCACTGTCAGCACTTACTTCATCACCCAGTGTTTCTTTGGAGGTGTCCCATTTGCTATACTCACCCACCCAAGTTTATGAGATGTGACAGGATAGTAGCACAAGATGATGAGTGTTATTTATATAAAGAAGTGTAAAACTTAACTCTAACTAATGAAAAGTCTTGCAAAGCTACTCATCCTTATCTGAATCATCCTGTGGTGTCACTCTTTTAGAACTTACCCAAAGTCACCTCCACATCAATCTTTAGTCCAAAATGACTAACTTCCCAATTTCAAATATAAATATAGTATATGTTTGATGCAAATATCTTTCATCAAAAACAAATCATTACCATAAGCTACACAAAACAATACACTTTTGACAGTGCCACATTGATCAT
Source organism: Phalanger gymnotis (assembly GCA_028646595.1). Classification (NCBI taxonomy): domain Eukaryota; kingdom Metazoa; phylum Chordata; class Mammalia; order Diprotodontia; family Phalangeridae; genus Phalanger; species Phalanger gymnotis. The sequence goes on from CM053626.1 coordinate 80,644,458, forward strand.
TACTATAAGACCATGTTATGTATGTTATGAGAGACCTTTAAGGGAACGTATTCAGTTTGTACGCAGTGGAACAATTGCCTTCTCCTCAGACTTCTCACAGCTCTTTGAACTTTTCTGCTTATCAGATTCTGCTCAGTACTGAAGATAGTAATACAAATATACAAGCTTTCTCCTTTACTATATTTTAAGCACCTGGTGGTCTTGAACTCTAATGGGCTTTATTTCTTCAGTCATAGTGCCTTGTGCATAATACATATTTATTACCTATAACAGGATTTGATAAATGATGATAGATTGGCTTAACGAAAATGGAGCAATGCAGTGATCTTCTTGTTTCCGGTTCCTAAGTTCAGTCATTTCATTCCTGTCCAATTTTTCATGACCTCATTTGGGATTTTCTTGACAAACATACTAAAGTGGTTTGTAATTTCCTTATCCAATTGATTTTATAGGTGAAGAAACTGAGACAAAGAGGTGAAGTGATTTGCTCATGACATACATCTAGTAAGTGTCTGAGGCAAGATTTCAGCTGCTAAAAATGAGTTTTTTTGGACTCCAGGCCTAACACTCCATCCACTGGGCCACTGGCTAAAATTCTGATTGAGACCTTAGATTTTAAACTTTGTTGTAGTTGTTAGATTTACCTTGCCAGTGACTTCTGATGATCTCTTGTATAATATTTTATTTCTCCGTGACTACTTTCTACATCCTTATGACTCATTCTGTTAGTACTAATTGACCAGAAGTGTGGTAGGATAAGCAGAATTTGTGGAGATAAAGTCTGTGATTCTCCCAGTTGACTTCTACATCTCCAAGCAATGAAAAATTCCAAATAATGAAGCTTACCTTGCTACTATTTTCCATTCACCCCAGCTTGATGGTTCAGATTAATACATTGTATGATTATATACTTTCATTTAAAATTACTTTTTGACCATTCTTAATGAATCTTTAGAGTGTTATATAGTGGGGCTTGGGGGAGAAATAACTATTTATACTCTGAGGCTAACTTATTATGTTTTTATGGATGGCAGAAGCAATGGACTCCTTAGTCCCTTGCCCAAAATATGGAAAAAAGACGGTAAGGGCAGAAGAATGAGAGGGTAAGGGCAGAAGATTGAATGAGAACTAGAGAAGCTAGAGGAAAGATGGTAAAAATATTTTCTATCTCCCTTCACATACTCTCCATGAACTTCCACAATTATTTTTTTTCTTCTGCCTCCTTATGATATGAAGGTTATTCTAAGTTTTAGAAGGATATATTGTTGAGAACAAACTCTTTCATGATCTTCTGAGCTGGAAAGATTCATACTACACTTCTAGGATAAAATGTCTTTCTTAATTGTCTAACCAGACAAGTTCAGAGAGGCTAACCAATGGAAGATTTCCTAGGTGCCTTGACTATTTTAAAGAAGACAGAAGAGCATCTAAAGTATTTTAAATAGTTTATGATATAACCTGGTAAGGACAGAGGACATAGCTGCAAAATCAGACCCTTTAATACTCTCCAATGAAAGTTACTAGGAAGAGATTGTGAAAAATCCTGAAGAAAAACAATCTATTTCCTTAGCCATTTCTTTTAGGTCTGTCAGCTGGGAAAAACAAAACAAAATAAAACATTGCAATTGTATAATTCAAACTATGTTGATGGAATTGATTTAGACTGAAAAAAATTTTACATTAAATTTGATCACTGTATAAGAGACATTTCAAAGAGGATTTCAAATGAGAGGAAGCATAGCATAGTGAGATCAGGCCTCAGAACCAAGAAGACTTGCTCCTAATCATACCTCAGGAACCCTGGGCAAATCTCTTAATGTCTCATTCCTCTAGGGAATTCTCTGAAACTAAGTTGTAGAAGTGTTGCTGATGTATACTGGTAAAAAAAAAGTTTTCTTGGAAGTTTTCTCATATTTATTCTCATATATTCTCATATGTTCTTATATACCAAATAAATCATAGGTCTAGTCATTATCTTTTATCCCTTAAAATGAATAATATATATATGCATATATATATATATATGAAAGGATATATACATTAGTAACATTAACCAATTTTTTTTCTTAGTAGTCAAATACCTATAATGAGGAGAGAGAGCAGTTTATAGCTACCTTCTGGTTTTTAGAGGTTTAAGCTACTCAAAATGATACTCATGAATCCCTAATTCTCTTGAGTTTTCTCATTTGCCAGACAAATCATTTGATTTCATATCTTTTGCAGAAAGAACAATTTACTTGAAGTAGAACACATCGTAAGTCTGAAACACATCAAACAATTTATACCATGAAGCATGAATACTGCTTTCATTTCATACCTAAACTCCCTTCCTCACACCATCTTGGCAAATAATTTCTCATTTCCCATTAATTTTCAGAAAAAAAATACTTATATATTCACTGCCTTATCACTAAACTTTCTGTTTATGAATGTTTGAGAAGGAAGAATAGAGTGCAGCAGAGAATATTGACACCATTCTTTAGATGTGTTAGTCTCAACAGGTCAATCTATCTTCTATGTTGGGGAGAAAAATATATCACATGTTTGAATAAACTCAAAAAGGAGAAAAAAAACGAGGGAAAGAAAATTTTGCTTTTTAAGGGAATTCATGTAGTGTAAGTAGTTGATTTTGTTTTCCCAGCCTTTCCTGTTAAGATTTGATTTGTTCCTAACATGTCATTCCCTTAACAGAGTAATCTAGGTAAAGGTTTACATAGAAAAGTAAAGGGGATAAAAAGGGTCAACAGAACAGCTCCTGCCATTTTTTGCCACTTCTTTCAAGTGCCAATTTTGAAAAGTAGCATTAGCACAGGCTGTAGAAACAAACAAGGATAATGTAAATCACAGGATCCCCTTAATAGCACAAGCTGAAGAAACAAAATGCAAGATTTTTTTTTTCAGTATTGTATAAGTATCCTAGTTTGATGTTCAAATCAGTCACCAGGGAGCTTTTGAAGGCAAAGTAAAATGCTATTGAATTACAAAGGAAAAAAAAAGGCACAGTGGGGCCCTTTTGTGGCTTCAGATAAAATTAAAACAATGTTTTCTTCTATTGTTTTGTGAAGTTTCATGTCACTATCAAATTACCACTTTGGTACTAGAATCACAGTGGTCCTTAAAGACACAATGACTTATTATAGAGGGAAAATATAAAGCCTTGGCAGATAGACAAACAGAATGAAAACATACAATTCTCATAATTTTTTAAATGCATCACTTTAATCAGCATAATTTCCACAAAAACTAGTTTGTGCAAACCACTAGACTGTGAACTCTGAAGTCTTTTGTTTGTTTGGTTTGGTTTTGTTTGTTTTGTTTTTCAGTGATGAAATAATGATGATGTGGGCTTTTGCTGTATCTCCAAATTAATTTTTCCCCATGATATGAAGAGTTCATGAAACACTATTTCCTGCAACTAAGTTATGTTGAGTGTCTTGGTGAAATTCTTACATACCATATATTGAAATATATCAATGTCAGTTCTGTTGTCTATTTCTAATTTTCAATATTCAATATATTTTTAAAGAATTTGGAGTTAAATTCGTTTGTATACTATATCTCTCATTACTTTTAACTTTCTTCTAATTATGCTTTCTGATTATATCTCTGACAGATCAAACTTAACTGCAAAACCAACTCAGGAACAAATCCATATCAAAAATAATTCTTTTCCTCTCTACTTAATGTGCAATTTAGCAGAGTGTTTTATGCTCACCATTTTCACTTTCTACCCATTTTTTAAAGGAAAAATGTTCATGACACGCAATGAAGCTTCTAAATAATCTGCAGGTCTTTGTGTTCTCTCCTTTCATGTTCTCAATCATACTTTACTATATATTTCTCCCTATCTTCACCTTTTTCTAACTTTGCAACTTTTGCATTAAGTTACCACATATCCAATATATGTGTGTCATAGGCCAAAAAACATATATTAAGTGTCTACTATGTCATAGGTGCTGTGTTTAGTGATGTGGATGCAAAGAAAGGTAAAAGACCCCGCTCTCAAGGAGGCCATAGTCTAATGAGGTAGAAGCTCTAAGTCTAATGGCAGGGGAGAGGAGAGGAAAGTCAGCAGGCGTATAACTATGTAAATACAACCTAAATATGGAATCAATTGAAAATAATTAAGAGAAGGAAGATGATATTTGTAACTCATAAGACCTTTATCATTATTAGGGTAATTAAATGGTGTATATATAGACAGACCACACAGGTATGAGTTGCATATGATGGGATGGTATGTAAAAAATAAACTTAAAGGGTGAGTAAGAAATGTACTGAGAGAATGAGAAAGGGAATGATAGAATGGGGTAAATTATTTTACATAAAAGAAGAAAGAAAAAGCTTTTACATGGAAGGAAAGAGAGAGGAGTTGAGGTAAATCGAGTTGACATTGCTCTTATCAGAATTGGCTCTAAAAGGGAATAACATATACTTACAATTGAATATAGAAATCTATTTTCCCCTACAAGAAAGAAGAAAGGGAAGAGGATAAGATAAGAAAGGGTGATAGAAGGGAGGGCAGATTGGGTGATGTGGTAGTAAGAAGCATAACAGTTTCTGAGAAAGGACACGATGAAAGGAGAGAGAAAAGAAAAGAAACGTGTGTGGGGAATAGGATGCAGGGAGGTATGGTTAGCAATATTAACTGTGAAAAAAATGAAAAAAAGTTCCTCTAATAAAGGCCTCATTTCTCAAAACATATAGAGAACTGAGTCAAATTTATAAAAAAAAATTAGAGCCATTCTCCAAATGATAAATGATCAAAGATATAATGTTTAGATCTAATCAAAACTATCTACTGTCATATAAAAATTCTAACTCACTATTATTTGGAGAAATGAAAATTAAAACAATTCTGAAATAATACCTCATACCTATTGGGTAATAGGACAGAGAAGGAAAACGACAAATATTGAAGGGGATGTGGGAAAAATGAGGCATTCATGCACTTTTGGTGGAGCTGTGATTCAACCATTCCATAGAACATTTTGAAACTAGGCCTAAAAGGCTATTAAAGCATGCATACCCTTTGACCGAGCATACCACTACTAGGTCTGTATCCCAAAAGACATTAAAAAAATGAAAAGGATTTGTACAAAAATGTTTGTATAAGCTGTTTTCTGGGGGTAAAGAATTAGAAATTGAAGGGATGCCCGTCAACTGTGGAATGGTCAAACAAGTTGTGGTATGGGATTATGATGGAATACTATTGTACTATAAGAAATGATATGCAGGATACTGTCAGAAAAACTTGGAAAGACTTGCATGGGCTGATGCAAAGTGAAATATACTGCATACAAAGTGACAGCAATATTGTAATATGTTCATTCAACTTAGCTGTAATGAGCAATACAATGATCCATGACCATTCGGAAAGACTTGTGATGAAAAATGCTATGTATTCCCAGAGAAAGAACTGATGGTGTCTTAATACAGATTGAAGAGTACTTTTTTTAAATGTTATTTTTTCTTGATGTTTTTTTTTTTTGGTCTAGTTTTTCTTTCACAACATGACTATTATGGATATGTTTTTTCTTTCTACACATCTTTTGAATTGTCTTTGAATTGCTGTTTTGAATTGCTTGTCTTATTAATGGGGAGGATAGAGAGGGAAGAAGGAAGAGAATTTGGAACTCAAAGTTTTAAACAAATGTTAAAATTGTTTTTGCTCCTAACTGGGAAAAAATAAAATACTAAATAATTTTATAAAAATATATCTACTGGGTAATTGGATATTTGAGTCTGGAGTTCAGCAGAGAGACCAGTGCAGAATAAGTAGAGGAGAAAATTATCAACAAACAGATAACAATTGAATCCATGGGAACTAACAAATTAACCAAGAGAAATAGTATAGAGGGAGAAAAGAAGAGGGCAAAGACACAGACACATACATACACATACATACATACATACACACACATACATATACGTATATATATATATATATATATATATACCCGTATATGTATGTGTGTATATGTATATATAAATATATGTGTTTATGTGTGTATATATATACATACATACACATATACATACTACATATATATGTATATGAGAGAAAGCCAGCGCCCAGAGAGACTGCAGAGTGGAGAGTGCAAACCAGAGAGTTGCAGAGATCAAAGAGCTGAGAATCTATAGCCTAGAGATATTGGAGAACTGAGAATCCAGAGAATCCAGCAGACTTCTAGGACTCTGAGAACTGCAAGGGCTTTCAGAAATGTGGGAAGGACATAGGTAAGCTGACGGTTAGGATTTGTGAGTGATTGTTTACAGGAAGGCCCTAGCAGGGGGAAAGGTTGCAAGATGACTTGGTTCCTTGCTTTAATATGATGTTATAATTTCCTTGTTGCTACATTGATTTGGGCTTACTGGCTTTGTAATATAATTACTGCTATATCAAATTGGAGTAATTGGTCTCAGAATTTGATACTCTGGTGTCTAAATAAATGTTATACTTCCTCTGCCTTCTACATAGAGAGTTTTTCATACTTTGCGATCCCAAACCATATGGGCATGTTCATGGTCATCTTCGAGGTCATGAATCTTGCTTTACTGATACAAAATCATGTACCCATTTTGAGCTTATCTTGGTATAGTAAGAGGTTGGTGTATCCCTAATTTCTGCCACACTATGTTACAGTCTTCTCAGCAGGTTTTTTTTTAGTCAAATACTGAGTTCTGATCCCAGAAATTGGAGTCTTTGGGTTTTCAAATAGCATATTACAGTACTCATTGACTATTATGTATTGTGTACCTTACCTATTCCAATGATCCAACATACTATTTCTTCACTAGTACCTGATGATTTTGATAACTGATGCTTTATAATATGGTTTTAGATCTGGTATAGCTAGGACGACTTGCTTTGCATTTCTTTTCATTAATTTTTTAAAATATTTTTGACATCTTAAAAATTTTTACCAGGTTAATATTATTATTTTTCTAGCTTTATATAATAATTTGGAGCATGTCAATGAGTAAGTAATTTAATGTTGATGGAATTGTTATTTTTTAATATTAGCTTGGCATACCATGAGCAACTATTAGTTTTCTAATGTGCTTCCACTTGCTGTGACAAGTGTTTTCTAATTTGTGCTCATTTACTTTGTGGGTTTGTCTTGCCAGGTACAATCCCAAATATTTTTCTATTTATTTACCTTTTAAAATAACCAAATTCTTTAAATTTATTTTTAGTTTTAAATATTCATTTCCACAAGATTTTCAGCTACAAATTTTCTCCCCATCTCTACTCTCCCCCCCACACCAAGGTGCCATGAATTCTGATTTCCCCTTTCCTCAATCTGTCTTATCTTCTATTACCCTGCACCATTCCCTTTAATTTTACTTTCTCGTAGGTCAAGATAAATCTCAATACCTCATAGCCTGCATATCTTATTTCCCAGGTATATGTAAAAACAATTTTTTAACTTTTAGAACTTTGAGTTCCAAATTCTGTCACTTCTTCCCTCCCCGCCCACCCTCCATGAGAAGGTAAGTAATTCAACATAGGGCACACATGTGTGATTGTGCAAAACACTTCCATAATAGTCATGTTGTGAAAGACTAACTATATTTTCATCAATAACATCCCTCCCCTTTTATTCAGTTTTCTCCTTTGACCCTATCATTTTCAAAATTGTTTGCTTTTGACTGCCTCTTCCCCCAATCCGCCCTCCCTTCTATCACTCCCCCGTCTCATTTGCCTCTGCTTTCCTGTAGGTTAAGACATCCAGTTGAGTGTGTATGTTATTCCCTCCTTAAGCCAAATCTGACGAGAGCAAGACTCATTCCATTTTATCTACTGTCTCTTCCCTTCCATTACAATAGCTTTTTCTTGCCACTTTCGTGTGAAATAATTTACTCCATTAAATCTCCCTCATTCTCCTTCTCCCAATATATTCCTCTCTCACCCCTTAATTTTATGTTTTAGATATCTTGCTTTCATATTCAGCTCCCCCTGTGCCCTCTGTCTATACATATATATACATATATATGTATATATATATATGCATATATATATATATACATATATATATTCCGTTCAACTATCCTAATACTAAGAAAAAGTTTCATGAGTTACAATTATCATCTTTCCATGTAGAAATGTAAACAAAAACAGGTCAATTTTAGTAAGTCCCATATGATTTGTCTTTCCTGTTTACCTTTCCATGCTTCTCTTGATTCTTATATTTGAAAGTCATATTCCAAGCCCTTAAGTCCCTTAATTTAGAAGCTGTTAGATAATGTATTATCCTAATTGTGCTTCCACAATACTAAAATTGCTTCTTTCTGGATGCTTGCAATATTTTCTCCTTGACCTGGGAACTTTGGAATTTGTCTACAATATTGCTAGGACTTTTCTTTTGGGGATCTTTTTCAAGAGGCGACTGCTGATCATGGTTTTCAGGTAGTCCAATAATTTTAATTTTTAAATTATCTCTCCTGGATCTATTCTCCAGGTCAGTGGTTTTTCCAGTGAGATATTTCACATTGTCTTCCATTTTTTTCATCCATTTGGTTCTGTTTTACAATTTCTTGATTTCTCATAAAGTCACTAGCTTTTAATTGCTCCATTCTAATTTTTAAGGCAGTATTTTCTTCATTGGTCTTTTGGATCTCCTTTTCCATTTGACTAATTCTGCCTTTTAAGGCATTCTTTTCCTCGTTGGCTTTTTGGAGGTCATTTGCCATTTGGTTTAGTCTATTTTAAAGGTGTTATTTTCTTCAGTATTTTGGGGGGTCTCCTTCAGGAAGTTGTTTACTTGTTTTTCATGATTTTCTTGCATCACTCCCATTTCTCTTCCTAATTTTTCCTCTGCTTCTCTTACTTGATTTTCCAAATCCTTTTTGAGCAATTCCATAGCCTGTGACCAATTCTTATTTTTCTTGGAGACCTTTGATGTAGGATCTTTGACTTTTCTGACTCCTTCTGGCTGTATATTTTGATCTTTGTCACCAAAGGAAGGTTCTATAGTCTTAGGTCTTTTATAATGCCTGCTCATTTTCCCAGCCAATTACTTGACTTTTGAGCTTTTTGTCAGGGTATGACTTCTTTCAGAGTGGAGAGTGCTCTGTCCCAAGCTTCAGGGTTTTTACACTGCTTTTTTCAGAGCTACTTCTATTGTGAGGTAGTATGATACTCCTCTCCTGGCCTGTGCTCGGGTCTGTGAGTGATCTCAAGCATTCTTTTCTGCTGTGTAACTACCAGGAGTACTCCTTCTCCACAAGCTCTGTGACACTAACACTCCTCCTCCCCCAAGGACTGCCAACCAGGACTTCTTCCCAGATCCAACAGGGTAAAGCTAGAGAATGCACCCTTGATGCCTTGATGCCATTAAAGAGATCCCTACACTCTTGATCTGATCAGCCATTTGATTTCTTCTCCCCCCACCCCCCTGCCCACCATCTGTGGGTCTGCAGCTGCAGGAGCAGCTGCAATTGCTGCTGCTGCTGCTGCCACTGTCTCTGCCAAAGCTGGCACTACCTCCACCACCCTGAAGCTGGGCCCAGACCACACACTTCTCTCACTCAGGTCCAATAGTTTTCCCAGTGACCCACTCAATTGTCTTGGACATTTGTGGGTTGAAAAGTCTGGTCTAGACACTGCCACCACTCAGTGATTCAGGGCCCTGAGGCCTGCTCTGTCAGGCCTCCTCAGGCCTGGTCTCTTCCGGCACAGTCCACATTTAGCAGCCCTCTGCTCCCAGTATGTTGCTAGAGACTTTTACCAGCAATCATCCAGGCCATCTTGGGCTGGAGACTTGTTTCACCCTGTCATTTGTTGGGTTTTGTAGCTGTAGAATTTGTTTAGAGTCATTTTTTACAGGTGTTTGTAGGGATTTGGGGGAGAGCTTAAGTGTGTTCCTGTTTTCAAGCCACCACCTTGGCTCTGCCCCTCTGAAGAGGTTAAAGAAAAATGATGATGCTAGGGAACTATGGGTTTCTAGGGGTGCTTGAGACCTCAAAATACCTATACGCCAGGTCCTGTTGAAAGAATTCAGCTCAAACCTTCTCAGCCAAGGGAAAATACAAAGTTTATTAAGGTTTTGATATAATGGGCTGTCTTAAGAAATCCCATCCTTTGTGATGCCTGTTTTCACAAGCAGGCCAGATAAAATCTACTGAGCTAGATTGAATCTGAGAGCCTTCATGATGACAAGATGGAGATTATATACACAAAGATTGTGGGAGGGTTTGAGGAGTGGTCTTGGAGTGACTAGAGGAGGGGTTTAGGGAGAGTCTTGAGGAGTCTAAGGAGGAGCTTGATGGGACCTGGATGAGGTCAGACTCCAGGGACTAGGATGAAGTCAACCTCCAGGAACCAAGAGAATGGGATTAAGGGTGGGAAGTAGCTGAAGGCATGGATATTGATAGTATGAAGTGGACCTAATGATAATGTAAAGTTATAGCCTTAGGCCAAGGCCAGATCAAGTGGGAAGATTCAAGGAGAGTTCAAGGGGGCTCCCAGAGACTGTATTCCAGGTTCAAGGGGGTTCCAGAGACTGTGCCCTTATCATTTCCCCATCAAACAAATAGGACCCAAATTCCTTTGGGGTCCAAGGGGGTTCCACCACAGTTTAAACCCCCCATCACCTCCATAAGTAAAATTTTATAATGTCTACAGTAACTTTAAATGGAACTTCTCTTTCTGTCTCTTGCTATAGGGCTTTGCTAGTAATATGTGGAAATGCTGATAATTTATATGGGTTTATTTGATATACTGCAACTTTGCTAATTTTGTTAATTTTTTCAAGTAGTTTTTCAGTTGATTTTCTAGGATTCTCTAAGTATACCATCGTATCATCTGCAAAGAGTAATAGCTTTATTTCTTCATTGCCCATTTAATTCCTTCCTTTTCGTTTTCTTCTGTTATTGCTAAAGCTAATATTTCTAGTACGATATTGAATAACAGCAGCAATAATTGACATCTTTATTTTACCCCTAATCTTATTGGGAAAGTTCCTAGTTGATCCCTTCTAGCAACAATGTTGCTAGCAGCTACTGTGGCTGTGTAAGACTAACAACAACCAGCACAGAGGACTGTCAACACAGGTTCTTTTGATCTGCTTTTCTAAGGAAAGCAGCTTTAAGGGATTAACAATCTCAGTTTAATCAAACATACATATACCATTCGCTTAGTTCAGGGGCAAAAGAGCAGCCCCCTGAACTTCAAGGGAAATACAAAGAGAAATTATAAACATCAACAGACAAACCTTGTCTGATTCAAATCACAATATACGGTTACCAGAGAAGCACAATATCTGTCTGGGTTTTCAAAGCTGGGGGGCAGTTACAATGGCTTGCCTAGGGTCTCAACATTCTTTCCATGAGTGAGCCTCAAAAGTCCACCACCAAGATTCCAACAATTATACCCTTTTCGGAGCACTGAGGGCTCTAACCTCACCCAGGCTCAAATCATATACAAGTCAATGACTCCTGATTACCTTGGTATTGAGAAATAGCTGTGAAATATTCCAAAACAAAGACATCAAAAGGTTTTCCACCCATTCAAACATCTTTCTGCTTATGTCATGGCTTTTAAAATTAAGTTCTTTTCCTGGGGCACAGGGAGCATTTTTCCAAGCTTATTGTGCTGTGGGCCAGGAGTCTGGTTACTGGCTTTGTGAGCTGGGGTCTTATCTGCTGGGGGCTCACTCACTGTGTTAGGATGGCCTGCCCTAGTGGCACTGTGGTTGCCTAGTTTTCTGGGCTGTCAACTAGCCTTCTGTACTGTTGCTAGAGGGCTCAAAGCTGGCCTGCTGTGCCACTGGCCTGCAGAACCAGTACTGAGGTGCCTTGTTTGCTCGTCTAGGCTGTGGGTAAAATCCTCCTGCTAGCTTGCCCTGAAACCATCTGCACTGGGCTGTGCTCCCCTTTTACCCATGTGACAGACCTTTCCCAAAGTCCTTCTAAGTTATCTTAAGCTAGAAAATTGTTTCATTCTTTTTCTTTGGGCTGTGTCATTCCAGAATCCATTTAGAGGCTTGATTTAACCTTGTTTCTGAGGGATACTAGGGAGAGCTCAGGCAATGTCCTGGCTTCTCTCCACTTCTTATCAACTAATTCTTATATACCATAGGTTTCAATGCTTTCCCCTTAATCACACAGCATTCTGGTTATTTTTCATGTTGTCATTATATATACTCTAAAGGTTACTGAAACTGCACTAGAAACAGCAACAACAACAACAAGAAGAACAACAAAAACCCTTTCCCCCCTTATTCAGAGTTACCGTCATATGTACAAGGGACTGATAATCAATTATGTTATCAGCTGCAAAGAATTTACCATTAATCAGAAAAGTAAAACATGGAGGACCCTATTCCTGAGTCCTGTGTCAGAAATCTAGAATCAAGATAACTGAAACATTCTCTATATGCCCACTCTAGAAAACAAAATACATTTGTTGCTAATGATGACTTTTCCTCTCTGATACAAGGTTAGACACCACAAAACTAATTTTTATTTTTTTTTAATTCAAATTCAGTGACCCAGAATCATGCCAATGAAGCAGATGAAATAGCCATAGCATCAAGAACTGGAATAGGTTTCTATCCAACAGTATTCCAAAGGTAGCCATGACTTTTATTATACAAGAAAGTTAGTCCTAGAGAATTGATGTGTCTTGAACAGGCTTAGGTAGTTCAGTAGCAGATCCAAAATTACAAATCTGATTTTCTGACTCAAGCTTTATTGTACCATACTGTTATTGAATTTGTGATGAGAAGTTACTGATAGAAATTACCTCCTTAAGAAGATTCCACAACATTGTTAGAATTTTTCTTTATTCCAGTGACCATTTCAATTTGTAGTCATAATTTTAGAGTTGAGGTCACATCAGCTGAGTTACCATTTTAATTTTAAAAACATTTTGATTCCAAGGCAAGTATTTTTTTCCTGGTTCATGAAAGAAACATATAAAGAATAGACAGAAATAGCTTAAGAGGTCAAGTAGTTTTTCACCTTGCCAGTATAGGACTGCTTTTTACAACATACCCTCCAGTGTTTTGTCCAGTATAATTTTAAATATCTCTCTTGATAAGATTTCCCCTACTTCCCTTGGGATACTATCCTGTAATATGATTTACAATTATTCTATTGATAAGGAAATGCCAGTTTTCCAGTTTTAATTCACCATATCAAGTTCTCCAATATTACTTAAAAAAAGTAATCCACTCCTCATAATGTTTATATTTCATGGTCTTCTAGATTCTCACCATATTCTACCTTTCCCTATTATTTTATGATTGCCAGCATCCACCCCTAGAATTCTTCATAAAGTTACATAAGTACCCTCATGTGGAAGGAGACAATTTCTTTTGTGATTTACTTTGGATTTCTTCCATTCTGTACTTATAAAACATTAATCTCTTAGAAATCTTAGGCTATTTAAATTCAATTTCAGAAGGTACATGGGTGTATGCTGAGGCCTTTTGCTTCATTTTTCATTTCTTCTATTCACAAGCTACATTAAAGTTCTCTTTTTTCATACTAAAAGTCAAATAATTGCCTTTGTCTATTTTCACATCATATTTCTCATGTCATATAGAATGTATAAATTTTATTTTTTCCTTAGATGTTGACAGTTAGATTTATACACATTAAAGAGTTAGCACAATTCCCAAACTAAGACTTTATCTTCTAATATTTCAACATATGTGTGAGTTCATTTGTATGGACTCCTCTTCTAAACATAGAGATTGTAACCAATGATGCCTTCTCATTCTGGGCTATTATTTTTCTGCTTTATTTCCAAAAATTCTTGAAAGAGAATATATCCAATACACTGGGGGATTTCCTCTATGTCTTTCAATAGGTATTAAGTATTGTTGCCAAACTAATACTTCCCATGTCTTACTCCTCTCTATATGATCAATCTAATTCCTATTCCATTTTTGCATGCTATGCAAAACATCTTTTATTCCTCCTCTTAAACCTAAGTCATGATGGGTAAGATGTTGTAGCCTACTTAAATCTACCTTGTGACTTTACAATGCCCTCTGAAATTTGATACTTCAGAAATTTTGGTGTTCCATGATTCTCAAGCATCTAGCATCACTGGACAAATATCGATGCTTATAAATTTAAACTATTATGCAAGGTACAGCTTGAGATTCTAGAAATCACTGCCTAATTTCCCAAATATGATCTTTCTCATTCTCTTTCTTGGGGAACTTATTTCAAAAAGAATGTAATACTCCTTCCATTTAAAATTTTAGTCACAACAAAAATTTGATTTGCAGTACATATCTAGGATATGTCTTACTGGAAGTCAGGGAATTACCTGAGTCAGGAAAATGTGAATTTAAATTCAGTCTCAGATCATGCCTAGATACATGACACTGGGCAAATCACTAAGCCTCTATCTACCTAAATTTAGTATGCAGGTAAAAAAAGAAGTAGTACATGGATAACAGAAGCCATGCAAAAGAATATGCAGATCTGATTACATTCATTTCTCAAGTCTTACACCTCACAGTTAAGTAGTTAGTCATACACATTGGCAGGATGAATGGTTCACATAAGCAAACAAACAAGAAGAATAAAAAAGAAAACAAAAAAAGAACTAGGGACTTGTTTCAAAAAAGAATGAAATGTTCTGCTATAATCTATGGATATTGTGCTATATTTGTGTCCCAGTTACACTCCAGTAATATATTATATCATGTACATAAAAACTAAAAGTTTATCTACATCCTAGAAAAAAATAAGGAGATGGAGAAACACATTTCTGTTCTCTATTGATGGAATCCTAAAGCTGCCCCCAGTCTCAATATTCTAACTTACTTATGGGCCACACTTAACAGCATGCCCACTCCCTCTAACTGGCCACTGCCACAAAATCCAGTCCACAAATTTGAATATTTGTGTTTTTGTACACAGTCATAATCATTTCATTCATTTAGGCCAAGGCAGGACCACAATGCCTAACTATCTACCTTGAACAGACAGGACCACAATACCTAGGCCATCAGAGAGCATCATGACCAGGATGTTTGACCACCAAACCATAGAAATGACCCCACCTCCTATTACATAATACCTTAGCAAGCCCCTCCTGCCTTTCTAATATCAATCATATACCTATATTCTATGTAAATTTGATTGTGTAATCAGCATCATGCTCCCTACAGAATTGACTGTCTTATCTTACAGAAATTGCAAGTTCCCCTAAGGAACTTAGCCACTCACCAGAGCATGAAACCACAAATCCATAATAAATCTCTCTAACTGTCCTGGAGTTGGCCTGAGTCTTTGAAATTATTTGAGTCATTTTGCCACATCACAACCTGACCCTCGTCACTATAGTATCAAGGAAACAAATATCCCTAAAATGAGTCGAAGAAGTTCTTTAAGAAGAAAGAAAAAGGAAAATTAAGTTCAGAGGAGGAAGCAAATTCACACATATGTCAGGAAAAAGAAAGGCTGAGTTACAGAGAAAGGAGGGAAACAGAAAGAACATTAAAATTGGGAAGTTTATATTTCTTCAAGAGAAAGGAAATGGACCCACCTACTTCTTATGATCCAACAAATAATGATGTGGCTCCATAGAGCAATATTACCTGATTGTTCAGATGAGAAAGATTACCCCATACTTGTGAGTGGAACAAATAAATGTAGTATGTTTGATGAAGATGGCCACAGACACAACTATGTTCTTACCTAAGCAACATAAAGGTCTGCTCTTTTCCTGGACTGTGTTTCTGTGATGTGATGAAAGAACCATCCTAAATTATTAGACCTAATGGTTGAAAGGTATAACCTCACTTAGGTGGGGACAACTTGTTGCTGATTCCCAGAACCATTTCTCTCGCTTCCCTGAATAGTTCTGTATCTCTCCTTCCTCTATCTTTCTCAAACCATGTTAATATAAAGTCTATAATTTGGGAAAAGCAAAATTATCTCTGAGTTGTGATCTAAAAATGTATATATTTATAATTTTACTCTCACTGAAAAATAAGCTATTTGGGAGAAGTATACTGCTCATTACCATTGTGTTTTGGTCATTCTTTCTTTAGCTCACAGACTCTTCTAAGATTCTCAACTGCATTGAACTTGCTTTTCTATTACTGAATAATGACCTTGTAATTACACCATTTCTGGGATAAATTGTATCTCTACTGGCTTTTGATAGTGAATGAATATTCAAAAGCATGAAAATTATCGATCATCATCTTTAAAAGCATTCTCCTAGTAGCTATTTTGTTTGGATTCCTTCATCTTATCAAGTTTTCCCTATAATCTATGTAAGCACATGCAAACAATGTTTACTCATGTGCCTTCAATTGCTTTGAAATTTTAAAAGTCATTCTTTGTTTACCACAGATTCTATATTTATAGGACTTTGGACCATAGATTTCAGGAAAGGTGATATATAACAAAATTACATAAATCCACTTGAATTCATCTTTTACTAGAAAATTAACATGTCATTGGTTTGGAAAACAAGAAATGTAATTTGTAATACAGACTCTTCCTGAGTTTTTATAAGGAACTGAACAATTATTAATATCTATGTGACAGCATCAGGCTTTGTCACAGAAATACAAGTACTAATTTGATGTTGCAAAGCATTGCCTTTATGTAAGTGAGTAATTATCTGGGTAGTGTCAATGCCATTTTTCAATGGTGCAAAATTTAACTTACAAACATTTGTTTTAAAATATCCTCACTTGAAATTCATGATAATTTACTAAGATTTTAATTTTACTAAAAACATATATCCTAAAGGTTGTCATACTTTTTGTTACTGTTGCTCACATGTTACTAGTCAAATAAAATAGTTGAAAAGAATGGCTGGGGCAAAATATGATGCATCTCTAAGATAGATTTCTTAATTTTACTTTAAGCCAGGGGTTCACATAAATTAGGGAAATTGTCCTGCTTTTATTTTTCTAATGTCTTTAACCTCCAAAACATGCTATATTTTAAAATATCTAAAAGAAAATGAAAGAAAGTGTGTGAATTATGTTAATGAAAATGACAAATTCCACAGTTCTTGACATTCTACAAGTTGTAATTATAGCAATCCTAGCATTTAAACAACAAAATTATTCTGTTATATAAAATACTCTCTAGTTCTCTCAGGCAACTATTATATGAATATAATGACTTCATTTTAAAGAGATTGTAATTCTTCTGAAGTTATTGTGATTCAGTCAAAGGGAGCTATTAGGTCATTGGCTTCCAAAGTTTTTGATTGCACACACCATTAACAAGAAAAAATAAACTCTCTGTCTCTCTGTCTCTTCATATATATACACACATACATACATACACATACATATACATATATATTTTTATAAATTATATGCATTTACTTTTTAATATTTTATTTTTCCACATACGCGTAAAAACAATTTATATATATATATTAATATTGAGTCTGAAATTTTTCCCTCCTCTTCTTACTCAATATAGGTTATACATGTACAGTCATGGAAAACATATTTCCACATTAGTCATGCTGAGAAGCAAAACACAGACTAGAGGAGGTGGAACCAAGATGGCAAAATAAAGGCATAAACTCTCCTGAACTCTCCCCTAAACCCCTCCAAATACCTTTAAAAAAACACCAAATTCTAGAGCAGAAGAATTCACAAAAATACAGAGTGAAACAAATTTCCAAGCCAAGACAATTTGGAAGGTCAGCAGGAAACGTTGTTGTACCAGGGTGAGAGAGGAATGCAGTCCAGCACCGGCCACTACAGTGCAGATGGGGCCCAAGCAAACCTGGAGCAGAACTTTGGGTGAATAAATCCCTGCCAGCAGCAGTGATTTCCAGATATCTCAGCTTATAAACACCAAACACAACTTAGAAGGCCAGGAAGAAGGGTCTGTCACACCTGGGTGAGAGTGGAGCTCAGTCTTGTGCAGGGTATAGCTGCACAGCCTCTGCCCCAACTAACCAGGAGCATACCTTGGGAGTTACTGAATAAACAGCAGCAGCAGCAGCAGCAGCCTTGGCTGTTTCTGGAGATCTTAGCCCACAGATGGTAAGGGGATTGTCAATCAACTGGCTGCAAAGGGACCATAAAGGTCTTTTTACTATCACTAAGGCATACACAGATCTGCATCCCACTCCTGGGAGACAATCCTAGGATGAGGAGGAGCACTAGCATAACAGAGCTTGCAGCAACAGCAGAGCAGAGACACCCCTCCCAGTTCCAGGGCTGAAAAAATTGCCTGTGGATGCTCATGAACCAGAGCACAGCCCAGGAGAGTAGTAAACACCTTTTCATGGATCATACCACCTTGGAAGAACTGAAAACTTTCAGGTCTATAGAAGCATTTCTGTAAACAACTGCACAAAAATCCTGAAGTTTGGAAAAGTTTACTCTCCACCTTGGAAATAAAGCCCTACTTTAACAAACAGTTAAAAGTCAAGTAATAGGCTGGGTAAATGAACAAAAAGTGGAAAAAAAACCCACTCTGACTGTGGAAAACTATGATTACAAGGAAGATCAAACTACACACTCAGAAGAAGACAACAAAGATAAAGCTCTTACATTGAAAGCCTCCAATAAAACAATGAATTGGTCTCAGGCCATGGAAGAGCTCAAAAAGGAATTTGAAAATCAAGTAAGTACAGTAGAGGAAAAATTGGGATGAGAAATGAGAGTGACACAAGAACATCATGAAAAATGAGTCAACAGCTTGGTAAAGGTGACCTGAAGAAAATAACACCTTAAAAACAGACTAGGCCAAATGGTAAAAGAAGTCCAAAAAGTCAATGAGGAGAAGAATGCCTTAAAAAGCCAAACTGACCAAATGGAAAAGGAGGTCTAAAATCTCACTGAAGAAAACAATTCCTTAAAAATTGGAATGTAGCAGATGAAAGCCAATGAGTTTATGAGAAATTAAAAAACAATAAACCAAAACCAAAGAATGAAAAAAAGAAAAGAATGTGAAATTCCTCATTGGAAAAACAACTAACCTGGAAATTAGATCTCAGAAAGATAATTGAAAAAATGATTAGACTACCTGAAATCCATGATCAGAAAAAGAACATGATCATAATCTTTCAAGAAACTGTCAAGGAAAACTGTCCAAATATTCTAAGAACAGGAGGTAATATAGAAATGGAAAGAATCCACCTATCACCTCCTGATTGAAAACAGCCAGGAATATTGTGCCCAAATTCCAGAGTTCCTAGTTCAAGAAGTAAATATTGCAAATAGCCAGAAATAACCAACTAAACTGTCATGGAGCCTGAGTTGGGATAACAAAAGATTAAGCAATTCCTATGTTAAAGGATCAGAGGGCTTGGTATATGATATTCCAGAGGTTCAAAGGAGCTAAGATTACAATTAACAATGACCTTTCTGGCACAACTCAATATATTCCTTCAAGGTTGAAAAATAATCATTCGATGAGATAGAGGACTTTCAAGTTTTCTTGAGAAAAGATCAGAAGTGAATAGAAAATTTGACTTTCAAATACAAGACTCAAAAGAAACATAAGAAGGTAAACTGGAAAGGGAAATATTGAGGGACTTAAAGTTAAACTTTATATTCCTACATGGGAAGATGATATTTGTAACTCAGAAAACTTTTCTCATTATTAGGGTAGTTAGATGGAGTATATATATATATATATATATATATATATAGAGAGAGAGAGAGAGAGAGAGAGAGAGAGAGAGAGTACACAGGTGTGAGTTGAATATGAAGAGATGATATCTAAAAAAATAAGTTAAAGGGTGAGAGAGGAATGCACTGGAAGAAAGAGAAAATGTGAAGCAGATGGGATAAATTATCTCACATAAAATAGGCAAGAAGCATCTTTTAAAATGGAGTGAAAGAGGGGGGAGGTGAGGGAGAATGAATGAACCTTACTCTCATCAAAATTGACTCAAAGAGGCAATAATATATATACTCAATTGGGTATAGAAATCTATTTTACCCTATAGGAAAGTAGGAGGGGAAGGGAGTAAAAAAGAGAGAGTGATAGGAAGAGCAGATTGGTGGAGGAGGTAGTCAAAAGGAAAACAGTTTTGAGGAGGAAAAGGATGAAAGGACAGAGAGAAGAGAATAACTGGGGGAGGGAGACATTAGATGGAGGGAAATATAGTTAGCAATATCAACTGTGAAAACAGTTTTGAAGCACGTTTCTCTGATAAAGGCATCATTTCTTAAACATATAGAGAACTGAGTCAAATATTTAAAAATAGAAGCTATTCCTTAATCGATAGATTAAAAATGTCATTAGTTTTCAGGTGATATATCTATAGTCATATGAAAAAATGCTCTAACTCCCTATTGATTGGAGAAATACAAATTAAAATGATTCTGGGGTACTACCTCATACCTATTAAATTATATATATGTAAATACACACAGAGAGAGCTATTTCAATTTGTGTATTTCAAATTTAGTAATTTATAATATTATTACCTATGACTGCAGATAGCTTTGATTTCTTTATAAGAAAACTGCCTGTTCATATCATTTGACTGTATATCAATTGAAGAATGAGCTGTATTCTTATAAATTATATATATATATATACAATTATATTACAATTCTTTATATATTTGTGAAATGAAGCATTCATCAAAGAGACCTGGTATATTTTTTCAGTTATGATTACTGTGTGTTTATCTCTATCCTATTTCCCCTTACGTAGTCTTCTCTCTTTCCTTTCAACCTGTTTCTCCTCTAAAGTGTTTTGCTTATGACCACTATCTCAATGAATTTGCCCTCCCTTATATCAGCGCTATTTTTCTTTCTCATCCTCATTCTATCCTAATCCCCTGTAGAGTAAGGTATATCTTTATACCCCACTGAATACTTACGTTATTCTCTCTTTGAGCCAATTCTGATGAGCATAATCTTCAAACATGCTGTGCTACTCTCCTCTCTACTGCTCCACAGTAAAATTCTTTTCTCCTTTTTATGTGATATAATTTACCCCCATTCTACCTCCACACTTCACACTTCTCCTAGTGTATCCCTCTTTGTCACTCCCTAATTTTATTTTTCCTAGGAAACATCCAATCTTAGTAAAGTAAGATCTATGTTCTCTGTCTAGATATACTCCTAATTGCCCTAATAATAGGTTGTTTGGAGTTACAAGTACCATATTCTCATGTAGGAATCTGATCTATTTAACCTTCTATAAATTTCTTATGATTTCTCTTTCCTATTTAGCTGTTTATTCTCCTCTTGAGTCTTTTGTTTGAAAGTAAATTTATTTCTTTTGCTTTGTTCTGTTTTAAATTGAGCTTTGGTTTTCTCATCAGGAATGCTTGAAAGTCCTCTATTGCATTAAATTTCCATTTTCATCTGAAAGATTATTATTTAGTTTTGCTAGGTACATGATTCTTGGTTGAAATTCTGTCTCTTTTACCCACCCACCCAGAAAATCACATCCCACATCCTCTGATCCATTAATATAGAAACTACTAATGTCTTATGTGATCCTAAATGTGGCTTCATGATTTTTAAATTGTCTCTTTTGGCTAGTTTTGATATAGTTTCCTGACATGGGAGGTCTAGAGTTTAGCTACAAGATCACTGAAGACTTTCATTTTAAATCTCTTTTGATAGACAGTTGGTCTTTTCTTAAATTTTTATATTACTTTCTGGATCTAAGATATCAAGGAAGTTTTTTTTTTAATAATTTCTTGAATAGTGATGTCTAAGCTTTCTATTTCATCATGACCTTCATGTAGGCCAATAAGTCTTAGGTTATCACTCCTCAATCTTTTTTTTCCCATATCAGTTGTTTTTTGTAATGAGGTATTTGATATTTCTTCTTTTTCCATTCTTTTTTATTTTGTTCCATTATGTCTAATTGAGTCATTAGCTTCCACTTGCCATTTTCTAATTTTTAAGGAATTATTTTTTGTGGTGAGCTTTTCTGCCTTTTCCATTTGGTCAGTTCCACTTTTGAACAAATTCTTTTCTTTAGTGAATTATTGTACACACTTTTCCATTTGGCTAATTTTCCTTTTCAAGGAGTTCTCTTCAGTGAATTTTTATTCATAATTTTCCCATGTGGAAAATTAATTTTTTAAGGAGTTCACTTCAGCAGATAGTTGAGCCTCTTTGACTATTTGGCCTATTCTGTTTTTAAAGTGTTATTTTCTTAAGTATTTTTGTGCCTCCTTTATAAAGTTGTTGATGTTTTTTCTATGATTTTCTTTGGTCCCTCTCATATTCTTTCCCAATTTTTCCTCTTCCTTGCTTATTTTTTTTTACATTGTTTTCTGAGTTATTCCAAGAATTCTTTCTGGGCCTGAGACCAATTCACATTTTTCACTAAGGTTTTTAACAAAGCTCTTTTGACTTTGTTTTCTTCTTCTGAGTTTATGTTTTGATTTTCCCTATCATCATAGTAAGTTTCTAGGGTTAGGTTCTTTTGGTTGTTTTCTCATTTTCCAGCCTATTTCTTGACCTTTATGTTAAATTTGGGCTCTTCTCCCTGGTTGGAGAGGGCACTGTCCCACATTTCAAGATTTTTTGTGCTGCTGTTTTCAGAGCTAGTTCTGGGGGTTTTATTAATTTTCAGTTCTTCCAAGGTAGTATGAGCTAAGGAAAAGTGTGAATACTGTTCTTTTGGCCTCTGCTCTGGTATGTGAGTAATGACACAAACTCCTTTCTAAGTTGGTACTGTGAGCAAGGTCTCTGATTCCCTTTAAATGCTTGCTCTACTGTGTTAGTTATCCTTTTCATGCTGGAACTATGGCCTTAAACTGGATATAAACAGTGCAACAGAGTTCTGCACTCAGTGCCAGCAAGCATACCCCTCTAATTTTCTCCTAAAAAGCTGTAATACCCCTTAATAGTATGTCAGCTGAGAAGACAATACTGCTGCTAATTCAATTATCCCCAAGGCCTCTTGCAGGCTTGTCTAGGTGCACCTTGCACTAGGCTTCAGTCCATTTTCACCTCACTGAAACAGACCAAACACACCCTTTTAAATTATCTTGGGATGGAATTTTTAACCCATCCTTTTGTTGATTCTGCTGCTCCAGAATTCATTTAGAGGCATTATTTTAACTTTTTTGAGAGTAATTGAGGAAGCCCCAGCCCTTACTGCTCTATCTTAGCTCCACTTCCCCACTATGTACATTTTCGAGGAACTTTGTAAATTATAAAAATAGAAATACGTATTTAAAAAAGAATGAGATAAAATGAAATATTTGATATGAGTTAACAAGATTCTAATGGATTTTGTTGGTTAGGGGAATAAGACCAATAATTTTGGAAAACTACTTTTGCAACTCCAAGAAGGAGAGACTAGACTCATGGAGAGACTTAAAGCAGGGATATTGAGTTATCAGTTGGGGGGCTTCTGTAATAGTCTAGAGAAAAGGTCTATGATGATGACCTGACCTTGAGTGGCTACTATGTGGACAGACATAAGGAGACATATTCAAGAGACATTAAGCAAGTAAAAATGACTAGATTTGTCAATTGATTTAATATGTAGTGTGAGTGATAATGATACTGAGGTCATAAGCCTGCATGACTAAAAAGAATGGCAGTGGTTTTGACATTAAGAGTGAAAATCAGAAAAAAAAAAGTGATCTTTTGGGGAAATATAATGTAATGAAATCTACAACGTAGATCACAACTCATCCATACCTACTGTGTGACTTATTCCATTCTCCCAGAAAATGAAGGTGATAGGAGATGAGGAATTTTTATTCATCATCTGTTATCCAGGCATAGGGTGTGGACATGCTTGATGGGGTAGGGAATTTAAGTAGCTTAAATCTGGAACCTGATTCAAGTTAGGTTACAACTGCTTGGACAAACTCATTCCCAGTGTCATTGCTAGAAACAAGCAGCAGAAGGAGTGGAATGGGGAAAGTGTTGAGTTAAAATGAATGAATACAATGGTAGTTGTGGTGGAAACTACATCATGATTTATTGGTCACACATCCCTTCAGGGTATACCACAACCTGCAGGGATACACAGCCCCCAAGTTTGAAATTATTGCTCTGGTTCATCTTATAAACATTGCATACTTTGAAATTTGAGTAATATTCTAATCAGCACAAGAGAAACATATGGTTATGTACTAGATGTTACTAAGGAAAATAAGAATACTACAGAAAATTAGAATATTGGATAATGTTTTGGATAACTGTCTCCATATTGAATTATTTAAAGTTTGTGGAACATTGGAATGATTGCACTTATATTTTGAAGAGGGGCACATTGCTGGATCAAGAAATATCAATGGAAAAGAAAGTATCAAATTGATACTTAAAAAAAAATTACATTATATTAGTCCCTAAACTGTTTTCCTATTGTTACCTGGGCAAAATGAATAGAACTTCTACTTTCCAACACACATTCCTCATATTGTGCATTGACCTTTACAGGTTTCCCTCTCTTCAGAATTATAAAATATTCAAGTTTCATAGGAACTCAAGATTCATATGTCTATGAAATCTTTAAAAAGCCACATGAATTTCAATATAATTGAGTACCTTTGTAGACCTATGTGGTTCATTTTATGAATTTAAGAAAATTATTCTGAGAAAGGCTTCATAATCTTCACCAGCCTTACTAAGGGGCACATCACACACACAGCCCCACCCCTTAGCCCCCCACACACAGTTATAATAAGCCCCAGTCTAGTCCAGTTTGTACTTGAACAAGACTATTTAGAATATCTCTGACAACTGGAAGTCCAAATTTTACTTAAACACTTCCCACCTTCTAAAGAAGCTTATATCCTTTTCTTTTGCACAAGTATACTTGATAAGAAAATTTTCTTTTCACGTAGCCCAATTCTATCTTTCAGCAACTTCTAGTTCACAGTATTATTTCCCTTTAGTTCCACATCCTATGAAGCTAAATGCATTTTTGAGCATTAAGGTCTCTAGCTTGCTATCTTTATTATTCATATTGCATAGAACTAAGTGTTAATTGCTCTGTCTCTGTCTCTCTCTGTCTCTCTTGGGTCTCTGTCTCTGTTTCTGTCTGTCTGACTCTGTCTTTCTGCCCCTCTCTATCTCTGTCTGTCTCTTCCTCTCTCCTATTTTATACATACTAATTTGTGTGGAATTTGGATAAAATGACATATGTGAACAATTTTTTCCTTCCTCCTGTTCTATTGTCAGTTTAAAGTCTAAAATCAGATTTATGAGGCTTGAGTTGGGGTTGAGTGTGGTTGAGCAAAGATGGGGGAAAATCCAATAAGGTGCCTTAGCTCTCCCCAGTTTCTCTCAGAAACAAAATTAAATACAACATCTAAAAGAATTCTGCAATAACAGAATCCACAAAAATATAGTGAAGCAGTTTCCAAACCCAAAATAATGGTAGATCCTTAAGGAAGGTCTGTCTCACTTAGGCGAAAGGGGAGTGTAGCCCAGTGCAGGTGGTGTTCAGGCAAGCCAGAAGGAGGCTTTCAGCCACAGCACAGATCAGCAACCAAGGGCCCATGGTTTGGGCTCAATAAGCCAGTGGAATACCAGGCCAGCTCTGAGTTGTCCAGCTATAGTACAGCAGGCAAACTGCCAGTTCCAGAATGCAAGATACAGCAGGCACAATTAGATTGTGCCACCCTAGTGCAATGGGTAAATTGCCAGCCCCAGATGTCCTGAAACAGAAAATCATTGACCATACCTATGGCTCTCAGTGCAAGAAGCTTGGGACAGTATCCCCTGTACCTCAGAAGCAGAGCTGACCTTTTTAGAAAATGAGCAAAAAAAGGAGCCCTAACAACAACAACAAAAAAACTACAATGGTAAAAGGCAAGATTAAAACACAAAATCGGAAGAGGACAACAATGTCAAAATGTCTACAGGCTGCAGCAGTGGCAGCATCTGCTTCTGGAGTTCCAGGCCCACAGATAGTGGGGGAATCAAGTGGTTGAACAGAGCGGGACTGCAGGGATCTCTTTGCAGGTGTTGAGGCAGTATTCTTTTGATTTGTTCTGCTTGGATCTGAGTTGTAGTCCTGGGTGGCAGTATTGTGGTGAGTAGGAACCCTGGTGTTGCAGAGTTCGTGGCAGCAGTGGAGAGGGAATTCTCTTCACAGGCAGAAAAGAGTGTTTGAGGTCACTCACAGACTAGAGCACAGACCAGGAGAGGAGTAACACCTCAAAGGAGATAGGATTAAAACCAAGAATGACCTACCCAGCAAAACTAAATATAATACTTCAGGCGGAAAATGGAAATTCAATGAAATAGAGGACTTTCAACACTTCATACCAGCTCAGAAGAACTGAAAATTTACAAGTGCCTAGAAGTAGCTCTGTAAATATCTGAGCACAACCCCTGAAGCTTGGGAGAGAGTGCTCTCCACTCTAGAAGTAAAGTCCTACCTTGGCAAAGAGCTCAAAAGTCAAGTAGTTAGCTGGGCAAATGAGAAGGCAGCATAAAAAAAACAAAACAGACTCTAGAATCTTACTTTGATGACAAAGAAGATCAAAACATACAACCAGAAGACAACAAAGTGAAAGAACCTAAATCCAAAGACTCCAAGAAAAATATGAATTAGTCACATTGGAAGAGCTTAAAAAGGATTTTGCAAATCAAGTAAGACAAGAAGAGGAAAAATTGGAAAGAGAAATGAGAGTGAAATAAGAAAATGATTAAAAATGAGTCAACAGCTTGCTAAAGGAGACACAAAAAATACTGAAGAAAAAAATACCTTAAGAACTAGACTAACCCAAATGGCAAAAGAAGTCCAAAAAGCCAATGAGGAGAAGATTGCCTTAAAAAGCAGAATTGGACAAATGGAAAAAGAGGTGCAAAAGCTCCCTGAAGAAGATAATTCCTTAAAAATGAGAATGGAGCGAATGGAAGCTAATAACTTTATGAGAAAACAGAAAATTATAAAACAGAATCAAAAGAATGAAAAAAAATAGAAGACAATGTGAAATATTTCATTGGAAAGAAAAAGAATAGACATTATCTTTCAAGAAATTAAGAAAGGAAAACTTCCCTGATATTCTTGAGCCAGAAGGTAAAATAGAAATTGAAGGAATCCACTGATCACCACTTGAATGAGATCCCAGAAGGAAAACTCCTAGGAATATTGTAGCCAAATCTTGGAGTTTCCCAGGTCAAGGAAAAAATGTTGCAAATAGCCAGAAAGAAGCAATTCAATTAGGATAACAATCAGGATAACACAAGATGTAGCAGCTTCTAGATTAAGGGATCAAAGGGCTTGGAATATGATATTACAGAGATCAAAGGAGCTAGGATTAAAACCAAGAATAACCTACCCAGCAAAATTAAGTATAATACTTCAGGAGGAAAATGGATATTCAGTGAAATAGAGGATTTTCAAGCATTCTTGATGAAAAGACCAGAGCTGAATAGAAAATTTGACTTTCAAATACAAGAATCAAAAGGAACATGAAAAGATAAACAGGCAAGAAAAATCATAAAGGCGTTATTAAAGTGGAACTGTTTACATTCCTACATGGAAAGGTGATATTTGTAACTCATGAGACCTTTTTTCAGTATTAGGATAGTTGAAAGGAATACACACACACACATACATATATACCAACAGGTGTGTATATGTGTATATATGTATATATATATATATATATATATATGCATGTATATATGTATGTGTATGTGTTTATATACATACATACATAGACATATAGATACATATAGACAGAGGGCACAGGATGAGTCGAATATTAAGGGATGTCTATAAAATAAAATTAAGAGATGAGAGAGGAATATATTGAGAGGAGAAAGGGAGAGATAGAATCAGGTAAATTATCTCACATGACAGAGGCAAGAAAAAGTTGTTATAATGGAAGGAAAAAGGGAGGAGGCAAAAGAGAATGACTGAACCTTACCCTCATTGGATTTGGCTTATGGAGGAAATAACATATATACTCAACTGGGCATCTTACCCCAGAGGAAAGTAGGAGATAAGGGGTTTAAGGTGGGGGGGATGATCAAAGGGAGGGCAGATTGGGGCAGAAGGGAGTCAAAATTAACATTATTGAAAAGGGACAGGGTAAAATGAGAAAATATAATAAATGGGGAGCAGGATAGGATGGAGGGAAATGTAGTTAGTCTTAAACAATACTACTATAATAAAAGTGTTTTGCATAACAGCACATGTATAACCTATATCAAATTGCTTGCCTTCTCAATGAAGGTTAGTGGAGAGGTAAGAAGGGAGAGAATTTGGAACTCAAAGTTTTAAAAACAAATGTTAAAAATTGTTTTTACTTGTTACTGGGAAATAAGATGTACAGGTAATGGGGTATAGAAATCTATCTTGCCCCACAAGAATGCAAGGAGGAAGGGGAAAAAAAGGGGGATGTGGAGTGATAGAAGAAAGGGTAGACTGGGGGAAGGAGTAATCAGAATGCATGCCATCTTGGGCTGGGGGAGGAAAGGGGAGAGATGGCAAGAAAATTTGAATTCAGAATCTTGTGGAAACTATTGCTGAAAACTGAAATTAAATAAATTAATTTTTCGAAAGACCCTAGAGAGCATCTTGCAAGAAATCATCAAGGAAAATTTCCCTGTCATCCTAGAACCAGAGGGTAAAATAATTATGAAAATAATGCACTGATCACCTCCTGAAAGACATCCCCAAAATGAAAACTCCAAGGAATATTGTATCCAAATTCCACAACTATCAGGCCAAGGAGGAAATACTGACAACAGCCAGAAAGAAAGAATTCAAATATTGAAGACCCACTGTCAGGATTACACAAGACTTAGCAGCTTCTACGTTAAAGAACTGGAGGGCATGGACTATGGTATTGTGTAAAGCAAAGGAGTTTGCATTACAACCAAAAATCAACTACCCAGCAAAACTGAGCATAATATTTCAGGGCAAAAGATGGATATTCAATGAAACAGGAGACTTTTGAACTTTGTTCATGAAAAGGCCAAAGCTGAATAGGAAAAACAAATTGATCTTCAAATACAAGACTCAAGAGCAATGTAAAAAGATAAACGGGAAGGAAAAAATGTTATTCAATAAGGTTAAAGTGTTTACATCCCTACAAAGGAAGATGATACCTCTAACTCTTAAGAATTGTGTAGCTATTGAGGGATTTAGAATGAGTATACTTACACAGAAGGTGTGGGTATAATTTGACTTTCATGCAATGGTATGAATCTCAAGGAAATTATATTTTTAATCAATCAGCTCTTGTTGAACACACTCCATCCCTGGCCATGAGTCCTTTGTTGGATCTCTGTGATGTTAATGGAATAGGAAGATCTTCCCCATCCATTAATAGGTCTATGTGACCACATGTGTTCAATCACAGCTGTGATACATCCTGAGTCACACGGAGCCCTTGGGGGAGGACCCTGCCTACAGAGGAATTTGCTTAGGGAGAGGTTTGCTTATGAGGAGGCTTGCTTGTAGGAAGGCTTTCACACATTTTGATACTAAGCTAATTAGGCACTGAGTCACCAGGGTTTTAATGCCTTCTGGCTCTGAGTATATTAGCCAAAAGTCTATATGCATATACATATACATATACATATACATATACATATACATATACATATACATATACATATACATATACATATACATATACATATACATATACATATACATATACATATACATATACATACATGCATGCACATTCATATACACATACATATGTATACATGTGTACATACACACATACATGTGCATACATGTACATACATACAGATATAGATATACATGCACACAGTATGTATGTATGTACATGCATGTGTATGTGTGTATGTACACATGTATATTGTGGA
The DNA here is from genome assembly GCA_028646595.1 of Phalanger gymnotis. Lineage (NCBI taxonomy): Eukaryota > Metazoa > Chordata > Mammalia > Diprotodontia > Phalangeridae > Phalanger > Phalanger gymnotis. The sequence continues at coordinate 80,674,172 of CM053626.1, forward strand.
TTCCCTGGATGGGACTGTGACTAGCCATTTGTTAAGAGGCCCCAGACTACTCAGATGTAACTGCTCCTCTGATCCGGAGGTGTATGTAGATGGTTATATTACTTTGCTCAGACTGTTGCTGCCCTATCTTTTTATCTTTGTCCTAGTTTCTCTGCTTGTATTTTCTCTGCTTCTTTTTTCAGGGTGCTGACCTTTCCCCTGAACAAGTGAATGAATTAAAAGAAGATTGTTAACCCCTTTAAAAGATATCTTTCCTTTAAAAGCAGATCCAAAACCTATGCTAGTAGGCTATCCTGGGTGTGCCAGGGTGCTTGCTATTACAGTCTCTTAGATCATTTTCCTGAAAACCAAATCCTGTTCTGAAGTACAATTTTCCTTACAAGTTATTTACTTCCTAATCACTTTTTCCCTGTCTGAATCCACTATTTTCCATCAGAACAAGTAATAAAACATACCCCATAAGCTCTTTACTTTCAAGTTCAGGTTGTAATTAATGTTCACATATTCACAGAAACACACAATTGGAAAGGATCTCTGAATATATCTAAGTAAACCCAGGCCTAAATGAGAAACTTTTATTGCAATACACTTTTAAGTCATAGAATCCTGGACCTAGAGCTACTAAACATCTGAAAGGCCATCTAGTCCATCTTCTCCTGTTATAAGTGGGAAACTAAGGAACAGAAAGGATAAGAAACTTACTGAAATTCAGTTAGGCAATCAACCCTAGAGTTTGAGAATCTGCAGTAAAAGGGAAATAACTCCATCCTAATGCATTTCATTCCACTTTGAACAATTCCACTTGTTATGAAGTTGTTCATTTTTCCCCTTAAACTAAGTGCAAATTTGACTCCTTGCTACTTCCACCCATCACTCTTTGGGTTTTGTCTTGGGTCAAGAAGAAAATGTGTAATTTGTATTTTACTTAGAAGAAGTTCAAATGAGTGAAATTAGCCCTCACGACCGACCAATCCCTCCAAGTTTTTTTTTTTTAATCTGCTATTATTTGAGTCAAAAATTTAAGGAAAGATTATCTAGTTTGATGAAAGCTATTCTTATCTCAGAAATGCTGGCTACAACTCCCCAGTTTTTGGCTTTGCTAATAGATGGATGCAGTTTAATTTCATCATCTCTCATTTCTGTGATGAGGCATGTTCTGCATATTGCAATCTGAGGAAAGTGATAAGCCAAGTTGCATGTATAAAACTGGGAGTCAATAAAGCATAATGAACACAAATATATTCTTTTTTTTGAAATTAAGTTTTTTTTTTTTATTTTTGGTTTACAACACTCAGTTCTGCATGTTTTTGAGTTCCAGATTTTCTTTCCCTCCCTTCCCTCCCCCCTCCTCCCTAAGATCACATGGAATCTGATATATTGTCTTTGCATTAAACTTGTTTACAAAGTAGTCAAATTGTAAAGAAGGATCATGACCAAGGGAATAAATTACGAGAAAGAAGAAACAAAACCAAAAAAAGAAAAGTGGAAACAAAAAGAAAGAGAGCAAATAGTTTCCCTCAATATGCATTCAGACTCCATAGTTCTTTCTCTGGATGTAGATCGCTCTCTCTACATCGTGAGTCCTTTGGAGTTGGCCTTGAACCTTGTATTGAGGAGAAGAGCCAAGTCTATCAAAGTTAGTCATCACAGAATGAATATATCTATGGTTATGTACAATGTTCTCCTGGTTCTGCTCCACTCACTCAGCATCATATCATGTAGGTCTTTCCAGATTATTATGAAGTCTGTATCTTCCCAATTTCTTATACCACAATAGTATGCTATTATATTCATATACCACAATTTGTTTAGCCATTCCCCAATTGATGGGCATCCCCGTGATTTCCAATTCTTTGCTACCACAAAAGAAGCTGCTATAAATATTTTTGTACATATGGGTCCTTTTCTCACTTGTGTGATCTCTTTGGGATACAGCCCAAGAAGTGGTTTTGCTGGGTCAAAGGGTATGCACATTTCTATAGCCTTTTGTGCATAGTTCCAAATTGCTCTCCAAAATGGCTGGATCAGTTCACAACACCACCAACAAAGTAAAAGTGTTCTAATTTCCCCACATCCTCTCCAGCATTTATCATTTTCCTGTTTTGTCATGTTAGGCAATCTGACAGGAGAGATGTGGTATGTAAGAGTTGTTTTGATTTGTATTTCACTAATCAATGGTGATTTAGAGCATTTCCTCAAATGACTATAAATATTTTAAATTTCTTCCTCTGAAAACTGCCTGTTCATATCCTTTTACAATTTCTCAAATGGGGAATGACTTGTATGCCTATAAATTTGGCTAAATTTCCTGTATATTTTAGAGATGAGGCCTTCATCAGAGACACTGGTTGTAAAGATTTTCTCCCAATTTTTGGCTTATTTCCCAGTTTTTGTTGCATTGGCTTTTTTATACAAAAACTTTTCAATTTAACATAATCAAAATGATCCATTTTGCATTTTGTAATTCTCTTTATCTCTTCTGTCATGAATTCTTTCTTTTTCCCATAAATCTGATAGGTAAACTGTTCCTTGCTCTTCCAAATCACTTATATTATCAGCCTTTAATCCAAATCATGAACCCACTTTGACTTTATTTTGGTATATGGTGTAAGATATTGGTCTGTTCCCAGTTTCTGCCATACCATTTCCCAATTTTGCCAGCAGTTTTTGTGAAATAGTGAATTTTTAGTGGAGAAGCTGTATTCTTTGGGTTTATCAAAAAATATATTGCTATAATTGGTGACTTCTGTGTCTTAATCCCACCAATCCACCACTCTGTTTCTTAGCCGGTACCAAGTAGTTTTGATGACTGCTGCTTTATAGTGCAGTTTAGTATCTGTTATGGCTAGAATTTCTTGTCATTAATTCCCCTGATATTCTGGGGAACCTTTTGTTCTTCCAGATGAATTTTGTTATTATTTTATCCAACTCTGTAAAATAATTTTTGGTAGTTTGTTTGGTATGGCACTAAATAAGTAAATTAATTTAATAAGTTGGTATGGCACTGAATAGATAGATTAATTTAGGTAAAATTGTCATTTTTGTTATCTTAGTTCAGCCTAATCATGAACAAATGATATTTTTCCATTTATTTAGATCTGACTTTATTCGCATGAAAAGTGTTTCATAATTATGTTCATATAGGTCCTGGGTTTGCCTTGGCAAGTAGACTCCCAAATATTTTATAATGTCTACAGTAACTTTACATGGAATTTCTCCATCTTTCTCTTGCTGTTGGCCTTTGTCAGTAATGTATAGGAGTGGTGAGGATTTATGTGGGTTTATTTTAAATCCTGCAACTTTGCTAAAGTTGTTTATTATTTCAAGTAGTTTTTTACTTGATTCTCTAGGATTCTCTAAGTAAATTATCATATATTCTGCCAAAAATGATAATTTAGTTTCTTCTTTGCCTATTCTAATTCCTTCAATTTCTTTTTCTCCTCTTATTGCTAAAGCTAACATTTCTAGTACCAAATTGAATAATAGGGATGATAATGGACATCTTCGTTTCACCCTGATCTTATTGGGAATGCATCTAGCTTATCCTCATTACATATAATGCTTGCTGTTGGCTTTAGGTATATGCTATTTATAATTTTAAGGAAGACTCTTTATTGCTATGCTTTCTAGTGTTTTTAGTAGAAATGGGTGTTGTATTTTGTCAAAAGCTTTGCGATAATAATATGCTTTTTGCTAGATTTGTTGTTGATATGATCAATTATGTTAATAGTTTTCCTAATATTGAACCAGCCTTTCATTCCTAAAATACATCCTACCCTGTCTTAGTGTATCATTCTTGTGATAAGTTGCTGCTATCTTTTTGCTAAATTGTATTTAAAATGTTTACATCAATATTCATTAGGGAAATTAGTCTAGAGTTTTCTTTCTCTGATTTGACTCTTCCTGATTGGGGTATTAGTACCATATTTTTGTCATAAAAAGAATTAGGTAGCACTCCTTCTTCACCTATTTTCCCAAATAGTATATAAAGAATAGGAATTAATTGTTCTTTAAATGTTTGATAGAATTCACTTGTAAAACCATCTAGTCCTGAAGATTTTTTCCTAGGGAATTCATTGATGGCTTACTCAATTTCTTTTTCTGAGCTGGGATTATTTAGGTATTTTACTCCCTCTTCTGTTAACCAGGGCAATTTTTATTTTTTGCAAATATTCATCCATTTTCCTAAGATTGTTGAATTTATGGGCATACAATTGGGCAAAATAATTCTTAATTGTTGTTTTACTTTCTTCTTCATTGGAGGTGAAATCATCCTTTTTATTTTTTATAATGGTAATTTGGTTTTCTTCTTTCTTTTTTAATCAAATTCAACAAAAGTTTATTGATTGTATTGTTTTATTCATAAAATCACATCTTAGTTTTATTTATTAATCTAATAGTTTTCTTGATTTCAATTTTATTAATCTCTCCTTTGATTTTCAGTATTTCTAATTTACTATTTAATTAGGGATTTTCAATTTGTTCTTTTTCTAGGTTTTCACTTGCATTCCTAATTCATTGATCTCCTTTTTCTCTATTTTATTCATGCAAGCATTTAGAGATATAATACTTCCCTTAAGAACTGCTTTTGCTACATCCCATAAGTTTTGGTATGTTGCCTCATTATCGTCATTCTCTTGAATGAATTTATTAATTGCTTATACTATTTGTTCTTTGGCCCACTAATTCTTTAATATTAGATTATTGTTTCCAACTAAATTTTAATTTATTTTTCCATGATCCTTTATTACAAATAATTTTTTCGCATCATGATCTGAGGAGGATGCATTTACTATTTCAGCCTTTCTTCAGTGGATTTTGAGGTTTTCATGCCCTAGTACATGGTCAATTTTTGAGTATGTGCCATGTACCAATGAGAGGAAAGTATATTCCTTTTCATCCCCATTTAGTTTTCTCCAGAGGTCTATCATATCTGCCTTTTCTAATATTCTGTTCACCTTCCTAACTTCTTTCTTATTTATTTTGAGGTTAGATTTATCAAGTTCAGAGAGGGGGATGTTTAGGTTCCCCACTAGTATAGTTTTGCTGTCTATTTTTTCCTATAACTCCTTTAACTTCTCCTCTAAGAATCTGCATACTATACCACTTGGGGAATATATGTTAAATAATGATATTGCTTTATTGTCTATGGTACCTTTTGGCAGGATATAGTGTCCTTCCTTATCTCTTTAAATTATATCTATCTTTGCTTTTGCTTTGTTTGAGATTAGGATTGCTATCCCCACTTTTTTTTTTTTTACTTCAGCTGCTCTAGCCTTTAACCTTTAACCTGTGAGTATCTTCCTGTTTCAAATGTGTTTCTTTTAAACAACATATTGTAGGATTACGGTTTTTAATGAATTCTGCTATCCATTTCTGTTTTTTTTGGAGAGTTGATCCCATTCACATTCAGTTATGATTGCTATCTGTGTCTTTTTCTTCATCCAATTTCCCCCCTGTTTATTCTTTTTTTCTCACTTCTTTCCACTCCTCAAAAGAGTTTTACTTTTGACCACTGCCTTCCTCAGTTTACCCTCTCTCTTGATTCCCTTCCCTTCTCTTACGTTTTTCCCCTTGTTACTTCTTCCCTCCCTTCTGATCACCCCTCCCTTTTCTTTCCCCTTTCCCCCCATGCTGCCTGCAGGACAAGTTTGATTTCTATACCTATCGGAGTATGGTATTCCCTTCTTGAACTAAATCTGATGAAAGCAAAACTCGAATACTGCTCTTCTCTCTCCCTTCTTTTGCTCTACTATAATATGTTTTTGTGCCTCTTCATGTGACATAATTTACCCTTTTCTTCTACCTCCATACCTCTTCTCCCAGAACCATCCCTTTATATCTCCTAATTATGTGTTTTATCATTATATCAGTTATTTTATACTGACACCCACAGTCTATGTATAGTCATTTCAATTGTCATAATAACTATACTATTCTCAAGATTGACATGTATATCAAACATATGTAAAATAATAAATCCTTCATAATGATGTCAATGATCAGCCTTATTGATTAACAAAGATTTTTTCACCTGTTTACCTTTTATGCCTTTCTTGAGCTTTGTATTTTAAGATCAAATTTTCCATTGAGCTCTGGCCTTTTTGTCAGGAAGGTCTGGAATTCCCTTATTTCACTGCATGTCCTTCTCCTTGCCTGAAAGATTATGCTCAGTTTTCCTGGGTAGTTGATCCTTGGTTGTACTGCAAGATCCTTTGGCTTTCAGAATATCATATTCCAGTTTCTCCTATTATTTAACGTAGAAGCTGAAATATCCTGCGTGATCTTGACTGTAGTTCAGTGATATTTGAATTGTTTCTCTCAGGCTACTTGCAGTATTTTCTCCTGGACCTGACAATTCTGGAATTTCGCTATAATATTTCTTGGAGTTGAGGTTGATTGGTGGATTCTTTCGATGACTCTTTTACCCTCTAGGACCTCGGAATATTATCCTTTTTGATTTCTTGGAAGATACTGTCCAGGCTCCTTTTTATCATCATGGCTTTCCAGTAGATCAATAATTTTTAGATTTTCTCTCCTGGATCTATTTTCCAGGTGAGTTGTTTTTTCCAATCAGATATTTCATGTTTTCTTCTATTTTTTCATTCTTTAGATTTTGTTTAACTGATTCTCGATGTCTCATAGAGTCATTTGCTTCTACATGCCCAATTTTAATTTTTAATGTTTTGTTTTCTTCCTTTAGTTTCTCTATCTCCTTTTCCATTTGGTTAATTTTACTTTTCAATGAGACATTTTCTTCATTTATATTCTGAACCTTCTTAACCATTTTGCCGATTTTACTTTATAAAGATTTGTTTTCATCAGTGAATATTTTTTCCATTTTTTCTTTTACCTCTCTAATTTCATTTTTTAAAATCCTCCTTGAATTCTTCTAGGAATGCTTTTTGGACTGGAGACCAGTTCACATTCCCTCAGGTTTTGTGAGGCATGGGAGAGGGGTAGTCTGGCTACTGGAAGTCTCCTCCCCCCTGAGACTTCTGCGTAGCATAGGTGGTCTCAGCTGTTGTCTGTGTTGATGTCTGTGATTTCCCCTAGCTGTGCAAAGGCACATCTGGGGTCCTGGTGTTGACATTTGCTAGCTCCACCCTCCCTGAGGCTCTGTAACTCCTATTGTTCTGCTGAGGTGGGAACTGCTGGGACACTCTCTTCCTTCACTGGTCTCCTTCCTCCACCACAAGAAGGGCCCTATCCCCAACTTCTCTTGCTAAAAGGCTACTGAAGCCCCACTTCTGACTCCTTTGTTTCTCCCAAGAGAATATTCTCTGGGTGAGGAAGGGAGGGATGAGAGCTTATTTCCCTGGCCATCATGTCTCCCAGAAGTTCAAGAAGGGTAGTTTCAAACCTTTAGGCTGTGGGCTTGAGGCCTTTGGGGTAGTTGCTCCTGTGACTGCAGGCTCTGCCCTGCTGTCTCCTGCAGCTCTGATAGACTCCCGTCCTGGGCTGAGAGGCCTGGGGCCATAGCCAGTAGATCTGCCCTGGCCTTACTCCTGTTCCTGCATTTTACTCACACAGTCCTCTCCCAGATAGGCACTCTGGCTGGGTTCCTCTGCTGTTCCCACTTGGACACAAGTATATTCTATCTGACAGTCTTGTCTTACCCTGCCCATTGTATTTCTTTTTTGCTCTA
>CM053626.1:80682319-80702152 GCA_028646595.1 Phalanger gymnotis
CAGCACTCCTCCTTGCCCAAGAACCCCCAACCCAGACTGGACTTAGATCTTCAGCAGGCTCTTCACTCCTGCTCTGATCCTCCACTTAATTCCTCCCACTAGGTGGGCCTGGGGCCAGAAGCAACTGCAGCTGTAGTTCTGTAGCTGCCCCATCTCCGCTGCCCCAGGGGCAGTGGCCAAACCACAAACTCCCTGTCCCCAGCAGTTTTTCCCACTTACCTTCTCTGTTGTTTTTGTTATTTGTGGGTTGAGAGCTCTTGTAACTGCCACACCTCACTGACTCAGGGCTCTAGTGCATGCTCTGCCCGGCTCCCAGTCTTGTTGGTCAGTGCTGCCCATGCTGGGCTCTGCTCTGCTCAGCTCCACTCCCCTCAGCTCCCAGCTCTATGAGGGACAGATGTTACCCAGAGACCATCCAGGCTGTCCTGGGCCAGAGCCCTGCTTCCCTATGCCACTTTGTGGGTTCTGCAGTTCTACAATTGGTTCAGAGCCATTTTTTACAGGTTTTCAGAGGGACTTGGTGGGGAGCTCACGCTAGTCCCTGCTTTTCAGCTGCCATCTATCCCTGTCATTCTTTCAGCAACTAAAGTTATGCTGAGATATTTTTTCAGTGAGATATAGATGATGAGTAAGTATTCTAATACCTTTATTCAATTGCAGAAAGCAGTTACTGTATCCACCTTTGTGATAGTCCATACAAAATTAAACAATAACAGCAGCTTAGTGACTTATTCCTTAGCTGCTTCAATCAGAATTCCATTAAAAATAATGAAAACTGTAGGTGAGATGAGTATCAGTAATCGTCATTACATCTTCATAATGTACTTTAATGTCTACAAAGAGTTTTATGTTCATTATCTCATTTGATCTTCATAACACCCATGTGAGGGTAGGTGCTATTATTTATCCCCATTTTTAGCTGAAGTCACTGATGAGAATTTAAGTGCCCAGAGTCACACAGAAAAGAAAAAAATTCCCACATACAACTACACATACATTAACATTTATAAAATTAGTTTCTTTAAATTCAATATCATGAAGATGCTTAAATAATTTTCATTTTGTAAATCTGTGCATATAAAATATTTTCAAAAGAAGTATGAGATAACTATTTTAAAAACCTTGTAGCTATTTGCTTGCCACTAAAATGGAGAATGACTTGTACAGAAGCCAAATGAAATAGGGATTCCTTTTAGAAATTAAATTCATGAATTCCTCCTGATATTCTTCTTCGTGGATTGTATTGTACTCATTGTACCAAGCCCTGAAGAATGTAAGACCTTCTTTTTTTTTTTGGTCTTTCTTTCCTTTTATTTTTAATTTATAAAATAAAACAAGCATTTCCATAAGATAATAGAATAAAATGATTATAGCTTCTTAAAGGAGTTCCATAACTACCCATAAGTATTTGAGCTATCCACATATGAACAATTAAGAAGATGAAGAATATTTTTTTTCCAGAATGTATTTGGATAGACAACCCATAGTGATGATCCATTGATACATAAATCCTAGAGAGTAAAGGAAACTAAGCTTGATTCCCTTTGGGAAGTTAACCAGTGTTTTTAATGTCCCCAAACCTTTTTCCAGCCCTACAGTAATGCTTCTGATAATGCAATAGGCCTACATGTCATGAAACATTGATATATAAAGTATTAATATTGAGGGTTACCCAAATGGTGAAGAGAAGTACATGCTAAGAGTGAAAGAAATGGAATAAATTATATTATCACATGAGACCGGAAAAAAATGGACCAGTCAGATAGCATGAATCAAGGATACCAATAAGTTCTACTGGAAAACTTCAAAAACCAAAAAGAAGCATCCCAACTAGAACATTGGGTGTACTACTTGAAGAAGATTTATAGGAAGGTATGGACAAGAATCATATCAGATATGCACAAATAAATGGATTGTTTTCTGCATCACTGAAATGAGACAGTACTCACATAGATTAGATCACATATACATCAAAGTTATCTTGAAAATCAACTGATTTCAATTCTTTAAATTAAGTCTAGCTAAATAATGAAAATTCATTTTTGATGCATTGCAAAATGTATTTCTCATTTTACATAAATACGTATCTGTGCGTAGTAGTCTATCAATTCACATACAGAAATCCTATTTGTTTGCCTCTGCCTCTGTCTTTGCCTGTCTGTCTTTGTTTTGTATACATACACATGCAAACTGGTGTAGTATTAATGTGATCAAAGATCTTCCCTACCAATTCAATAAGGCTCAGGTGTGCCTACATGGAAAGGCCTGATAGTATCCTTCTTCGGAAGTAGGCCCCAAACCCCTACTTACTAGGTACTAGGTGCTAAGCCAATGTGGGCTTGAGGTCTTCAGTTCCTAAGGGGAGTTGCTAAGACCAGAGCCAATAGTATGTGTGCTGAGTTCTAGTCAAATGGATGATGGTTAGGACCATATAAAAAGAGAACCCAGAACTGGGAGCAGCAGAGCTGAGAGCAGGAGAATTCAGAAGCAGAGAGCCAGGACTGAGAAGTCAGAGCAGAGAGTGCTGAAAAAGAGAGAATTGAGGAGGTGCAGGAACTTGGAGTCTGCAGCAGAGCTGCAGAACAGAGTGCTGAGAAGCGAGTTAGGATTCGTGAGTGATTTTTTATAGGAAGGCACTAGAAATGAGAGGAAGCTAAAATATGGCTTGGTTCCTTGCTATAATATTTGGTTATAATTTCCTTGTTACTTCAGTGAGATGGGCTTATAGGTTTTGCAATATTATTGCTACAATATCAAAATGAAGGCATTGGTCCCTGGATCTGATACTTTGGATTCTAAATAAGTGTTATACTTCTTCTGTCTTCTGCCTAAGAATTACTCACACTTCTCTATTCTGAACCACTCAGACATGCCCATGGCCCTCTCCAAGACCATGAATTTTGCCTTACTACTATAACTTCTTATGTAAAATACTTGTTTTCTAATACAATGTCTTAGTGTGGAATGGAGATTACCCTTGGTTTGTGAATATAATACAGACTTTTGCACATCGTATAGATAAAAAAAAATTACGCATTGTATTCAAAGTGGACTACACAGCTGTCATCAGAAAATCAACATAGATACTTACAGTGATCACTAGATAATCAGCCACTGAGTAATAACATTTTGGCCTAATTTGATTTTGAAAACCATCTATCAAATCTGGTGAAAGATTGAGATATGTTTTCAGGAAGGGCCCTGGTAGAATCTTGAAACATTTAAAATATCTGAAAAAGTCTCTTTGTGTAGTTGACTTTGCACATAAATTGTGGATCTTTTGACCCATGAAATAGATGCTTACAGATTTAAAACAACAGAGTATTTTTGGTAATTTGCTGCAATAAATTATTAAAATCAGGATTAATATTCATGAAATCAAAAAATACCATTATGTTGACATTATTTTCTTATTTATTAATTTAGTAAACAATTTAACTATTCATTTAGGTAATCACACAAATGTGAATAAACCTAGTATAAGATAAATATCTACTTTGATTAGATGTTTTCATTCAATAAAATACATTTTATAAGCACTTCCCATAACTAGAATTTGTTAAAGTTAAAAAAGAGATAGCTAAGTGAGAGGATGACAGTCTGCTCGGGACAAGCATCTCACACCTGACTGATTCATTTCTGGTGTGGTTCTTAGCTCCTTAGTTTTAGGAAGTTAGTTTTATCCAAACACCTTGGGGTCCTTAAACTCTGAAGAACTGATTCACATTAGCCAAATTCATAAAACACTGATTGATAAATCAAAAATTGAATGTAATATCTTAACATGGAAAGAGTACTTAACAAGATAACTTTTATCAGTTGTCTGCAAATGATACTCCTATTTTCATGGTATGAGGATTTTTGAATTGGAAAAAAAGACTTGAATATTTAGAAGGAAACATTTCATTGTTAAACTAGTATAATGAATTGTCCTCTGCTGTAGAGATTTTTTTTTCTCCTAAAGAGCTAATGTTAGTCACCTAGACTCATGACATACTTTCTTCATGGTAATATTGCCTATAAAGATATATTCTCATTTTAAATTTGGTAGGAAATAAGGAGACAAATATTCTCTTTTGCCAATACATTTTAGGGCATATCTGACTAGATTACAACATTCCTTACATAAGTTATTAAAATATCAGGTGGCATTACTGTGCAACAGCCTCATCTTTTTCAATGATATGGACCAAGGGTTGTCAGATACGCATTCACCTTCATATGCATATGTGCATACTACCAAATACTACAGTATTAGGGTAATGCCTAACTCTTTAGCTCAGAATGGTTTGTCACTTATTTCTTTAAACTACTTTTATTAGCCTGAGAAGTTTTGTTTTTTGTTGTTTTTTTTTTAAATTTATGCAAAGAAATTCTGGCTCAGTACCCACAACTAGAAAATCTAGCTTCTTCCTTCCCTATTCTATTTCGATGGGGTTTAATCACATAGTCATTCTGTGGCTATATACATGTCTTTCCATCATTGGCAAAGAAAGGTAAGTTTTGTGTCCCCACCCACAGAGATTAAAAATTACAACTTGTTGCAGTAGTAAATAAAATTGCTATCTTTATTTGGGTTTTAGAAAACATTAGCTATTACTAATGAAATTTCTCTTTACTTAATTAGCTGTTAGAGGCATCTTTATCCCCGGGTCTTTAAAAATGCTCAGTTTGAGTTAAATATTGTGAGAAAATGCATAAAAATAGAAAATAAAAACCAAGACTACATTTCTAGATCAATCAACAAATTAACTGAGTGGAAGATCTAGGTTTATATATTGAAGATGTGGGAGGTACTGTTTGAAAAGAATCTTAAGAGTCAGAATATAACAGGCCTTAAATGTCAGACTCAGGAGTTTAGAATTTATTTGGCAGGCAAAAAGAAACCACTAGTATTTTGATGTGATACTGATATCATCATGGAGAGGTCTTAGAGGGGTTTCTGGCAGTGATTTTTGGATGGATTAGAAGAGAGAAGTGATAGAGTAGTGGTGGATAGTTAAATTAAAGGCTCTCCAGGGAGGAGATAATGAGGACTTAGACTATGCTGGTGACAATGATGTAACCAGGAGGAGATAATCTTCAGAGATATAATGGAGACAAAATTATGAGTATTATGCAATTAATTTGATGTGGTATTGAGGAGAGGAAAAATTCAAAGATAATGGAGTTGCTGAGCCTGAGTGACCAGAAGAATTGTGGTATCATTAAAGGAATGTCAGTGAGAGGATCTCATTTCAGAGGTTGAGAGCTTCATTTTTGAACTTATCAAATTTTAGAAAAGTCTAGAGGGCAGTTAGAAATACTGAATTAAAGCATGGGGGAAAGAATTGGATGGTAGATTTAAGTTTGGAAGTCATATATAGGTACAAATTGAATCTTTGAATATGCATGCTATCACCACGGGATGATTTGCTGGGAAATCAGGGAGGGGAAAAATATTGAGGAATAAGAAAAAAGAGAAAAAAAAAGAAAGCTGGTGAAAGCAACAGAATGGAAATATTTAGAGAGCCGTAAGTATAAGGAATGATTAAGGTTCATGAATGAATGATTAGTAGAGAGTCATTATTCTTCACTGTCCCAAAAGGACTATTGGAAACAGAAAGAAAAAAATGGTGCCAATGTTGTAGTTTTTTTTTCTTCTTCAAATATCTAGAATTATAGAAAAAATGCTTTCTCAAGTAGGAGTTACAGAATTTGAGAACCTAAGGAAAAGAGGACATGAAATTTTGGAGCTACCATGTTGTAACCTGGAATCGGCAAGAGATTAGAGGAACAAAATGTTTTTCTAATTTCCAGAGGCCAGTAAAAAGATTTAACACAAACAAAAGAAGGCAAAGCCATATAGTAGAAGGTTTGATGGATTTGGAGTCAGAAGACCTGGGTTCCAATCCCAGCTCTGTCACTTACTAGGGTGACCTTAGATGAGGGAAGTGTTATTGAGTTTTCTCTTCTATACAGTGGCATGGTTAAACTACTGTACTTCCCTCTAAATATGTCGTACCAGGATTTGTAAACTAAAGTTTTCTTTTATGAAGTAATGTCTGAGATATGTACAGTAAATTACATAGGGTTGCATTGGCCCTCTCCAAAAAGGGTCCACAAGATAGAAATACTTTATCTGGACAAGGGCTGACAAAACCTGAGAAGTCATCTCCTGTCAGATATTGTAAGAACAATGCCTGCAGAGAAATGCATCCAGAGAAATGATATGTCCTTCCAGTGCACCATTGCCACCGACTGGGAGCAGCAAAGAGCTTAATGAGGCAATAACAGGTGGAGTGAATTGTAAAAAGTTGTGAGATTGGATGTGCAGTCTTTGCCCCCTGCTGGAGACTATGTAGATTTACAAGAAGAGTCATGCATTTTAGAATAAACACCAGCTAGGAGTGCTACTGAGTGCAAGATAGCAGCTAACTAAATCTCCATAGATCCCTGGAAAAGGGTTGCTCATTGGCTGATGTTAATATTTTTCTTAAGCTCTGTTAATAGTTACATTATTAAATGTACTTCAGCACTTTGGACAGAGCCTAGCACTTCTGTTAAGTCAGTTTTCAGTCATGTCCAACTCCTTGTGATCCCATTTGAGGTTTTCTTGGCAAAGATACTCAAAGGTTTGCCATTTCCTTCTCCAGCTCATTTTACAGACAAGGAAACTGTGACAAACAGGGTTAACTGACTTGTATGTTAACTAACATACCTAGCAAGTGTCTGAGGCCAGATTTGAACAGAGGAAGATGAGTCTTCCTGCTCCAGGCCTGGTCCTCTATCCACTGCACCCCCTAACTTCTCAGGGCACCATTGAAACCACTGAGCAACAATGAAAATAGTGAGGCTAGAGCTTCAATGACAAATAGGCCTGGCATATAGGAAGGGCTAAATAAATGCTTGTGGACTTGACCTGGCTTTCTTCTTTGTGTTTTGTGAATTATGTAAATGTAAAGGAAGCCGGTAATATGTTCAATGGTATCTTATACTGTTGGCCCCATTTTTTCGGGTGCAGGCAAAGAACCAGAGGTGAAAATACCTCAAAAGTATACCAGGTTTTATGAACCATGTAAAAGCCTCTGACACAATGGCTACATAAGAAATTAAGAACTCACAATTTGTTATTCTACCACTGACTTTAAAACTTACAGACTTTGCAGCAAATGTAGCTGAGAAGATACCCACTATGGACTGGTACAGTCTAGGAAGTTGCCACACCCCGTCCCCGTGCTAATGTACTCACTCAGACACAGTAATTGCCATTGAGATTATTTGCCTTCATTTTTCCATGTCTTTATCTAAGATTGGAGGCAGACGCAAATAAGTAGAGACAACATTACTTCAGGGTCTAATGTCTGACTTGAACCTGAGTCTGTTATCTGAAAGTACCTCTATGATATAAAGTACTTGTGAAAAGTGATATGCCAAAAGGGTATAGGTAATGAAGACAGAATAAAGTTTACATAGAAAGGAGGAAGAAAAAGAAAGAAAAATATGGCAAACATATCACTTTTGGTTATAGACTTGTCTTTAAAAAATAACCAGCACAAAACAAATTGGGGAAAAAAATCATTCAAGAATAAAATAAAATTAAATGGCAACCAGAAGTGCATGACCAATAAGTAGACTGTCTATGTACAAAATAGTTACAAAGAACATTTCTATAACAATTATAATAGAATCATGAGTTTTCCCTTTATTCATTCTATGTCTTGACAACATTTCAACGTGAACAAATTAATTATTAGCATTTTTCTATAATTCCCACGTTTTACTTTATTACTTTACTGTTCCTTTCAAATTGGAAAATTGAAAAAGGAAAAAAAAAAGACTTTCTTAAAATGTAAGAATCTAATCAGCCTCCAGAGTTATAACTGGCTAGAAAAAGGAAGTGGTAGTATATAGTGTCTGAGTGTCATCCAATCATTCAAGTTCACTGTGACAAGGTGCCATTTTCATTTGTAAAGGCAGACAGTAGCTGTCTAGCAGTGCTGCAGTCTCCTATTATGGTACCCAAGAAATAGACTCTGAATATGTTTTTTTTTCTCCTTTGGTGCTTTTAAGAAATGAGATAATGATGTTTATTTCTGGAATATCCAAACAAGTTTATCTAAATCTATTTTAGAAATAATCGTGATTGTGATGTTATCCTTTAACTAACTTAGTTGAAAGAAATAGGAAACAAATACAATTCTTATTGTTCTTCAAGATACTGAAAATCCACATTCTGATCACTAAACACACATAGTATATGAATCTGCATGACCTGTGGGTATATGTGTACGTATACATTTTACATTAATACATATGGTTACTGCTAGCATATTTCTAACATCACCTAACCTTTACCATTGAAGTAACTTGGAAAAGGTGTGTGTGTGTGTGTGTGTGTGTGTGTACTATGTAGTTGTTCATGACATCAACTGGTTCAGATATCAAGTGAGACAGAGAAGACAAAGAAAAAGGTTCCAAGAAAAGGATAGTGATGGCAACTGGGATAAAACAAGTTTCTAGAGTTTTCATCATCATGTATGAAGAGATGACAGAAAAGATGTGAGAAACATCAAATTTATACTTGCCATCCTTGCTGAGACTAAGCATATGAATGCTTCCCTCCGCTTTGACCAGAATGGAACAGTTGGCTAAGATAAAATAGAGGAAGAGCCTAGAGAAGCCCTGGTGTCACCGACTGTAAGACTGGGTACTTATTTGTGTATATACACACACACACACACATACACACACACACACACATATGCATATTTCTTACTATGGTCCTGATGAGAAAAAATAATTTTATATTTATTGCTGTCAAGAAGAGAATGATTCAAAGAAAGCAACAGCACTGCAGTATTAGCAATATTCTGTTCACTGTTGCTGAGAAGGCCCTAAGTGCCAGCCACAATAGCAACTTGCAAGGAGATTGATCTCTGTGGAAGGTTCAGCATTGCAGTCAGAGACATGAAGAATGATAAAGCCCCTGTATCTAATATCAACCCTGCAGAGACACTGAAAGCTAGAGGCAAAATACAACCAAGCCTTCCTCATGGACTCTAACTCAACATATGGAGCACCAAGGAATGACTTCAAGCATTATAACTACCACCCAGATATCTCTTTTACTGTACCAGCATGCATAGACAGAGAGTAGATATACAGGATACTTTTTATGTCTTTGAGCTCCATGATACATTCATAGGTACTTTCCTCTATGATTAAAAATTGAGCACATTATTTACCTATTTCACAAAATATTCTATATACCAGTTAGCATGTACTGTGCAGAATCCTTGTTCACTATCAGAATTTTCCTCGGTTATGTGGAACAAAATGGATATGGATGACTGAAAGAATTTGCATTTGCTTTGAGAATTAGCATGTTTACATAATATTATATTGCCCAATAAAGGCAGCACAATATTATGGACAGAGCTATAATCATAATCAGGAAGACTTGGGTTCAAGTTCCACAAATAGTGTCTGTGTGACCCTTGGCCAGTCACCTAGCCTTTCACTAGACCCAGGCAGTTTGTTAAGAGTATAAATTGTGGGGAAATTGTGACCTGTTTTTGTAGAGGAAACTATCTCATAGAGAGATCCCTATACCAATGAAATAGAAAGTAGGAGTATAAATGTATTATTCTCAATATATGCATATGTAATTTCCATATGCACATGAATATTTTATCATGCATATACACATATATAATTCCACATGTGTGTATTCATGTAAAATCATATGTGTTTGTGTATGTTATATTGTAACAACAATGCTGCTTACAGCTGCTGTGGAAATGTAAGGCCAATAACACCAGCACACAGGAGGGAAGCTAGCATAGGTTTTTTGATCTGCTTTTCTTAGGAAAGCAATTTTAAGGGCTTTATAGTCTCACTCTAATTAAACATACATATATCATTCATTTAGTTCACAGGGAAAAGTCAGCACCCTGAACTTCAGAGAATACACTAACAGAAATTACAAGCAGAAATTATAAAAACAGAGCAAATAACACAAATCAGCAGACAGGACTTCTAAATGTCTGTCCATAGCAAATACATAAACAGTTACCAGAGTGAGAAGCACGAACAATAGGGTTTTCAAAGTCAGGGGGCTCCTTAACAGCTACGCAGAGTCTCTTCTGGACAAATCACATAAACACTCTTCCAATGAGTGAACCCCTGAAGCAAAATACTAACCTCAAAGTGTATATACGCTTTTTCAGGGGAAACCCACAGAGGGTGTCACAACCATGTGACTCAAACTCATGTGATTTAGGCTTTCTTATGACTTAAGCAGGTCATCAAAGACTCTTGATTCAGTCAAAGACAAAATTGCAGTGGAACCCTATTAAATGAAATTCATTTATAGAAAGAGATTGATAATGGAGTTTTGTAGCTTGTTCAATAATCTGGTTATTGAAAACTAGGGTTTTAGGAAATCAGTTTAAAAATCCAAAAAGCATTTGTTAAATCTTACTATGTGCAAACCACTATGTCAAGCCATCAGAGATACAGATATGAGATAAGATGTAGGACTTGATCTCCAATGGGTAACTGTTTCATTTGGAAGGCCTCTTTTTAGAGAGGTAGCACACTAAGTGAGAAGGCTGCTCATATACTATCTGATTATGTTGATTTATTTGTCAGATTTGTTTTTCTTTCTTTGAGCAGAGTTTTAATGGGTGCTGGTATGTGGCAGATTATATTGGGAAATAACTATGATTTTTTTAAAAAAATGTATCAATGAGTATTATAAACATAAACACATTTACACATACATATATACATATACATATACACATAAACACATAAAATTGCGGGCTAAGATGTGTACAAATGATAATATATCAAATCAACATTTTTGGGGTGGGGAGAGGAAGGATTTGTACCTCTGAGTTTATCATGGTCTATGATGTTAATATGATTTGAAGATCTTCCCTGCCCCTTAATAGGCCTATGTGACCTGCTTTGAAACTGAGTCACATGGAAGCCTGAGTCACATAAGTGTGGGTCACAAGGGTTGTGATGTTTCTGTGATTTAGCCAGATAAGGCTCTGGGTAGCTGTTAAGGACCGCCCCCCCCCTCCAGCTTAAAAAAACCCAGATGTTGGTGCTTCTCTCTCTGGTAACTATGTATGTACCAGACATTTAGAAGCCCTATCTGTTGGTGTTTGCTGTTTGTATTAGCTCTGTTTATATGATTTCTACTTGTAATTTCTGTTTATATTTCCTATGAAGTTCAGGGTGCTGACTTTTCCCTTGAACTAAGTGAATTATATTCCTAGACAAAGACTTTGCAATTAGCAAGGAAGCCTCAGGACAGTCATCTATATGCAAGAAATGAAAATGATGTGGAGGTAAATTAGGAAGTGAAGCTATTCTTTATTCAACAAATGGTGGTGAGCAGTTTTTTAACTAAGAATTATGGGATCGACATTATTTATAGTGCTTGAGCAGCAGTGTGAAGAATGAGATGAAACAGACAAATTAAAATCAGGAAAATCTTTTGTGGTTTTTCAGTTGTTCAGTTGTGTTCAACTCTTCAGAACCCCAGGGACCACAACACACCAGGCCTGTCTGTCCTCCACTATCTTTTGAGGTGTGTCCATGTTCACATTTATTGTTTTTGTGACACATCCATCTCATCCTCTGTTGTCTCCCTTTCCTTTTGCCCCCAATCTTTCCCAACAGCAGGGTATTTTGCAGTGACTCCCATCTTCTCATTATATGGCCAAAGTATTTAAGCTTCAGCTTCCAAATTTTACCTTCCACTGAATAGTCTGAATTAATTTCCTTAAGTATTGATTAATTTCATCTCCTTGCTGTTGAAGGCACTCTCCAAAGTCTTCTCCAGCAGTACATTTTGAAAGGGTTGATTTTTCAGTGGTTAGCATTCCTTATAATCCAACTCTCACAGCCCTACATTGGTATTGGAAAATCCATAGCTTTGATTATATGGATCTTTGTTAGCAAAGTGATGTCTCTGCTTTTTATTATGCTGTCCATACTTGCCATAGCTTTCCTTTTAAGAAGCAACTGTCTTTTGATTTCATGGCTACTGTCACCATTTGCAGTGCCCAAAAATATAAAATCTGACATTGCTTCCATTTTGTATTACTCTATGCCAGGAAGTCATGGGACTAGTTGCTAAGATCTTAGGGCTTTCTTTTTGCTTGTTTGTGAAGCTTGAAGCCAGCTTTTACACTCTCCCCTTCTACCCTCATGAAGAGGCTCCTTAATTCTTCTTCACTTTCTGCTGATCAGAGTAATGTCATCTACACATCTGATATTGTCATTTTTCTCAGCACCCTTAATTCCAGCTTTTGATTCATCCAGCCTGATATTTCAAATGATGAACTCCGCGTATAAGTTAAATAAGTAAGTTGACAATATACAGCCTTTTATACTTCTCCCTTCCCCACCCTGCCCAGTCTAAAAACCATTTGTTGTCCCATCTTCAGTTTTAACTGTTGCTTTTGACGTACATACAGGTTGCTTGAGGGACAAGGAAGATGATCTGGTACTCCTATCTCTTTGAAGACTTGCCACAGTTTGTTGTGGAATCATGGAAATAAATGAGGGGCTAAAACCTAAGAGAAAAGTTTATGAGAGAGTAAGCTGCAATAAAGCAGTGGAAATAAGGGGCAGAAGATTCAGAAAAGAGTGAGATTTAAAATTGGAAGCCATTATAAAGGAAACTCAAGCCCAGAAAGTATCACATGGAGAAGGTCACATATAGTAGTAAATAACAGCACTAGAATTTGAATTCAAGTCTTCTGAAACCAAAGGTAATAGGACCACTTAAGACTCAAATAAATCAGCATTTCTTCTCCTATTTTGAACTTAGTATATGCCTGCATGTCTATGTTTCTCCTTCTAATGACTGGGCTTGACATACAGAATAAGGTATTCAGTCTATAATTTGCTTAGGAATTAAGTCCTCTATCTACATAAAGAAGGATTGGAATATGTACACACACACATATACATACTTGCATACATAAATGCATACATATATGTATTTCAATGAGGTCATGAATTAAAAATTTAATTGTGCTAACAGGGTATTCAAAAGGAAGGCTGAGGAATAAGACACTATGAAATAGAGCTTGGTGTGGATGAGAACTTAGATATTATAGTACAATCTTTGATTTTACAAATAAGGTAGCAAGTGAGTAGAGCAAAGATTTAAAACCAGATGTTCTTATTCCAAATGAAATGGCTTTCTGCTATACCACGCTTTAAAACCAGACCTACGATTTCATTGGAACTCTGAGGGAGGAAATTCCCTCTACCAATGAAGACTGGTATCTATACTTTATGCTTTCAGCTTACTATGCCTTCATTCTTTGACCATTTCTACATGAATGGAAACTAAGACTCCACTCTCCTCCTTTTAGGTCTCATAGGTAGCCTTTCGTCTTATTTTTGTAGGAATCAGGCCATTATGTTACTTTCTGAAGATCCTCACCAAAGAACTAAAGATTTATGCCTTGGCCTTCCCTTGACCTCCTCCCTTTTTTTCTGCACCACTTTGTGTTGTCTTATAGAACTTACTCAGTTTTAAAAATAAGCTTCTTGATGGCAGGGATTAATCTGTACATGTGCACGTGCACACGTGTGCGTGTGTGTATATATATCTACATGTGTATGTATATGAATATATGCACATATGTACACATATGTATACATGCATATATCATCAGCACAATGTCTGGCACATAGTAAGCACTTAATATGTTCTCTATAGGTATATCTCTCTACTTATTTATTTGCCATTTATCTGCTATGTAATTTGTGTTATTTAAGAGATTCCTATTACTTTATGAGATGAAGTGACTTGCTCAGGAAGACACACATGAATTTGTAGTAATATATTGCTTATGAGAAACACTTAAGACTTTCCCTCATTGAATTTAAATCAGTTTCAGAACAGACTTCAATCGGCCATAATTATTTTGGATTCCTGGTCCACTTTCTAAAATATTAGCAGTTTTGTGGTCTCAGAATGAAGTGACCATACCATTTCTACTCATTTTGGTATCAAGATATGTTTATAATAACTTAAACCCAATTTACAGTGTCCCTAAGTAGGAACTATTAAACTATCTATTTAGTTTGATTTTTATTTGGTTTGATTGTTTATATTTTCCCCTGGGGAATCCTTCCATTAAATTTACATAAAATAATAATAGTATATTTACAGTTGTCCTTACATGTTCAAATCGTTAGCTCACTTATTTAGTGAAATTTAGTCATTACCAAATAAATTAACTATTCTCTCTATTTTTATTTAAAAAAAATCTTTCTGTGGAAACTAATATTTGTTCTGCTGAGCCATTTTTCCAAAGGCAAACTGAAGTGCAAGGTTAAAAATTAAGGTATATATTCTATTAAGTAAAGATTTGCTAAAATATTACTGGTAAACTTAAAGTTTACCAGTATTTTAGGAAAAATTGATAAAAAGCATAATTTCATTCACTATACTTGCTCATTCATATCTGTACATTTTTTCTACTTTAAAAATAATTAACAGTATATTTTCACTATTTGGTTAAATGATTAATTTTGGAAAAAGAATAATAGAATTTTCAACAATTGATGCCATTCATTTGAATAAAGTTAGATAATAATAATAAACAAATAAATCATAACAATTAAAGCAAGAATGCTTTTATTACAGAACCCATCTTGGTAATCAAAATGAAAAATGATCCCTTGGAGTTCAAAGACCTTTCCTGATACTTGATTTTGACATTCAAATAAATATTAGCTTTCACTACACTCATATTTCTTGCCTACTTAAGTAAGCAACCATTTTGTTTCAATCATATGGATTATTATTTAGATTCTTATTTTCCTCATTTTCCTTTTTTTCCTATCATTAAGATGGAATGATATCAATGTCAACAAAGGTCCAAGTGGAACTTTCTCAAAATTGAGAGGACATACATGCATACACACAGAGAGAAACAAACAAGTGTTTCATTTTGTCTTTTATTGGATGTATGTTCACTTTCAGGAACAATAGACAGTTTTTATGGAGTCGTATTTTCTCTTAGGGGATTGTGAACTGCCACAGAGTCAACATTTAGAGATATAATGAAGACTAATGTTGACTAAATGTCAACTTGGAAACACAGTAGAAAAATGGAAGATGATCACAAAATGTCTTCCACTGTTAGGGGAAGCATTTTTGAGTTTTTCACTTTCTTTAGTGAAGTTTTAAGGCTATTGCTATGCTGGATATTGGAGGTTAAAGTGACTGAGTCAAACCTGAAGAAAATATTCACTGGCATGATCTCCTGTAAAGTCCATCTTAAAATTATAATTCATCAAGGAAGGGCAGATTGAAGTATTTATTCAATCATGTAGTTTGAAAGGAAAAATAAAATCTGCACTCAATGTGATACCTTCTAATGCCAAATTACAGTCTAATATCTCTTAAGCTATAAAATAAAAAGGGTTTTGAAAGGAATTAAAAAATGAATTCATGATTCCCAACTGAAACAGGAAATGAAAAGAAAATGATAATTGTAATTAAGCTGGATCAGGCAAACTGGTGTTTTACACAATTTAAAAAAAAATAGTTAAAAAGAAAACACTATGAAAAAAATAACAACAAATAATCAAGGATAAATTCAAAAGAGTAAAACAGGAAGAAAATAATTCTGATTTAAGTGCCAGAATGAGAAATTTTAAAAGAATTCTAAAAATGCCTATTGTTTTTATTTGTATTCAGGGGTAGAGAAGGAAATTTCAGTATGAAGTAAGATGAACAAGAAAAGAATTGAATCATTCCTTAAAGAAAATATGGTTTCATAGGTATTACAATGGACAGAAAGCAGATCCATGGTTGAATTTAATGATGACTACTCTTGAAATTTTTCTACGTATCAAAAAGTATAATATTCAAAATGGAAATAGCAAATATAAAGAGATAATTTATGTTCAACATGATTGGGAAGTTGGGAAGAAAATTCTGGAGCTATTGGAATGAATTTGAATATCTTGGCCCAGGTACACTACATTTTAAGATACTAAAATAACTTGAGGAAATAATATCATAATACCTACTAAACTTGCTAAATTTTAAAAAGGGGAGGGTATCTAAAATAGTTATAAACAAAAATTACCCTTCTTCCTGAAATGATCTTTAAAGTAGTTTTCCAAAATGACATCAGTATGTTTGCTATCATCTTAACATATTTCAAAACTGCTCGTTAATCATTATGTTTGAAAAAACAAACCTGTGAAGTTTAAATCAACAATAATTCTCTGAGGAATAAATTATAGCAACATTATCTAATTTCCTTTCCTGATAATACCAGGTTCTGTAATGGCAAAACATGGAAATGCTATAGATATCAGATAGAAAGTCACTGTATTTTACCAATGAACAAAAATCTAGACAGCATGTGGCCCAACCCATTCATTATGTAGATAAGAAAACTAGGGCTCAGAAAGGCATATTGATTTACTCAGGATCTCACATTTAATAAGTGACACAATAATGATTTGCAGCCCAATGTTCTTTTCATTAAATCATGCAGCTTCCTCTTGAATCGTCAATTCATTTGGCAGTCTCCTTCGTGATATCTGTGTAGACAAAATGAAGAGATGGCATCTGAATAATGCTAGAGTTAGACAAATTTTTAGGTTGGAATCTTTGCTAGATAATTTAATATTGTAAAGATAGCAGGGTAGTCAGGCTATCTCTTGGTTTTTGTTTCTTTTTGTAATGTGTCTATAAACCTTTCCTTTCCAGTAATATGTGCGTGTGAGGATGATATTTTTATTATATTTTTCTATGCAATTTCTTGTTGGCAAAATGTTGTGGTCTACCTAATCCCACCTTGAGCTTCTCTTCCACTTTGGGTGATCCATAGTTTTAATTCTTCAAATACTTCAAATACTACAATATTACATGACTCCCAGACATACAGCTTCACCAGAAGAATATACAAAGGACATTAAGAAATGCATATCTAAAAATAATGAGACAGAATGGACCTAGAGAGGTGACAGTTGAAATCAAATGCATGAATGATATGTCTAATGAGAGAGTCCAAAGAAGAAAAATATATGCTGAGCAAAGGGTCATATTGAATGTTAACAATTAGTAATTGGAGCACAAGAGAAAAACAAGAAAGAAAAATAGAAAGAAGAAATAAAATAAAAAGAAGCATGGGCAGGGTAGGAGAAAAAGATGAATAAAATTTCTTAGGAAGAATGGGAATACATGTCATTAAAACAAAGAGCTGATAATATATTCACTTATAGCAGAGATGGAGAAGGGTGATATATCAGTAATGGCAGAATTCATGACTTCAAAGATAACCATGAATATGCCTGAATGGTCCAAAACTGCAGGATATAAGGAATTCTCTATGTAGAAGGCAGAGGAGTTAATTTATTGAAATTCAAAAGTAGCAGACCTACAGACTAGTGTCCCCAATTCGACATCCTGGCAGGTCCAAGCCCAGTATGCCTATCTCACAATAGTGACCAGGAGGCCAGAGAAAAGCATTATGGCAGCAAGCCAAGCCATACTGGTGCTCCCTCCCAATGCCAGGACCCTCCAGCAAGAAGATCAATCACTGGCCTCAAGCCCCTGCTCAGCACTCTCCAGTCTCTACAAGTGTCAGTCCTGCCCTTTCATAGTGCCTGTCACTGTCGCCATCACTTCCACTGCAATCTTTAAGCTGTGTTCCAGCTAGCTGATTGCTCACTCTCTCCTTCAGCTCTTAACTGCTCTCACCAACTGCCTCTCCAAATGCCTCTTAGCTCTGCTCCATCAGCAAGCTCCTCCCACCACGGACTTCCATTGGCTCCAGTCCCAGCCACTCTCACCAGGACCCTGAGAGCCCCACCCCCGAAGCCCACTCAAATGGGTAGGGAAGATCTTCCCATTCACTGATTACCTTTAACAGGTGATGACCAAAGGAGCTGGAAAATGCCAACAGATTTACTGACTTCTTAGAGAATAATTTCAGTCAATTATTGGAGTACCAATCCAAATCACAAGGTTCTGGAAGTTGAGTGAGTGGTAAGAGAAGTTCATGAAAGGAGGTAAAGAAAGGAAGTTAAAGAAAGAAGAACAATTAAAATATGGTGGGGGAAGAGAACAAGCAAAACTGAGACAGAGAGAGACAGAGTCAGAGAAAAATGATAGTTGATGGCAGTGAAGGAGGAGTGGATGTAGCAAAGTTTCTTAGGACATGGATGATAATAGAAATAAAAAGAATTAACCTTTGTAATAAATTATCCTCCCCAAAAAATGGATAAAGATACATTTTTCAAAGTATAGAGAAAAGAGGGTAAAGACTTTCTCAGTAAAATAAGCAGCAAAGACAGGTGTCAATGACTGGGATGATATTGGTTAGGAAAGAAGATAATGATGAATTGCTTAGTAAAATATAAAGAAGAAATGGTATTTGGCATAGAGAAATTCTACAGGGACTCATTAAGAGATGAAAAAAGAATTATAGAATGTTAGAACTGAAAGGGCCACTAGAGATCACCTATTCCAAACTCTTTGATTTACAGAAGACAAAAATTAGAATTAGAGAAACAAAATTACTTGCTCATGGTCATATAGTCAGTAAATGACCTTGGGCAAGCTAAAAATACAAACTTGTTTTCCTATTCTAAGTTTAATTAAATGAGACAATGTATATTTAGAATATTGCAAAATAAAAAATGCTATCTAAATGAGTGCTACTTTTATTGTGGATATCCCACCCTGCTTTCCCATAAAATTAAAAGGATTATTCAGCAGGATTATCTTCTACCATGTTCTTGTGCAATTGATTTTCTAAATCTAACTTAATAACTACATGATTAAAAGGATTATTGGGCATCAATGAAGATATGAGTTTATATGGCAAATCAGCATAATTTCATGATCTTATCTAGCAGTATTGATGCCTAATGCACTTGATATATCTAAGTTGAATAACTCCATCCTTGACTCATCTGCAGTAAACTTAAATTTCAAAGTAGTTTCTTGCTGTTGTTTATTTACTTTGTTTTATATTTTCTTTTGAGGTGGGGGTCTCACTATCTGACTCAATATACAAGTGTACCAACTACTTATAGGCATAATTCCATTACTAATGGGTGGAGAACATGGTGGCAACCCACATTCCTTTAGGCTAACCATAATGCTTCCAGACTGGGTGTGGACAGTTTAATCCTACAACAATTCAGATCTCCTAAGCTCAAGCAATTACCAGCTTCTACCTTCTGGTAGTAAGATTAAAGAAGTGTGTCACCTTGCTCAGCTATAATGAAGTATAAAAAAGTACAACCTGTTTCTATGTGTAAGTGAGTCAGGAGTAGGGAGAGGCTAAGGAGTGAATACCTAGGAAAATCTTAGAGAAGGTTATACAGTGGGGAGACTGGTATTTAATTACTTTGGAGGGTGTTGAAATGTAGGTAATGGAAGTGAGGGAGATCTGATATACCCTACAGAGAGCCCACAGAATATCTCATTCAGTCAGGTATACTGGGAAAATTCTAGAGAGTTTACTGTAATGTTAGCCATAAATGAAAATAGGCCTTGATGTGGACACACAGATCAGTAGCTAAGTTAAACATGATCTAATTAATCATGGATAAGTATAACTAAAGTCAAAGAATTAGAATTAGAAGGAATTTTCAAGGTCATCTAGAATGCAAATTGTTCATATTGTAGAAGTAGACAGAAGGGGGAATCCTGTTTTGGTAGAAGGAGTAATCCCACCACAGAGTTCCCTAAAACAATGAGATTACAGGTCCAAAATCTGTCCCTGGTCCACTAAAATTCTCATTTTTTTTCAGAATAAATGCTTTGTAGTGAAA
>CM053626.1:80702652-80745122 GCA_028646595.1 Phalanger gymnotis
CTAAAGAGGAAGGCAATAGTTCCATTTTTAGGGAACTGATTGGTCAAACTACAAAAATCCCACATGTCAATCATTGGTAAATGTATCATTTCATGAGACTGTAGGCCTGACAGCTGTCTTTTCACTAGGCTGATGGAAAACCAACGTTTGAGGAAAGAATATATTGGTGCAGAGGGTCATGGGTATTAGTACCTTAATAGGGAAGCTGAATCTGCCTGTTACAATTTGGATTTTCTAGGTTTTCTGGCTGCTCTGCAGAAAGAAGCTATAAAGAAATCTGACCTCCTTAGGCCTCTGGATGAGAAGCCAAGCTTTTTTTGGGTTTGGAGTTGGACTAACCAAATTTTGATATGATAACTATTACTAATATAAATCTAGTGGAATATAAAGTTGACAGTAAACAAAGTGAAATAGCAGAGATGCAGTTTAGTGGTAAATGTGAAAAACATCTAGTATCCTGGCTTAATGAATGATGTAGAAGGAAGACTGGATTGAGTCAGAAACATGTGCAGCCATGGACAAATCATCTCTTGAGTCTGGTCTTTTGCTTTCTTTATCTGTAAACTGTGGAAGCAGGTTCTCTAAACATCTCTTAGAATGAGAAAATTCTGTAATTCTATGATTGTTTAATAAGATATCCTTAACATGAAAAAATGGCATATTCTCCACAGTAGTTGTTTTAAAACTTCATGAAACCTCCAGCTACATACCCATTTCACCCTCTCCTATCTGATAACATAATCTTTCACTTCAAATGCTTGTCCCATCTTCCTTTTCCTGCCTTATGCGTCTTCAGTCTCTATACATTGGAATTATCAGTCTCTCATTCTTGAAATGCATGCTCTAGTTCTTAAAATTGCTTGTTTCTTTCAAAATTTAGCTCATTGTGTGTCTGGGTGAATGACTTTTGCTGACTCAGTTTTCAATCATCTTCAATGTATACCTATCCTATTGTAGGTCCTTGATCTCAGTAATTAAAAATTCGTTAAGTGCTTATAAGTTCCAAGCACTGGACTAAGTGCAGGAATAAAAAACACAAGCAAAAATAAAGACAATCCCTGTCCTTAAAAAGTTTACACTCTGATTGGTTAAACAGCATATAAATGGAAGCTGAAAAGGTAGAGGTGAGGAAAAAGGTACCAACTCAGGGGCATGATGGAGAAGTTTGGAGATATCTAGCCTGGTGAGAAGTGAAGAAATGGCTGACTTAAGCATCGTCTTTAAATGGAGGTTCTATAAGGAATCATCCTGTCATATAGAGGAGCCACAAGGGCTAAAGGTACTTCAGAGATTTAAATTCAAGACTCAAGTGATTTTCCAGGATAAAAAAAAATTCTGATCATGGTGAAGAAGTTTGGAGGAGTACAAATTCTGATGCTGTGAGGTCCTAATTTTTTTCTCATTTCATCTTCATGCTACCTATGATTTATAAATGTTGTTCAATTAATGGATTGATTGACTTACTTTCCAAACAAGATGGGAACCACTCAGGGGTCTTCATTCTTTCTTCTTTCCCCTTGCTCTTCTCCTGTCCTATCCCTGATCCTACTTCTACCTCTTTCTTGTTACTTTTTTTTCAGGAATACTGTAATAGTTTGCTAAATAGATTCTTATCTCTAGTTTCTACCCTCTCTAGTCCATCCTTATACTAATCCCAAAATAATCTTCTTAAAACATAGATCTGATTATTTTTCATGCCTACTCAAAAATATTTATGGGTTCTCCATTGACTATTGAATCAAATATGAGCCTGTTAGTATGCCAGTCATCCATGCTGGGTTGAACCGACTTGAACCAGCTTTATTTTGCTGTATTTTCCTTCCTGCATTTTAAGCTTTTGGCAAACTGGATTAATCCTTATACTATGGTCCTCTTCTTCGTTGTCCTGTTTCTGTGTACTTACATGTGCTCAGAGCATGGCTAGAACAATCTTCCTTCACATTCTGTTGCTGAAATGATTTTTTTTTCTTACAAGTCTCAGTTCAGATGACACTTCCTCCATGTTTTCTCTACTCACTTAAACTTGCTAGAGAACTAGTTTCTGTAGTAGATAGAATGCTGGGCATGGAGTCAAAAAGAATTGTCTTCAAATCCTGCCTGAGACAAAAGTTGTGAGTCTTTCAGGAAGTCATTTAATTATTCTCAGTTTCCTTATTTGTAATAAGCAGATAATAATAGCAGCTATTTCATAGGACTGTGTGACAATTCAATGAGATAAAATATCAAAAGAACTTTTTAAACTTTAAATTGCCATGTGAATGCTAGCTATCATCATTATCATCATCATCATCATCATCATCATCATCATCATCATCATCATCATTATCAGGTGAAGTTCAGTAAGATAAAACCAAGAGGCTTGCAAACTTCAAGTGCTTTCATTAGGCCACTTCTCTATGATAGAGGACAAAGACAAAAGTCTCAGAAAAACAGGGTAGCATTAACAGAGATTACCATGAATAACCCGAATATAAACCCAGATAATGTGGATGAGCACCTGCAAGCTGAAATGATGATCTTAATGCAAGAAGGCAAATTTGATCGCACATTCATCTTTGAGACATGATGGTATGAGACTCATGAAAAAATATTATATGGGATGGGTAAATCTTATTAAAAAGAAGCAGTATGGGTATAAACAAATGGACATGGTCAGAGGGGTCTCTATATTATTAATATAGGCTCATATTAGAAAATATAGGAATGGGGAGGAAGAAGCATTGTACAGGGGAGATTACAAATGTGGCACACAAGCATGCATGCACACACACACATACACACATTTACTATGATGAGGATGAAAGAAAAATTAGCCAGACATCCGTTAGAATTCTATTTCTGCCAAAAATCATAGTAGTTAATAACGACTTGACTTGATTTAATGATAATTTCATGCTACAAAAGTTAGAAGATCCAATAAGGGGAAATTTGACTCAAGACTTTACTAACTAAGAGCAACTGCTTAGTAGAGTAGAAATGATAGGAACATTAGTGATAAGTGACTAATAACTTTTTGAGTTTTTGACAGAGAGGGAGCACTAGGCCAGGCCTAGACTTGGGGAAAGTAAATTGCAAAGGATTTAGACAAAAAATAGGAAATGTCCCATGGACTAATATTTTACAAGGGTAAAATGTCACAAGAGGGGGAGGATAATCTGAAAAATGAAATTCAGAATACACAAAGGAAAAATGGAAGTTTTCTAAAGAGACTGATATTGATGCACAGATAACATAGGCAACTTAGAATATACAAAGATATTTGGAGAGCACAAAAGCAAGTGCAATGAAGAATTAATGCAAAAGTATGCCATATTTTTAAAGAATTTTTTTTTCCAGATGTAAAAATTAGAATGAATTTAGACTGGTCAGGAAATACAAAGATAACAAGACAAGCCATATGCATATGCATACATACATATATATATATAGAGAGAGAGAGAGAGAAATATGCATATATACATATGTGCATAGTATTGTGTATGTATATACATACATATGCACATGTGTACTTCTATGTGTATATAAATACATATATACATATATGTATCTGCATTTGTATGTATATGCATATACACCTATATAATCTATATATCTAAATAAGAAAAGAGAAGGATCAAAGGAAGTATAGAACTGCTCTACAACTGCTGTTCGGAGTAGAAGAAATGATAATAGACTAGAGAGAGAAGGGAGAATTTCTTCATTATTATTTTCCTTCTGTTTATTCTGCCAAGGATAGTGACTGTTAGATAAGAAAAGAAAATAAGAATTTGATTAATAGGAACTATTAACATATAAATAAAGAGAGAGTAAGAGCATCCATACCTGCTCAGTAGACCATGGCCAGGTGTGTAAACATCTGGTTTTGAGCAGGTTCTGTGATACAGATGGAATTTGAAGGAAGAAGTACCAAGGTGTGAATCATTTAAGAGTTTGGGGGTGGGCGTGGGGGTGGTGGAGCCAAGATGAAGGCTGGAAAGCAGGGACTAGCGTGAGCTCCCTGCCAAGTCCCTCCAAAAACCTATAAAAATGGCTTTGAACCAATTCTAGAACTGCAGAACCCACAAAATAGCATAGGGAAACAGGGTTCTAGCCCAGGACTGCCTGGATGGTCTCTGGGTAAGGTCTATCCCACATGGAACTGGGAGTGGAGGGGAATGGAGCTAAGTGGAACAGAGCCCAGTGTGGGTGGCACGGACCAGACCAGGAGCCAGGCAGAGCGGGCCCTAGGGCCTTGAATCAGTGAGCTGTGGCAGTTACCAGATTTCTCAACCCACAAACACCAAGGACAACAGAGTAGGTTAGTGGGAGAAGCTGCTGGGGACTGGGATAGAATTTGTGGTTCAGCCACCACCCGGGGGGACAGCGGAGGTGGGGCAGCTTTAGAACTACAGCTGCAGTTGCTTCTGGCCCCAGGTCCACTTGGTGGAAGGAATTAAGTGGCGGATCAGAGCAGGGTTGAAGAGCCTGCTGAAGATCTAAGTCTAGTCCGGGTTGGGGGTTCCTGGGGAAGGAGGAGTGCTGGTGTGGCAGAGCTGGCTCATCCCCCCAGGCTTGGAACATAGAACTCTTTAGTCTACAAGCACTCATACCCTGCAGAAAAACTCAAGGGTCAAGTGAATTGGCTGGGAATATGGCCAGGAAGTGAAAACACACCCAGATTCAGTCTCAGACTGCTTTTCATTTCTTATAGCACAAGAGCATTTCATCACAATCATATACAATGACTTGTTCAGCCAGGCCCTAATTTTTGGGCTTGCCCTAAATTTCCAATTTTTTGAAACCACTTAAATAGATGCTATAATTACGTGTGTATGTATTGTTGGTTTTTATCTTTTTGAGATGCAGATCTAGTGGTGATACTGCTGAGTTAAAAAGTATGCATGGTTTTGTACCCGTGGGCACAGTTCCAGATTGCCTTACACAATGGTCAAATCAGTATATAACTACAACAACAATACATTAATGTCTCAATTTTCCCATAACCCCTCCAACATTTGTCATTTTCCTTTTCTGTCATATTAACCAGTCTGATAAGTGTGGGGTAGCTCAGAAGTGTTTTAATTCACATTTCACTTATCAATAATTATTTATAATATTTTATATGAGTATAGTTTGTTTTGATTACTTCATCTGAAAACTGCCTGTTCATATCTTTGACCATTTATCAATTGAGGAATGGCTCTTATTCCCATAAATTTGACTCACTTCTCTATAT
Source organism: Phalanger gymnotis (assembly GCA_028646595.1). NCBI lineage: Eukaryota > Metazoa > Chordata > Mammalia > Diprotodontia > Phalangeridae > Phalanger > Phalanger gymnotis. The sequence goes on from CM053626.1 coordinate 80,707,868, forward strand.
ATTTGAGAAATGAGATCTTTATCAGAGAAATTTCATGTTTTTTTTTACAGTTATGATTACCAACTATGTGTCTCCATCTTATTTTCCCTATTTAGCTTACTTTTCTTCTCTCTCCTTTCACCCTGTCCATTTGCAATTTTTTTTTTTGCTTCTGACTTTCATTGCTCCCAATCTGCTCTCTCTTTTATAAGCCCTCCTCTTGCCTTTTTTCCTTTCCTGGCCCTAATTTTCTGTATGGTAAGATAGATTTCCATATAGAACTGCATATATGTCTTTGAGCCAGTTCCACTGAGAGGAAGGTTCACACGCTCCCTTCAAAATCTCTTATGTTTCCCTGTACTGTGTAAGCTCTTTTTTCCACTTTTTTAGATCAGATAATTTAGCTTAGTCTGTCTCTCCCTTCCCCCTTGTCTGAATGCATTCCTCTTTCTCATATCTTTATTTTATTCTTTTTAGATAACCATCCCATCATTCACTCCCATGCCCTATGTTCATTTATACTCTTTATAGCTGCCATAATAATAAGAATTATTTTAGGATTTACAAATATGATTTTCCCATGTAGGAATGTAAACTGTTTAAATTCATGTTTATCTTTTCGTGTTTTTTTTTCAGTCTTGTATTAGAAAGTCAAATTTCCTATTCAGCTCTGGTCTCAAATGTTTGAAAGTTCTCTATTTCATTGAATTTCCACATTTTCCCCTGAAAGATTATGCTCAGTTCTTCTGGATAGGTGATTCTTGATTGTAATCCTACCTCTTTTTCCTTCCAGAATATCATATTCCAAAGTCCTCTGGTCCTTTAACATAGAACTGCAAAACCCTGCTTTATCCTAACTATTGCCCCATAATATTTGATTTTTTTTGCCTCTTGTATGAGTTTCTTCTTAACCTGGAAACTCTGGAATTTGGCTATAATATTTCTGTCAATTTCCATTTTGGGATCTGTATCAGGAGGTAATAAATTATTTCAACTTTTATTTTGCCCTCTGGTTCTAGAATATCAGGGTGGTTTTCCATGATAATTTCTTGATGTTTAGGCTCTTTTTTGGCATTTCTGTCAGTGAATTAAATAAAGACACAGATAGTACACTTATCAAATCTGAAGATAACACCACTTTGAGAGAATTAACAGTTTGACAGTCAAGATCCAAAAAAATCTTGAGAAGCTAGGACATTAGGCTAAATTATTGAGATAAAATTTAATAGGGATAAAGTTAAAGATTTATCTGAAGGGCTTAATGGATAGCATTTTCAATACATGCTAACTTTGTATAGCAACCAAATGGTAATAAGATTCAGGTTTGCGTTAAGGGAAGCATACTTTCCAGGAATGAGAAGGTAATATTCCCACTGTCAGAACACATCTTGAGTATTGTGTTCTGTTCTGAACATCATAGTTTTGTTAAGTGCCATTGTTAAACTGGTAAATATCTGGTCCAGAACAACCAAAATAGGGAAGAATCATCTTAAGTCCATGTCATATGTTGATAGGTTGAATAAAAAGAGATATTTAGCCTGGAAAGGAAAAGACTTGTTGGGAAATGGAGGTAATATGAAGTTGGTCTCTATGGTACCCATTTTAATTAGTTGATCATCTTCAAATTGTGCAAAATAAGTCCATATCTAAGGATACTTTGCTGCCTTAAATCCAGAAAGTAGTTGGGGATGTAGGGTAGGGAAAAAAAATGATGCATCTGGTTTGCAAAAAAAAAAAATCGCAAATTTAAGCACATTTAGCTTTATCCCTCCTGTTCCCTCACCCTCCATTTTCTGGAAGGTAAAATTTTTCTAACACAAACTTTATTATCTCTACCAGCTAAAGGATCAAAAGTGCAGTTCCAAAAAGGTATATCCAAGAGAACACTGGCCCTTGAATCAGTAAGATCTGAGTTTGCTTTCTGCCTCAGGCACTTAGTAAATAAGTCACTAGAACAAATCACTCAAATTCTATGATTCTCAGTTTCTTCATCTATAAAATGAAAATAATAATAGCACCTAAGTAGAAACCTGAAATACTTATGTATCATATAAATGTCAAGTAGTAGTAGGGGTAGTAGAATTAGTAGTAGTAGAATATTTAATTAGCCTTACTCTGGATCCAAGCTTTTAGCCTATTCTTAGGTAACTTTAGAAAATGTGATGCCTTAATATGTCTTGTAAAATACTTCCATTACTTTAAAAAATTACAAAGCCTTTCTTCTTGCTTAAGTCATTAATTTCATACTTTTGCATTTTTTTCTTTTAAAAGAAAGTAATCACAGCTTTCCCATAGACCCCATCATTTTCCTTATGTTAGACAAATATGAATGTAGGACACGAGAGCTCTCTTCATAGTTCCAAGGTCCATAGTTTCATTTTGGTCATGTTTCATTTTGGTGAGGAAAGATAATGCCTTTGAGCCATAAATTCAAGCCTCCAAATCATATTCATTAGCACTTGAGAATACAGGATCTATTTTTCTTATTCTACACAATCCTAAGGCTCCTTCTAGCTATAAAGGCAAAATGAATCAAGAGTTGAAAAATCCTCCTATTAATTTAATCACTACAGGCAATCTGGGTCACTCAGGATCAACAAATGGAAATAAGATTTAATATAATTATAGTCCAGTTCTTTCTCTGATTTTGGCCCAAATTATCTATATAGTTAAATGTATCACTTTTTAGTGTCCTAATGTAACAGAAGAACATCAAATCAATTTTGAAGTTCAAATTAAAAGACAGTTACTAAGACCAATTTCCTCATGGCCTGGAACTACATCCCATTCATCTTTATATCCCCTTGAGCATTTAGTGAGATTTGCAATCACATGTTTAATCAGTGTTTGTTGGATGTTGACTATTGAATGCAATAACCTAAGTAGTTTTGTGAGATCCAGACCAATATCACTTGCAGTCATACAGAAATAACTTTTGGTGGATAGCTATAATCTTAGGCTAATGTGTAAACCGTATCTTTCTACAGAACATGCAAGAAACTAACCATGCATCAGGGGTAAGACAATAAGCACCTCCTTCTATAAAATAAACTTAGGAAGTATTTTTCTTTTGTCCCTCTCACTAGCCTAAAAAGAAACCTCAATTGTCTATGTCCCTGAATGAATCTTACTGCTTGTCACATGCCAAAATGCAGACAATAAATTTCCATTCCCAAAAGGTGAAACTAGTGTTACAGATAATTGAACATGAAAAATGCTGTGTGAATGAAATTCTCACTAACTAACTGATATGTTGTTTCTGAATTCTCAGAGATAATATTGTGTTGGCCTTCCCTCATTTTGGGTAATCAAATATGCATCCAGAATGTCTTTTCTACATTTTAGTTTTATGTGTTATTTATGTAGTATTTGTGACTACATGTTACTACTATAATAATAATTAATGGTTACTTTGTACATTACCTACTTGGAAACTTTCTCTCATATATTACTACTTCCCAGAAAAGCTTTGTCTCTTAAAGATGACAACTAAAACTTGATTTAATCATAGAATAATGTTATGTACTTCCATCGAAAATTTGAGACCTTAGAGATGTTCATAATTAATATTATGAATAACCGAGAAAATCTAAAACTTCATGTTAGTCATTATCTTTGCTTACACAAATGTCAGCTTTGAGCCAAAATCTTCTATCTCCACAACCTCTTTGCTGCCTACCTATCCTTCAAGGTCCAGATCAGCCATTACCACAACAATAAAATATCCCCTGGTCAAACCAAGCCACAGTGATCTCTTCTCATTCTATGTGAACGGTGCTCTTGTCTCTGCTACTCAGTGCATATCTAATCTTCTATTATCATATTATATAGCTCATATTGTTGTCTTGAACTGTAATAATGTATATTGTAGTATAATGTAGTAAATCATCGTTAAACACTTTTTAAGCTCTTACTATGTGCCAGGCGTCATGCTAAGTGCTGGAGATACAGAGAAAGGCAAAGGACAATGCCTGCCCTTTAAGCTCACAATCTAATAGGGGACAAAAGGGAAGCTGAAAGTGGAGAGGGGTTGAGGAGGTAGATGATAAAGTCCAGAAGAGTGGACAGGTAAAAAATGAAAAGATGGCTGTCCTAGGCAGTACCCTTTTGAAAGATCTGGGATGAACACTGATCTCCACTTTCAAACCTCTGCAATCAGGGAGAGGGAGGGGATCCAAGGAGCAGTTGGACTAGTAGTTGGAGTACTAAACAATTGATGTAATCTTTCAGGAAAATGAGATTCCAGTTATGTCTTTATTTTATCCTTATCAAATTAAATTTTAAAGTCTTTAAAGGTAGGGACTACGTCTAAAACAATATATCCTTGATCTAGACCAGTATTATACAAAACAAAACAAAAACAAATGAACAACAGCAACAAAATCTTTTTGTGATTTCATTAGTGAAGGAAATGAAAGGAACTTCCAATGAGGAACTTTGTTTTCTAATACAGATTGCCATTTTTTCTGCAACTCAAAGTCTTAGCCTTTTCCTTCAATGAATTTAAAATATAATGATGAAAAAGGCCAAGTAGATAACTACAATGTTGGGGAGTATATGATAAATATTATGTAAAATGTTAAAGTTACTAATGTGCCAAATCCAAAGTGTCGGACACATGGTTTGCAACACTCTCACAGACAGCCTGAAACAGATTAACATATAAATGAGAAAACGAGAAAAAAAATTAAAAACGCTGTATAATATAGACAATGTTAGTATAGAGTAGTCTTCAAGACATACTGAACAAAATAAAAATACAATGGAAAATAGATAATGATATATAGTTTTCTAAAGTGAACATGGGGCACACAGAGATGCTTATGAATTTAGTGGCCCCAGTTTCTGTTTTGGTTTTGACAACATCATGCAGATCAGGAATTCAGCTAGCTGCTACCTTAATGGTCATATATTCAAAAATATCTGACTTTAAAATTAGATAACCAAGGCACAGAAGTTAAGTAACTTGTGCAAAGTCAAACAGATAATAACTTGGAAGGCCTGAATTTGAACCAGATCTTTTGCCATCACATCTTGTACTTCCTGTTCCTGTTCCACTGAACTACCTCATCTGAAATTACACAGGATATTTTTGTTGTTTTCCACATTAAAAATAAAATAAAACTGATTTTTTCTTTGTATTTCTTTGTATTTAATTAACTTTAGACTTCAAAGTCCTCTACTTGGAGGTTTAGGGAAATAAAAAAGAAATCCGATAATATATTGCTATGAATGACTCTTTCAATGTGGTGTATTTATGCTCCCATACTATTACTCTCCCACACAATCATCATAAGTGAAAAAGAAATCTTTTAATTGTGAACAAGCAGTGTTAAGATTTTGGAGAACTAAAAGACATTACTTGTATACATAGGTATATTTGCCTGCAATTCATATCAGAATCCAGAATTATGCTACTAGTAATATTATTGATATGTTAATATTTCTTTAATATTTGCAAAGCTTTTTATAATTCATTATTTCATTTGAGTCTTCCATAACAACCCTATGAATTACATTAGGAAAATATTATTTCTCCCTATTTTATCAGTGAGGAAGCTAAGCCCATGGAGATGTTTAGTAATTTTGCTTGGGTCACACAGCCAGTGAATGCCAATAGTGGCATTCTTAACTTAAGACTTCTTAACTCCATGTCCAACATTCCATGACATATACATGTACTTATGTAGTAAAATATATAATAGGAAGATATGCCTAAGACTCCTTTAAACTAGAGACAACAAATACATTTATTTCAATTGTTTTTACATGGAAGTAGGAAAAACAGCCATGTTTATCTATCTTATATAACTCATAGAAAATATAAAATGTGTTCCTAGTAGGCAAAGTAGCTTTGGAATTGAATCACTTTTTAAAAAAATGAATAAGCAAAGACATTGGGGAATAGCAGCTATAAATTGGTAGGGGATATAAGCAGATAAAATTGCTTGATAGAGGGCAAATTTGCTTGAATGTTTTGTTAATCTTTAACAAGATTATACTAAATCATTTACATCCATCCAAGCATTCCTTTAGAAAAGGTTTTATCTGAGATAGCACTGACATAGAAAGATTCTAACTATTAATACTTTGATATTTATAACTTTAAAACTTTTTTATTATTATCATGACCTTTCAAGAATTTCAAGAGAACTTTCATTAAAGGTGAAAGAGACTTGGAATGAACTATGTACAGGAATACAATGTGTTATCTAAGAAAAATGGCATGGTCTGACTATGCTTCTGAATGTGAATTTTAGAAGGAAATAACATTCATAGGAATTAATGTAACATGAGCACAATAATACACAGATCTATAAAATTCTAACAATTTAATTTCAGGAAAAATAAATTTCATTTAAAGAACAAAAGATTTCTGGGCATTAAACTGAGCAAATCTCCATGGAATGAAACAAATAGATGTAACTTTCAGGCACTGGGGCTCTGTGAGGAAGGCAAAGTGTCTGTAGCCCATCCCTAATTTCCAAATCTCTGTTTCTCTGTTTCTATCTCTGTTTCTGTCTCTGTCTCTCTCTCTGTCTCCCTCCATCCCTTTCTCCCCTCCCTTCAATTTGCATGATTGAGTAAATAATAGAAAATCTCCTCCTAGCTCTCACAACTCTTGCCAAGTACAGCTACCTCCAGATAAACTTTCAACTGAAATTAAGGTTTGTTTGAGTGTGTGTGTATGTGTGTGTGTGTGTTTTGTAATGACTTTAAAGCTGTACCTGCTTCTCAGAGGCATTTGCACATCAAGGTAAAGTCTCTAAATAGTAGAAAATTCTTTAAGAATTAAAAAAAAAACTAGAGATTCAAAATAATGTTGCTGGAGTGATACATATTCAAGTCTATACGCACATACCTGCATACACATTATTTTGAAGGAAAACCCAAGTTGACCAAAACAGCATTTTGAGGATTTGTGGTAGAAGACGTTTGAGGGGAAAATAACAAAATCACTAAAGTAGCTTGTCTGGTTGAAGCAGAGAATATGTTGCCATATGTGGACAGATATTATAGATTGGTAGAGCATCTTAAAACTTGCAGATAGTTCAAATACTTGAGACGCATTACAGGAATGAGATTGTGTTACTTTTAAGTGATATTTGCTTTTATAGATCTAGCTTAAATTTGAGTTAGGGATGCAGTATAGGAGTTTACTGGAACAGCATAGATCCAAGGGATTCTGTGAAGATCAGATGACATACATTAAATGCTTTGCCCTATATAATAGATAGGGCAGAGATGAGATGTGTTCCAAAGAAGGAAACTATAGGGCTTATTAATCATGGTCAATTACATAGTCAAAAAAGTTATTTGTTTTCCAGTCCGAATATTTAAATTTGTGAAAAAAGAATCGGTTATCTTAGGAGTAATTTCCCTGGGGGAAGATAGAATGTTTGCTTCCTTCAAGTAGTTGAGACTTGTTTTTTTTTTTCAGCTCGAGAGAACAGAATTAGGAGAGCTGAACTGAAACTTTAAAGAGACCAATTTATGCCTGATGTATGGAAAGAAAAATTATTTACCTACTAATGAGAAATATCCAAAAAAATTGAGTGGATCACCCCAGACTATAAATCTAGAAGCATTAATGAACTCCCTTGGATGGTTAGGGATTCTTTTTCTCAGGAGGTTTTCACAGGAAGGCTATCTCATAACTTGTCAGGTATATTACATAGAGGAATCTTGTTTACTTCTGGATAGTTCTTGATTGTCTCTAAGATTACTTCCAATTCTCTGGTTAGCTTTCTGGATACCCCTCTCCCAATTCAGATAGTGAATCTTCCAGTAGATGGTTACCCCTCATATTCAAGGTAATCTGAGAATCTATATCTCCTTAAAGTGTAAGCCATGAGCCCCCATTAATGTGTTTACTTTTGATAGAAAGCATAAGTATTACAAAGTAATATTTCCTGAAATGGCATCATAAAAAGGTAGCAACATAAGATCCTACCAATAAAGCTGTGGCTCACACTCCTACAAATATGCAAAGCATCAATGGGAAGAGTGAACAAACAAGTGAAATATACATGGAGAGTTATTTACCACATACTATTAGAATGCACACACAGAGGGGCAACTCATATCTCCGAAACTGCAGATCACTTGTCTTGTAGTGATTGAACTGCTATTTATGCTGATATTTGCCTCATAAACTCTGTTGATCATAGTCCTCACCTCCACTAACTTTTATCATAAGTAAAATTCTTGGCTAGAGGGAGTCCTATGATGTTCTTTTAGTTTAAAGTCATTACAAAACCTTTTATGCAGTTTTTTTCAGAAAAGGCAGAAAAATCCTTGCCTAAGGTCCAACGAAACAAAACAACAATAACAAAAACAAAAATTGGCAATTTCTTATTTCCTCAGACTTGGATAATGATATTTCTCGTCTCCTTATCAATTGATTTTGTCTGCCATGTCACCCCGTTGGCTGCTATTGAATTTATAATCCACTAAAATAGCCTACATATTTCCCCCCACCCCATAACCTTGGTACATATTCAATTGGCTGCCTTCCCCATAGAGCTGTTCAAAAAATCCTTTTAGAGAATGCAACTGATTAAAAATTGAAGTTATTTTAGTTACACATTTGCTTACTTAAATACCCACAAACATATATAAAGATGTTTTTTGTAGAATGTGAAAAATACTATAAAAATAGAGTATCTAAGTTGTATTAGCTTTTGGTGAATTTTCTGATAGTACTTTAATTGTATTTCATTTTTAACAAATGGGAACATATTTAAATTAGATATTTATCATGTACCACTATGCAAAGCAGTGGATACACAAATTATAAAACTGGATAGTACCCACCACCAAGAAGCTAACCACTAAAGGGGAAAACAACATATATAATAGAGTTTTGGCCAGGGAGGGCACATTTTCATTTGGAATGTCACAGGGATGGTAAGTAAAAAAATCAAGTAGTTGAGTAATATACCCTTTCCAGTAGCAATGATTGTATTGATTTGATTTGTATTGGTAGGTAGAGGAATGTACAATAATAAAATCATTGTAGATGCCAAGGAGATGGGTGAGGTAAACAGTTGGGTTGTATGTGAACCATAGCTGGGATTGATTGAATATAGTGGTCATGTGAGTATGTGTTCACATGCATATACATAAGGATAGCATGAAGGTCAAGGTAGTAGTTCCAAAGCTGAGTGTATTTGTCCTAAGGCATATTCTCTAGAAATCTAAAGCTTAAGAAGGAAGAAACAGCAGGAGAGATGGAGAGAAAATGACTGGGGAAGATTTTTAGATGGACTATACTTGAAAACATCCCTGTTATAATACAGGGATATATGGTGTGGTCATGTGCAAAAGAAGTAAATAATTGACTCTGGAGGCAATATTCCTTCCATAATGACTTATTAAATGGACTAGATTGTGAGTACTAGATCTGACATTCATTCTATGGTCACAATTTGACAACTCATGGAAATTATTTGGCCCTTAATCTTTGTAAAAAAAAATAATAATATTTGTACTGTTTATCTCAGTGGATGCTGAGATTAAGGAAGATAATGTATTTAAAGTCTACTTTTTAGGCTAAATATCTGCATAATTGTAAATTACTGTTATTTTATTAGTGAAACTAAATAGATATTATCCAACTGTCTCAGAAGGAATCAAGAGGTGTCTTAAAGAGTATTTTTTTTAAATTGGTGAATAAATTAGGGTATGTTTAGGTCTTAAATAATATGACACTATTCACAAGATAATAGATTTTAGAGCTGGAGGGTATTTTGGGGATATTTAAATCTGAAACAGGACAGCTAGATGACACAGTGGATAGAACACTGAGCTGATAATCAGGAAGACTCCTTCATGAGTTCAAATCCTGCTTCAGATACTTACAAGCTCTGTGACCCTGAGCAAATCACTTCATCCTTTATGTCTTACTCATCTGCAATTTGAGCCGGAGAAGGAAATGGCAAATCACTCCAGAATCTTTGCCAAGAAAAACCCAAATGGGGTCAGAAAGACTTGGATATAACTGAATGACAAGTAACAATAAGGAAGGAAATAAATATTTATTAATTATTTTCTCTATGCCACGGACCATTCTTTTGAACATTTTATAAATATAATCTCATTTGGTCCTTATAACAATTGTTTGAGGTAAGTGCTATTGTTATCCGCATTGCACAGATGAGGAAAATGAAATAAATCAAAGATTAAGGTACTTGTACAAAGTCACACAGCTAATAAGTACTTGAGATAGCATCTGAACTCAAGTCTTCTGGGTTCCAGGCCCAGTGCCCCATTCACTGCTCCACTTAATGGCTTCAACAATGAAATTATTTAGGAAGATATTAAGAAACATGAAAGACAGCATGGAGAAGTAGATAGACAATAGGCCTCAGAGTCAGGAAGACTAGTAGGTGTTTAATAACTGCTTATTGACTGATGCATACTTATTTTTATCAATAATGAAATATAACATTGCCACCAAAATGTTCTTGTTTTGCACTCTATGTGGATTATAAAAATAATGCTCTTTTGTTGGTGACATTTACAAATTAGTGTTGAAACTTTCAAAGCTATCAAGAAAAATTCACTTCCAGAACAGAATTACAAAATAAATTGTTGGTGGTATTATTTCTTAAAATCTTGATGCTAGCTTTCATTTTTACACACTTGAATTTTCAAATACATTTTCAGACCATCCTTTGTAACAAAGGAAAAAAAAGAGAGAAAAAAATTTCATTAAAATGAACATAAGAAAGTGTGATGTTATATGCCAAACCTATGCATATTGTCTCTCCTGGATCTATTTTCCAGGTCAGCTATTTTTTCCCCACGAGTTATTTTAAATTTTCTTCCATTTTATCATTCTTTTGAGTTTATTTGATTGGAAGAATCAAAACATCAAAAGGGAAAAACAATTGATCTAAGAAACAGATCCAGGAGAAACGGTGTCAGAATCTTTGGACTATCTGAAAGGCATAATCAAAGAGGAGCTGAACAGCACCTCTGAAGAAATTATCAAGGAAACTTGCCCTCATGTCCTAGAACCAGAGGGCAAAATAGGCATTGAAAGATTCCACCAATCCCCTCAAGAAAGACATCACAAAATAAAAAACCCAAAGGAATATTATAGACAAATTTCGGAACAATCAGATGGTCAAGGAAAAAAAATACAGCAAATGGCCAGAAAGAAATAATTCAAATATTATGGAGTCATAGTCAGGATCACACAATACTTAGCAACTGTAATATTAATGGATCAGAAGTCATGGAGCATGATATTCCAGAGGGCAAAAGAGCTAGGATTACAACCATGGATCACTTACCCAGCAAAATTAAGCATAATTCACTACAGGGAAAACGGTCATTCAATGAAATAGAAGGACTTCAGGAATTCATAAGGAGAAGATCAGAACTAAACCAAAAAATAGTGGCCTCGAATATCAATACCCAAGAGAAATATAAACAGATAAAAAGGGAAAAGAAAACAGAAGGAATTCAGTGGAGCTAAACTGTTTAAATCTTTACATGGGAAGATGACACTTCTAACTCTTTTTTGGGATTTTATTTATTTAATACTTTTAGTTTCCAGCATTAATTTTCATAGGAGTTTGAATTACAAATTTCCTCCCCATTTCTACCCTCCCCCCCACTCCAAGGTGGCATATATTCTAGTTTCCCTGTTCCCCAGTCAGCCCTCCCTTCTGTCACCCCCCTCTCCCCCATCCCCTTTTCCCTTACTTTCTTGTAGGGCAAGATAGCTTTCTATGCCCCATTGCCTGTATATCTTATTTCCTACTTGCATGCAAGAACTTTTTTTTGAATATCTGTTTTAAAGCTTTGAGTTCCAAATTCTCTCCCCTCTTCCCTCCCCACCTACCCTCCTTTAAAAGGTAAGCAATTCAACATAGGCCACATGTGTATCATTATGTAAAACTCTTCCACAATACTCATGGTGTGAAAGACTAACTATATTTTGTTCCTTCCTATCCTATCCCCCTTTATTCAACTTTCTCCCTTGACCCTGTCCCTTTTCGAAAGTGTTTGTTTTTGATTACCTCCTCCCCATATCTGCCCACCCTTCTATCATCCCCCCTTTCAAGGAATTCTTCTCCTCATTGGCTTTTTGGAGCTCTTTTGCCATTTGAGTTAGTCTATTTTTTAAGGTGTTATTTTCTTTAGTATTTTTTGGGTCTCCTTTAGCTAGTCATTGACTTGTTTTTCATGGTTTTTTCACATCCTTCTCATTTCTCTTCCCAATGTTTCCTCCACTTCTCTAACTTGCTTTTCCATATCCTTTTTGAGCTCTTCCATGGCCTGAGACCAGTTCATGTTTTTCCTGGAGGCTTTGGATGTGGGCTCTTTGACTTTGTTGACTTCTTCTGGCTCTATGTTTTGGTCTTCTTTGTCACCAAAGAAAGACTCCAAAGTCGGAGTCTGAATCTGAGTCCATTTTCACTACCTGGCCATGTTCCCAGCCAACTTGCTTGACCCTTGAGTTTTTCGTTGGGTTATGACTGCTTGTAGAATATAGAGTACTTTGTCCCAAGCTTGAGGGGCAGCACTGTTGTTTTCAGAGCTATTTCTACAGAGTAAGCTCTTTTACACCAGTGCTACTCCTCCCCCAGACCAGACTCAGATCTAAGCTGACTCTGCACTCAGGATCAGATCTGCCACTTAATTCCTCCCACCAGGTGGGCCTGGGGCCAGAAGCAACTTCAGCTGTAAGCAGTCTCAGAGCTGTACCACTTCCACTGCCCCTAGGGTGATGGCCAACTGCAAATTCCTTTCCCTCTGTCTCAGAAGTTTTTCCCACTAATGTTTTCTGTTATCTCTGGTGTTTGTGGGTTGAGAAGTCTGGTAACTGCCACAGCTCACTGATTCAGGGCTCTAGGTCCTGCTCCTCCTGGCTCCTGGTCTGGTTGGTCTAGGCATGGCTCACTCTGGGCTCTGCTTGCCTCTGCTCCCAGATCCATGAGATAGATCTTACCCTGTGACCATCCAGGCTGTCCTGGGCAGGAGCCATACTTCTCTCTGCTATTTTGTGAGTTATGCAGTTCTAGAATTTGTTCAGAGACATTTTTATAGGTGTTTGGAGGGACCTGTGGGGGGAGCTCACGCAAGGCCCTGCTTTCCAGCTACCATCTTGGCTCTGCCTCCCGATACTTGTAACTCTTAAAAATTGTATCACTAACAATACAGATAGAAGGAATAAACGTAGACAGAGAGTACGGATATAAGATATATTTGAGAGAATGACATAAAAATAAGGGATGAGAAAGAAGACTAGGTGCAGTAGTACAGAAGTAAGGGAGAGGCAGAATGGTGTAAATTATCCTGCATGAAGACATGAGAAAGACCTATTAGAGTGAAGCGAAGATGGGGGGTGGTGCAATAGGCATTGCTTGAACTTTACTCTTATCAGTATTGGCTAAACGAGGGAATAATATACACAATCAGATGAATATAGAAATCTATCATACTCAACAGGGAAGTAGGAGGGGAGGAACTTTAGCAAGGGACATGGGGCTGAAAGAAAGGAAGGCAGATCAGGGGAGGTGGTAGAAGCAAAACATCGGTGATATGGTGAAGGGTAAAAGGAGAGAGAACAAACAGGGAGAATAGGATGGAGAGAAATACACAGGTAGTAACTGTAATGGTAAATGTGAATGAGATGAACTCTCCTATAAAATGGAAGCTGATAGCAGAGTGGATGAAAAAAAAATAAAACAGTATCCTATAATTTGGTGCTTAAAAGAAATACACTTGAAGCAGAGAGACACACACAGAGTAAAAGAAAACCTAGAAAGACTTGTACAATGCAAAGCGAAACGAGTAGAACCAGAACAACACAGTATCAGCAATATTATGTAATGATCAGCAATGAATGACTTAGCTTTTTTTCAGCAAGACAATGATCCAAGACATGTACAAAGAATTCATGAAGGAAAATGCTATCGATATCCAGATGAACTTACAGACTCTGAATGCAGATTAAAGCGTATTTTTGCACTTATTCTTTCTCATGTTCTTTTTTTTTTTTACTTTTCATCTGTTTCTTCTTATCTAATAACACATACGGAAATGTTTTACATGACAGCACATCTATACATTATATCAAACTGCCTGTCATTTTCAGAAGAGGGGAAGGGAAAGAGGGAGGGAGAAAAAGTTGGAACTTGGAATTTTGAAAAAAATCAATACTAAAAAATTCTTGATTTGTAATTGTGGGGGAAAAATAAAATGTTATTTGAAGCAAAAAATAAAATAAAAAACGTAAAGTTGGGAATACAGAGAAAAAATGATCATCCTCTCCTCCTTGTTACTCTTTTCTCTGTGTTTTCAGGGCACCGCTCTACCCTGGTTCTTTTCCTACCTCTCTGACTGATCTTTCTCTGATTACTCTGCTGGATCCTCTTTGAGATTATGCTTTCTAAATACATGTTCCTTAGATTTCTGTCCCATGCCTCCTTCTCTTCTCCTTTTATACTACTTCACATTATGATCTCATCACCTCCCACGGATTTAATAACTGCCTCTATGTTGAGGATTCTCTAATCTACCTACTCTAACCCAAATTATCTGCTGTAACAACAATGTGGCTAGCAGCTGCTGTGGGGTTGGAAGACCAACACAAGACCAACAACAAGAAGGCTTCTAGCACATGTTCTTTGATCTGCTTTTCTAAGGAAAGCAACTTTAACGGGTTAACAATCTCAGTTTAATCAAACATACATATACCATTCGCTTAGTTCAGGGGCAAAAGAGCAGCCCCCTGAACTTCAAGGCAAATACAATAAGAAATTACAAAGATCAACAGACAAATGATTCAAATCACAATTCATAGCTACCAGAGAAGTACCAGTATCCATCTGTCTGTGTTACAATGCCGGGGGGTTGGAGGAGTGTGGTATTCCAACTGTCTGCCCAGAGTGTCCTAACTCTTACTCTTTCTATGAGTGTACCCCCAAAAGTCAAATGCCAAACTCGGATCTTATATACCTGTCTCAGGGCCCTGTGGCACTTGAGGCTCACCATTTAGAATGTGAGAAATCAGTGTAGGAAAGCTCCAACCACCAGCATCACATCCAATACAATTCAATGATTCTCTATTGTCTTAGTGCTGAGAAACAGTCCAAGATAAGATCTCACTTTACCTACCCCATTCAAACAAAGGCCAGAATCATTAAAGGCACTAAAGAGAACAATATGAAAAAACCCCACCCTTATTACCACTACATCTGCTGACCTCCAGTCTCACATTTCCAGCTATCTTTCAGAAAAAGTGGAAATAGAACTCAATACTTTACTCCCTAAACCCTCCCCCAGTCCTAAATTGCCTAATATATTACTGTAGAGGGTAAAGCCATCCTCCCACTATCTCAGGCTCACAACCTAGAAGCCATTCTAGATTTTTCATCACCTCTTGCTTCCATATTCTTTTTTTTTAATTGCAATATCTCACAAATACACTCCTGTCTCTCCTCTGGTGCAGGACCTCACCATCTCACATCTAGATTATTGCAGTGGTCTTGTGGTGGATCTCCTTGTCTCAAGTCACTCTCCACTCCACTCCATCTGCCATTCATCCACTAAAGTGAATTTTCAAAAGCAGAACATTAAATTACATCACACGACTGTCCCCTATGTCCAATAAAATCCAGTGGCTTCCCATTTTTTGTAAATAGTATTTTTTTTTCCAATTATATGTGAAGGTAATTTTCAGTATTCATTTTTACAAGATTTTGAGTTCCAAATTTTTTCTCCCTCCCTCTCCCATTCCCCCTACCTAATATAGCAAGCAATCTGACATAGGTTATACATGTTCAATCATGTAAACATATTTCTAGATTAGTCATGTTGTGAAAGAAGAAGTAGAACAAAATGGAAAAGCCACAAAAACCCCCTAATACAAAACTAACATATTTTGATCTGCATTCAGGCTTCTATAGTTCTTTCCCTGCATATGAATAGCATTTTCCATTGTGAGTATTTTGGAATTGCTTTACATTATTGTATTATTGAGAAGAGTTAAGTCTATCAAAGTTTATCATTGCATGATGTTCTTACTGTGCACAATGTTCACCTAGTTCTGCTCACTTGACTTTCCAGTTGTTTTTTTTAAATCCACCTGCTCATCATTTCTTAAAGCACAATAGTATTCCATTACATTCATATACCATAACTTGTTCAGCCATTCCCCAATTGATGGAAATCCTTTCAATTGTTAATTCTTAGCCACCACAAGAAGAGCTGCTGTAAATATTTTTGTATGTGTGAGTCCTTTCCTTTCCCCATTTTTATGATCTCTTTAGGGTACAGACCTAATAGTGCAATTGTTGTATTAAAGGGTATGCACAGTTTTATAGCCCTTTGGGCATAGTTCCAAATTACTCTCCAGAATAGTTCAATTAGTTCGCAACTCCACCAACAATGCATTAGTGTTCCAATTTTCCCACATCTTCTCCATTATTTATCATTTTCCTTTTCTGTTATATTATCCAATCTCATAAGTGTGAGGCAGTACATTAGAGTTGTTTTAATTTGCATTAGTCTAAACAATAATGTTAGAACATTTTTATATTAATATAGATAGCTTTAGTTTCTTCATCTGAAAACTACCTGTTCATATCCCTTGACCATTTATTAATTGAGGAAGAGTTCATCATTTCTTGTAACACAGTAGTATTCCATCACAATCATCTATTACAACTTGTTCAGCCATTCCCCAGTTTATTTTCAAAGGTAAATTTGTTTCTTTTAAAGGTTTTGTCAAGTACCAACTGTGACAGTCCAGGCCTTTACAAGGCCCAGAGATGGTAAAAACATGCCATTCTTCCTATCTCAACCAATTGTGATTCAAAAATAATGGAAACACACTGATGGGTACATGAAAAATTTTGGGAAAATTTCACTCACAGAAAGCATATAATGAAAAGAAAAGTAATAACAGTCTTTATTACAGTTTTCTATTGGAGACCAGGTAATTCTCTATTAAGATGAAAGAGATGATGATTTAATCTTCCATTCAGAGCTATTCTGTCTTATTAGCACTAAAATAGCTAAAACAGACCATTATCTTTACTTGCATTCTGCATTACATTAAAAATGTGATATATTTATCATGTTGCTCAGCAGGCTCTGGATTAATGGATTTCTTGATGTTCCTTGGGCAGAAGCAAAAATGCCATTTCAAATAATTCATTCTTTCTTAACAATTCTGGTGTAAGTTTTGAAACCTCATATAAATTAGGGAAAAATAATATAAATATGTAAATCTATTGTGAGTCATTATTTTTTAAAGCAAAAATGCCCATGGTTTCCTTTATCTATTTTACTTAGTCTCGTAGAGGGCATTTCTGGGATTGAATTTTAGATGTTTCCCAAAATCCACATGCTCTTTTGAAGCTTTATGGAAATGCTTAAATTTATTGAGGTAGCAAAATTGGGTCCAAAATGTCATAAGAACAATTTTTCCATCCAGTACAAGGCAGAACATGGAAGTTTAATACTTAGAAAAATGAACTAGGAAAGTTATCTAAGGAGATAAAACCTTTAAAAAGTTCAAATTAAGTGCAATTCTACAAATGATTCAAAAGCCTGGTATGGGGCATCTCATTTGAGCTGAATCAATTGCCCATATAAGGGAAGAAGCAGTTTGCTTTTCTTGTAGCAGGGAGGAACAGGACTGCCTTTACTTTCCTTTTCATCTTCTCATTCTCGTGTAATATTTACATAAAGTGCAATTGACATGAACTGGAACCACATTCCCCAAATGTGAAAGAGCCCCCACTGACAGATGAGTATTTTGGAAAACATTTTTTTTCTGTGAACTTAAAGCTACCTTTGGAAATGTAAAATAGCCATCTTTTCACACAAATCGACTCCAACAAACAAAACATGACAGCTTTCCTTGGTGCTGTCTTCCTTTTTTCTTTCTTTGCTTTGAAAATAGCTCATTGAGAATTGCCAATCACTTCCCAGGGTCTCTAAGACAGATTCTTATAGTTTGAAGCTCTTCTGAAGTAACCTTAAAAAAGCAAATAACAAGGCTTATATTCTTGGCTCGGGGGATAAACTTTCAGATCATAAAATTCAGTTAGGGGCTCCAGAGATGGGAGAACCAAGAGGAGATACTGATGTTAGCATAATAAGAAAAGATTTGGGTAAAAATAAGATCTACATCTCAAAGAACTAGATAATATCAGGATTTTTGTTTTGGCTTGTCTCAAGACTTCCTCATTTGCCATTGAATTTCACCCAATCAAACCTCTCTAATGTGATGTTGTGTTTTCTCTAGTCTCCAGTACTATACCATTCATCCCCTCATTAACTCTAGGCAATCTTCTGTATTTTGTTCCCAGTCAATCAATGAGGAAGCATGTATTAAGTCCCAACTAAAATTACATTTTCTATAGAAAGTTCCCCTAGTTCCTGTTAATCTAATCCCTTCCCTATTATGTCCTATTTATCCTATATGTAGCTTCATTTGAATACATTTCTTCACTCTTCATCTCCCAGTTAGACTGTAAGCTAGAAGGAAGACAGGGATGCCAAGAGGAGGAAATGAAAAGGGAGAGCTTTTCAGACATGGGGAAAAGTGTTATTTTTACCCATCATTCATTCATTTATTCATTCATAAAATAGGAATTGATTAAGCACATTTAATATGAACTTGGGTTAGGCTGAAGATATACAGATCAATGGGACATATTCCTTGCCCTAACAAGCTAATGATCTAGCACTTCGGAAACCACACACACACACACACACACACAAGCACATGCATATGCACACACACATGCACATGCACATAAATGAATGAGTGAACAAATGAAAAATTAAGCAAATTTATGGGTAAACAAATTAATATATAAATAATGGAAACTATAAGTTGTTAAGGAGCATGAAGCATTATGACATTGGAAGAATGAGCCAGCATTTCTAGTTCTAGGAAGCAGAGCAGTCATTGGATGGGAGGTAGCACCTGAGCTGAGATTTGAATGTTTGCTTACTTATCAGAAAGCAGAGAAGTCAGGGTAGAGGATAGTCTAGCTACAGCTGAAGACTAAGTAAAAATCCCTGGACCTCTTTGGTCCAGTTAGCTATTGAATAGAGTATGGAGAGGGAAGTGGAGAAAGAACTCTGGAAGGGAATCACAGGGACACATTTTGAAAAGCCTTGACTGCTAAATTAAAGGGTCCATGTTTTATTTATGTATATTTTTTTTTTGAGAATTTGAAGTCTAAGAACAACCATACATTAGAAATAATTAAATTGATAGTGGTGAGTAGAATGACATAGAAAGTGAGAATCTGGAAGCAGGGTGAGTACTGTCCACAGGAGAGGTAATGGGGGCCTGGATGAGGATAGTATCAGTAATAAGGAGGACACGATGCTCTCATATAAGTAGGAGACTTCCTAGATCTTAAATATAATTTACATAATTTGGCAATTTTAAATTAAATCTATGAAGCAACAGTACTTAAAAGTGGCTTAAGGTTTATGAGTATCAGAGACAGAAGGAAATAGTGACACCATGTTTGTACTAGAGAAGTCAAGAAAGTTTAAATTTATCAAGTTCTTATCAAGTGTCATACATGTTTCTAAGGAGTGGAAATATAAACATTAGCAATCGTGACAGACCTTGACCTCAAGAAACTTACAGTCTAAGAGAGGAAGGCAAATTATGTAAGTAGAGTAGTAACTAGGGATGTGGTTTTTTTTTTGGCTGAACATTTCCTTAATTTCTTTCTTTTTTATATTTATTTGGTATTTAATTTTTCCCCAGTTACATGTAAAAACAATTTTTACATTTGTTTTTTAAAGCTTTGACTTCCAAATTCTCTCCCTTCCTCCCTCCCCCCAACTGAGAAGTCCAAGAATTAGTGAAAGAAAACAGAAATAAAATAAACTCAAGAAAAATAAAGTCATAAAAATGATACAATCTGTATTCAGACACCATCAGTTCCTTCTCTGGGGATGGATAGCATTTTTCATCCCAAGTTCTTCAGCATTCTCATGGATCACTGTATTATATCAACCCATGCAAGTCTTTCCAAGTTTTTCTGAGAGTATCCAGCTCATTGCTTCTTATAGTACAATAATATGCCATCATAATTACATACCACAACCTGTTCAACCATTCTTAAATTGATGAGTATCCCCTCAGTTTCTAATTCTGTATCCCCAGAAAAGAGATGCTTTCAACATTTTTGTACATATAGGTTCTTTTCCTTTTTGTTTTTATCTCTTTAGGGTTACAGACCTAGTAGTGGTATTGCTATGTCAATTGGTATGCAGGGTTATATAGCCCTTTGAGCATAGTTCTGAATAGCTCTATAGAATGGTTTAATCAATTCACAACAATGCATTAATGTCTCATTTTTCCCACATGCTCTCTTTTTTTTTACCTTTTCTGTCCTATTAGCTAATATAATTTCTGTCCTATTAGCTAATCTAAAAGGTTAGAAGTAGCACCTCAGAATTGTTTTAATTTGCATTTCTCCAATTAATATCAAGTTAGAATATTTTTATGTGGCTATAGATAGCTTTAATTACTTCATCTGAAAACTGATTATATCTTTTGATTATTTATCAATTGGGGAGTGGTCTTACTTTTATAAATTTTACATGGTTCTCTATATATTAGAGAAATGAAGCCCTTATCAGAGAAACATGCTTTATTTTTTTCCACAATTACTATTGCTAATGGTATTTCTCTCCATCCTATTTACCCTACCCCTACTTATTCTATTCTCTCTCTCCTTTTACTCTATCCCTCCTTAAAAATGTTTTGCTTCTGATGCCCCTTATCCCTTCTATTGCCCCACTCCCTTCTCTTATCCCCTGCATCTTTTATTTTTGTGTAGGGTAAGAGAGATTTCTGTACTGCATTGCCAATGTATCTAATTTCCAAGTTACATGTAAAAACAATTTTTAACATTCATTTTTAAACCTTTGAGATGGAAATTCTATCCCCTCTTTCCTCCCCACACCCCCTTTTTGAGAAGGCAAGCAACTCAATATAGGTTATACATGTATAGTAATCAAAAAGACTTCCATAATAGTCATATTGTGAAAGATTAAATATATTTCCCTCCAAATTATCCCACTATGCCATTTATTGTATTCTCTCATCCTGTTCCCCTTCAACATTGTTTGTTCTGATTAACCACCCCACAATCTGCCCTCCTTCAAAAATCTCCTTATTTTATCTGCTTCCCCTCTACTTTGCTGTAGGGTAAGATAGATTTCTATACCCCATTGAGTGTGTATGTTATTCCCTCTTTAAGATAAATCTAATGAGAGTAAACTTCACTTATCCTCTCTCACCTCCCCACACTTTCCCTGAATTGTAAAAGATTTTTCTTGACTCTTTTATGTGAGATAATTTACCCCATTCTATCTCTCAGTTTCTCTTTTTCACAGTACATTCCTCTCTCACCCTTTAATTTTATTTTTTTAGATATCGTCCCCTTACATTAAACATATATATATATATGTATGTGTAAGTTTATGGGAGTATATGCATATATACATATATGTGAATATTTGTATATATATATACATATACACATACATACTCACATATATAAATATATATGCATACATATAAACATACATATATGTGTATATATGTACATATATGCATACATATATATTCCTTCTAACTACCCTAATAATGAGAAAGGTCTTATGAATTATAAATATCATCATTCCATCTAGGAATATAAACAGTTTAACTTATTAAGTCTCTTATGATTTTTCTTTCCTGTTTACCTTTTCATGCTTCTCTTGGGTCTTGAATCTAAAAGTCAAATTTTCTATTTGGCGCCTGTTTTCTCCTTTCTTAGACTGGTGCAACAGACTTTTCCTCTTGACCTTCTATGTTGTCTTGGGCAGGAAATTGTTTCTACTCTGTCTTTTGGTGGGTTCTGCTGGCCTAGAATTTGTTTAGAGTCATTTTTTACAGGTATTCAGAGGGGTTTGGGGGGAGCTTAGGTTAGTCCCTTTCTTTCCTGTACCATCTTGGCTCCCAGAGATAGGTTTTTTTGTTTTGTTTTGTTTTGTTTTTTACTTAGAGGGCATTGTAATTAGAGTTATAGGAAACTGTTTTACACATTCTCTTTATTTCTCACCACCCCCAGGAATAGTATTGTTTATTTAATTCCCACTCATAGAATTAGGGCTTTAATGAAGAGGCTGGATTATGGTGTGCATGCTTTTTCACAATATGGAGATGGCAAGGAAATAACATAAAGGATTTGAATCCTCTAAAATTAATGGAAATGCTCATGAATCAAAGCCAATTCCAGGTCTTAGATAGAGGTTGCAATTCAGACATCATGAAATTGAGGTGGAAACAGCCTACATTTTAATTCTACCTATTTGACCCTAAGAAAAATCACTTAACCTCTCGATGAAGCAGATAACTCTCTAAGATTTTCATGTAGTTTTAATTATAGATTTGGATTTCACATACAAGCATATATGCATGCATACAAATATACATGTGTATATGTATATATGTATGTCTGTATCTATACACACACACATATCAGTTAGCTTTTTTACCTCCTCTTCCATTGGGCCAATTCTACTTTTTAAGTAGTTGTTTTCTATAGTGTACTTTTTTTCCCATTTGACCAGTTGCGTTTTTTCAAGAATTTTTTTTTCTATAGTCAATTTTTGTCCTTCCTTTTCCAAGCTGTTGCCTCTCTCTTGCATGCCTCTCATTTCCTTTCCCAATTTTTCTTCCACCTCTCATATTTGATATTTAAAATCCTTCTTGATGCTTTTTGGACTTGAGTCCAATCATAATGAGGTTTCAGATTTAGACATATTGACAATGTTTTCCTTTTTCTGGGTTTGTCTTTTGATCTTCCCTTTCACCATAGCAAATTTCTAGGGTCAAATAATGTTTTTATTTTTTGCTCATCTTGTTTGCTGATTTCCTGGCTTTTAAAGTTAAATTCTCCTGCTGGAACAGAGGGGGCACTTTCCCAAGCTTCTTGTGCTTAGCCTCAGGGGCCTGGTGGTCTGGCAGCTTACCTGCTGCTGAGCTGGATTCTTAGTGGTGGTTTCTGGTGTGTGTTGAGGTCAGCTGGGATTTTCCTACGTTTCGCCCAGGCCACAGTGAAGCAGCTGGAGATCTGGCAGCAGGAAGATGCCTAACTGCCCTGGGCTGTGCTGAAGTACCTGAATGTCCAGCCCCTGGAGAATTGCTGCCTTCCTGGAGTTTCACCTATGGACAGGAAGGTTTGGTAGCTGGAGGATGCCCATCTGCCATTGGCTGCATTGAATCCCTTGGAAGTCCTGCAGCTAGAATATGCCTATTTTTGCAGGCTGTACTGAAATATGTGGTGGTTCTCTGAGCTGAAGTTTGCCAATTCACCTGACTATGTAAAAGCATGTGCATGGTGCCTGTGTTGGCATATGCCTGATTTACCACGCTGGGGCTTGCGATTTCTTGCTAGTATGTTGAGGTGGGACTTGCTGCTGGTTTGCTGGGACACTTCCTGTCCTGGAATGTGGTAAAGGCAATCAGTGAACGGGAAGATCTTTCCCACCCATTCACTGCGCTTCAGGGGCGGGGCTTTCAAGGTCCTGGGGGGAGTGGCTAGGACTGGAGCCAATGGAAGCCTGTGGTGGGAGGAGCTTGCTGAATGGTTGGAGCAGAGCTAAGAGGCAGTTGGTGACACAGTTGGTGAGAACAGTTAAGAACTGAAGGAGAGAGGAAGCAGTCAGCTAGCTGGAACGCAGCCTGGAGATTGTGGTAGAAGCAGCGACAATGGAGGCAGGTGCTACAAAAAGGCAGGACTGACCCTCGTGGAGACTGGAGAATGGGTGGTCTCCTTGCTGGAGGGCCCTGGCATTGGGTGGGGGGAGGGGAAGCACCAGTATGGCTTGGCTTGCTGCCATAATGTTTTTGTGTGACCCCTTGATCACTATTGTGAGATGGGCATACTGGTTTTGGAAGGCTCTTGCCAGGATGTTGAACTGGGGACACTGGTCCGTGAGTCTGCTACTTTTGAGTTTCAATAAGTGTTTTAACTTCTCTGCCTTCTACTTAGAGAATTCCTTATATCCTGCGATTCTGGACCATTCAGGCATATGCATGGTTATCTTTGAAGTCATGAATTCTGCCTTAATGATATAAATGTGCTCTCTTTTTATTCAAGTAAGACCAGGCTCTCTTGCCAATCCTCCAAGTTTCCTGCACTAAAGACTGCTCCATCTCCTCTTTCTTTGGGCCCCACTGTTCCATAAGTTGTTCCGGGGTGCTATTTTATGGTTGTTCAGAAGTGAATATAGGAGAGTGACACTGATTTAGTTCTTACCTTGACTTCTTGGATCTCAGTTAACAAAGACATTTACTAAAAGAAAAAAAGAAAGCAATCAAGAATAGTAATTACATGATATTTTTCTCATAAACCTGGGGTAACCTACCCCACAAATTTTCAGTGTCAATGGGACAGAGTCGGCCCAAACAGAAAATATTATAGTAATGAGGCTGTTGTTGTTTGTCCTTTATTCTCAATAAGGATTGTGCCATCAGGAAGGTGATTTTATGACTTGCAAATGAATTGAATTTAAATGAGGGAAGGCTCTCCAAAGTTAATAGCCTCACTTTCTCCTCCCAAGCCATATGGGTCCAGTCTCAAGATACAGATCAAGATGACTGGAGATTTCCCCCAGTAGTGAGGCCTACCTATGATGAATGCACATGACCATAATAACTCACAACTATAGAATTACTGGCCTCAGGGACATTACAATGTTCACTGATGAGGCTGTGATTGACCATGAGCTCTGCTTCTCTTCTGAATCGTTCTACACCTCAGTTGTACTGAAACACTGTAAGGCTGATTCATCAATGGAATAAAAGTCTCCATTGTAGGGCTATCATTGCTACTCATTAGCATACCTTTAAGATCTTTCTTGGACCAGTCTTTTCGAGTTTGCAGCTTAGTCTCTTCAATAAGAATCCTCAGTTTATCTAATGATGAATAACCCGCATTTTGCCTAATATCAATCTCTGACAGTTAAACAGGGAAATGTTCACATGTCGAACAGTCATAAAACTGTACTGGGGTTCACAGTCCCTCAGTTATTGATTCCCAAGTTCCCTGGTTGTTTGTGTGCAAATGAGCAACTATAATATAAGACACTAAAGAGATATTTTCCTTTGCCAAATGCAATGGCACTGTAGACTTATCTATTTTTTTTTTTTCATATTCAAGTCACACAAATTTTCTCAGTCTCTTTCCCCTTCCAATCAAAAAAAGTTGTCGAAGTCTTAAGGGGCTAAAACTTACATATTTTCCAGAAAAAATAATAGTTTTCTATGGTGTAATTTTGAAAAAGCATTAGTTATTTTACATGTCAAATATGATTATATAACATATAGACTATGAAATATCTTATAAAAAAGTTGTTTTCAAATGTCCAGACTTTAGCATCACTTGGATTGATTTCTTCAGTTTCCAAGTATACATACATTCATGCATACATACACACACATATACATATGTAGAGTATGTAACTTAATAACATCCCTTTTTCCTGTACATGACAGCTACTTCATATCTAGGAATGTGAAAATTAACACTCCATGTATCTGAAATAGCTTAGCTTAGCTGTCTATAAATTACACCAGGACACCTTACCTCATATAAACTTTTCATAGGCGTATCTTTTGGGTAGCCAATGGTCAACCATGGTCCACTATTTATGAGGGAAGGAATAAATGAATATTTGGCATTACATCTATGAAATTCTATGGGCTCCTGTCATACACCTCTCTTTATCACCACCTACCGCACCACCATATTGAAAGTGTCACTTTCCTACAGGAATTTCTTTTTGCTAAGTGGAAAATTAATGTTTGCATCTTCGCCTTAGTGTTTAAAGAAGAAATGTGAAAATTATTCATTCCTGAAATCCTGCAGGGTAATAGAGATGATAATTTTGGGTAAGAGAGACTTTCATCATTAAACATAGCACCCAACTGACTTGCATAGAGTTATCCCTTTTGAATCAACTTATTCTTTAGCATAACCCCATTTTGTACTTAACTCAGTTTCCAAAGACTTTGGTGAAAGTTAATATTTATCACTGCCAGGTCTGCATACTCCTAAAAATCAGAGGCTATTTCTTAACTTGTTATTAAAGATTTTCTACTCAAGATTTCTATTTTATGAAAAATAAGAAAATAAAAACAACAGAACAAAAACAGTTTTTTTGTCATTGGAATCTCTCTAGCAAAGCACATCATAAACCAACTATAACTTGGGAATTTAATCCTGGAGACCAACTTGCCCCATGCCACACAGCTAACAAAAGTCAGCAATTGATTTGAATCTCAATTGAAACCCAGTATTCTATCCATTATGTGATAATACATCTACTCCTTAAAACTTATAATTTAGAAAAAAAATAAATCTTTAATCCTACTCTTTCCATCCTTGGCTACTTCCTCTAACTTTGCTTCTGAGCCATCAAAATCTGTTAAGTTGCTTCTGTAGACAATGAATCAATCTTAAGTAAAGAATAACTCAATTATTGAGTCAGTCAACAAGTGCTTATTCTGAACATTAAGTCAAGCCTCAGTGAATACCTGAGAACAGGAGTGAGAAAGGAAAAAGAGTAATATAAAAATAAGCTTCTTAATTATGGCCACTGTCCTGATATTCTAGAACCAGAGGGTAAAATAGAAATTGAAAGAATCCAGCATCACTTCCTGAAAGAGACTCCAAAAGGGAAACTCCTAGAAATATTGTAACCAAATTGCAGAGTTCTCAAGTCAAGGACAAAATATTGCAAGCAGTCAGACAGAAACAATTCTAATACTGTGGAAACACAATCAGGATAACACAAGATTTTGCAGCTTCTACATTAAGTGACCAGAGGACTTGGAATATGATATTCTGGAGGTCAAAGGAGCTAAGGTTAAAACAAAGAATCACCTACTCAGCAAAACTGAGTATAATCCTTTAGGGGAAAAATGGATATTCAATGAAATAGTGAACTTTCAAGCATTCTTGATGAAAATACCAGAGCTGAATAGAAAATTTGACTTTCAAATGCAAGACTCAAGAGAAGCATGAAAAGGTAAACAAGAAAGAGAAATCATAATGGACCTATTAAAGCTGAAATGTCTATATTCCCACATGGAAACATAATATTTGTGAGTCATGAGACCTTTCTCAGTATTAGGGTATTTGGAGGGAATATATATATATATATATATATATATATATATATATATATATCCATATATATGTATATATATATGTATATACATATATATGTATATATATATATGTATATACATATATATGGAGAGAGAGAGAGAGAGAGAGAGAAAGAGAGAGAGGCAGAGACAGAGAGACAGAGAGAGAGAGACAGACAGACAGAAAGCACAAGGTGAGTTGAATATAAAGGGATGATATCTAAAAAATAAAATTAGATGTTGAGAGAAATGCACTGGGAGAAAGAGAAAGGGAGAGGTAGAATGTGGTAAATCATCTCATATAAAAGAAACAAGAAAGAACTTTTATAATGGAGGGGAAGAGGGAGGAGGTGAGATGGAATAAATACACCTTACTCTCATCAGATTTGGCTTAAGGAGGGAATAACATACACATTCAGTTGGGTATGGAAATCTGTCTTAGCCTACAGGAGGGTGGGGAAGGGGACAAAAGGAGGGGTAATAGAAGGGATGGCAGTAAGGGGGAGGGGATAATCAGAAGCAAACACGTTTGAGGAGGGACAGGTCAAAGGAGAGAATAGAATAAATTGAGGGCAGGATAAGATGGAGGGAAATATAGTTAGTCTTTTACAACATGACTGTTATGGAAGTGTTTTGCATAACTACACATGAATAACTTATATTGAATTGCTTGCCTTCTCAATGAAGGTGGGTGGGGAGGAGGAAGGGAGAGAAGACGGAACTCAAAGTTTCAAAAAGGAATGTTGAAATTAATTTTTACCTGCAACTGGGAAATAAGATATACAGGCAATGAGGTATATAAATCTATCTTGCCTTACAGGAAAATAAAAGAGAAGAGGATAAGGGGGGTGGTGATGTAAGGGAGGGCAGATTGGGGGAGAAGATAATCAAAATGCATGTTGTCCTGGGGTTGGGGGAGGGGAGAGATAGGGAGAAAATTTGGAACTCAAAATCTTGTGGAAGTGAAAACTGAAAATAAATAAATTAATTTTAAAAAGAGAGATGCTACATGGAAAGATGTCTAGTGCAAAGACATGGAACTGGGAGATGGAGTGACAACTGTATTCCGAAAAAGTAGGTAGACTGGTCCTGTGTTGAGGGTTAGGGATAATAGAAAGATGGCCCAATTGTTACATTGTATTTCCAGAAATCAGGCTAGAAAAGCTAAACTCTTTCAGTTCTCCATCTATTGTCTTTAGTTACTTAATCCTCCAGAATTTTGAGCATTCCCATGAGTAATCCTCTTTTCTCTCCATGAAGCAAAATGCTCCAAAAATTAGGCTCCTTTAGATTTCCTAACTCTTGAGCCTGAGGTTAATCATAAGACAACCACTCTGGATGGTAAAATTGTGCTCTTGTGATTTCTCAGGAAGAATGGTGAAGGAAGAAATATAAAAACAAGCAACCAAACAAACAAACAAATTAAAAAAATAGGCCAGCAATATATTCAATTCTACAAAAGTTTATAGACTATTTAGCTTAAATCTGAATCTTTATCCTAATCTACAGTTTTCTTGGTTAAATGAGTGCAATTGAATTTTGCTCAAGAGTGAACAAATAAGAACCACAGATAATATTCTATAACCCAAAATATTACATTCAAGATGCTAATTCTAGGTGTAAACCTACTAAATCAGGTCAGTATTCCTCCAATCGTACTTTCACATGCAACTTTTTTGGTTTTGTTTTGTTTTTAACTTGATATCAAAGGCATTAATTAGGTTTATGGGGAAGCTTAAAGGTCAATCCTTTCACATAGACTTAAATCTTTACATGTAATTTTCCGTTCTTAAGATGACAGGATTATACATTTAGAAATGGAAAGGACCTTCAGTGTCACTTAATTCAATGTTTTTAATATATAGTTGAGGAAATTCAGATTCAAAGAGATTAAGGAATTTATCCAAGGTCACAGAGTAATTAGTGGTAGTGGTAGGATTCAAATGAAAGCCTTCTGACTCCAAATCCAGCACTCTGGCCATTGCAATACACTGCCTTGAAACAATTTAACAAACATTTTCTGTGTCTAAAATATGAAAGAGTAACTAAGGTATTCACTTATTATTCACCAGGAATACAAAGATGTAAAACCATAAACCCACTTAACTAAAGTTATTTATATTTCAATAG
This sequence comes from Phalanger gymnotis, assembly GCA_028646595.1. NCBI lineage: Eukaryota > Metazoa > Chordata > Mammalia > Diprotodontia > Phalangeridae > Phalanger > Phalanger gymnotis. The sequence continues at coordinate 80,737,191 of CM053626.1, forward strand.
GCAGGGAGTGGTGGGTAGTGGGGGAGAGATATTGTTTGTGGTAGGATTTTTTTTTGCATTCAACTAAATCTCTTCTTCAAAAGTGAGACTAAGAGTTGCTGGGACCTAAAGGGGGAAAAAACAAAACAAACACACGAAAAACACCCCTTTCTTCTTTTTCCTTTTATATCCTGCCTTCTGTTGCTTTCAGTCCTTCTCCCTTTTCCTACTTCTTTCTTCCATTCTTCCTATTCTCTCACAACATGTGAACTCACAGATTCATTCTTCTGCCATACACATAACTGCCCCTATTTGTGTATTTGTATGCTATGCTCAGTCAGTGAGACTCATAATGAACTTTTCTTCTCAGTAAGCTCACTTCCAATGTCACATATAAAATGTCAGTGAGTATTTTATCAAAGAGTCTTTTAGTGCTTTTTTCACTGAAGTCATCTATAGTTCTATTCCCTGCTCAGCAGAGTTCTGAGTTCAGTGACATTACAAAGTCATTTGAAGGGAAGCTGCATGGGGAGAGTGAAGATGCTAATGTCCTTAGCCTCCTAAGTATTTTCAAAAATATTTCAACAAGATTCAAATTAGGCAGCCTTTCATGGGATCTGTAATCAAGCAATTTAATTTTTTTTCTTCTTTTTTTAAGTAGGAATGTGGAGAAGTATGGGAGGTGAAAATGAATTCTAAGCTAAAAGGAAGAAACAGACATTATTTTATGTTCTAGTAAAGCCATTAACCACAGTGGAAGGAAAAACGGTTGATCCCTGAAGGACAAGATTATTGCCCAACATTATACATCGAAAACGTTGCAGAATAAGTTTATCAATTCTTTTTATTTGCTTTGCATGTCTTTAATAAGTCCTCTGCATTGACCTATAGCAAGACTGAACCATGTTCATTACTGATTAAATTTAACATTTTGCTCTAAATTTCTAGATTTTTTGAAGGTTAAATAGTCTACCTTTGACTTTGTGTAAATCATTTTAAACACTAAAAATGGTCCCCTCTGAATTGAATGGACACACAATGAGACTGATTTTCCTTTTCAAGGCATAAAGTATCTACGGTAACTTAAACTCAGAGGCCCCAAAAATCTCTACTGACACTTCAGAGGGTAAAAGTAGATAGTCTGTGGCTAGAAACATGTATGCAGGATTATATGACCAAACATATTCCATGACAATAAAAATGTAGTGATATGCAGTAGAGGTATATATAAAGCTGCATTTAAATATTTCTTTAACAGTATGTATTTAGCCCTTATTACATCCAAGGAAATTATATTTGCATGTGATAAATACAGGCAATCACTGTGATCTCTAAGTTAATTATAATATAGTAATGGTGATATATCATGATCTTTGATAATGTTGAAACAAATCAGAAGATGAATAATACATTGGAAGCATAGAAAGAAGCTGTTATGACTTCTGGAGATGATCAAGTAAGGCTTTAGAGAGAAACTGTAATTTTGGACTAGGGATGGAATGATGGGTAAAAATTCAGAGCTGCAGAAGAGGACTCTACGTAGAGGAAATAATATGCTCTATGGGGAATAACAAGTCATGCAATTCAAGTGGAACATAAAAAAGAAGTGAAAGATAAGACTGAAAAGATCAGTTGGTATCCAATTGTGGAAGGCCTTGACTGCAGGATTAGGAATATAGAACTTATTTACTATGGAAAGGGGAGCTGTCAAAGGTGTTTCATCCCAAACAAATTAATATTGTAGAAAAAACTACTGTAGAGAAGAGTGAAGGACAGATAGGAGAAGAAGAGAATAAAGAGAGAGAAAACAATTTTAATAAAAGACAAAATAAGGGTCTAGAATACTGATGGTGGTAATAAAAATGAAGGGACAAATGAAAAAGTGCATAGTTCAAAGACATAACTATACACCCTGACATATACAAACTAGTCATACAATGAAGACTTTTCTGTCATCAAAACCCATCTTTTCCTAGTTTTGCTTCTCATACATCTGTTGGCATTTTCAGAATCCACATCAGACACACAGATGTAATAGGCAGATGTCTATCCATTCAAGCAACAGATGAGGAAAAATTCTGAATCATTCAGTTATGGAAAAAATATATAATTAGTATAGTATTAGTGTTTCCTAGAGGCCTCTGTAATTCCCTTTTGTCCTCTGGATGGGGATCTAATGGTTTTGTTTCTGACATGAAAGATGAGATTTCTAATGTTTATGGCAAATTAATTCACTGGAGGAAGGCGAGTGACAGTATGTTGTTAGCAGTCATGACTTCTTCTGGTCTGCCATTTACTATGTTGCTTTATTTTTTTTTTGCCAAAAAGAAAACATTTTCTGGTTTGTGCCAATAAATCACTCCTGCAGAGTTTAAATGTCTGTTTATGTTTGCATAACAATAACAACAAAAAAAAAGAATGACAGTAGCAGGAGTGATCATTAGCTATATAAGATGTCATATAATATGTTAACTCTGAAGAATATTCTGGAAATTGCATTCTGTCTCCCTAACTCAACAAAATTCCCTCCTAGGACCCCTCACATTATAGCTTTTGTTTCCTTGGAAGAAAATAAAAATAAAGGAATTGAATTCTTTCATAAAGGGGGAAAGGAAGTAGAGCAGATTTTAAAATAGTTATTTTAAGTTTTCTCCTTTGTTGTTTTAACTTTCTTGGTTTTATCAAAGGAACTTTTGTTGAATTTTTTGCATTAAAAAGCTTTTTTTGCATTAAAAAGCTTTCATTACCAAATTAAAGTTACATTTTCCTTTATACAGAAAATAATATGATGAATAAGGTAAGAACTGTAGGTATGTCTTACAAAGCTAGATATATCAAGACATACCATGTGTATGTTTGAAAATATTTTAAACAAACCAATAATATTAGAGACTTAATGTTGTTCTAATTCAGTCATTTTAGTTGTGTCAGTTGTGGGATCCCATTTGAGATTATCTTAGCCAAATTTTTGGAGAGGTTTGCCATTTCATTCTCCAGCTTAGGAAACTGAGGTAAACAAGGTTAAGTGTCTTGCCCAGGGTCAAGCAGCTAGTAAGTGTCTGAGGTCAGATTTGAACTAAAAAAGATGAGTCTTTCTGACTCCAGGTCTAGTACTCTATCCAGTGTACCAGGGAGTGTTAATAGCTTAAAAAAAAGAATTACAACCCTTTTCTCTTTTTCCTCTCCTTTTAATGTGCTTTTTTCTTTGTTAGTTTTCTTGGGTATAAAAGGCTAATGGGTTAAGAAACTCACATTAAGAAGGTAGATAAATGTGGAAATATGATTGTATAGGTATAGCCTATATCAGATCGCTTGCTATCTTGGGGAAGGGGGTAGGGAGAGAGGTAGACAGAAAAAAAATTGCAACTCAAAATGTTATAATAGTGAATGTTGAAAACTGTCTTTACATTTAATTGTAAAACAAAAAAAAAAACTACTAAGTGGGAAAAGGGAGGTAGAAAAGCAATTTTTCTAACAAGTTAATTTTTTTGATATTTGTCCAGGGGAACAGAAGTTGTGTGATTTGCTCAGGGTCACATAGGAGAAGGTGTGTGATGAGGGGCTTAACTTAGACTTATGACCCAGACCCTCTCTTTACTACTATAGCCTGCCTCTTTTTCCTTTTTAATCTGGCAGATTTTGCCTGTGCTTAGTGTAGCTAGGTATACAGAGCAAGTAGTAAGTGCATGATTAGATAGATAGCTGAGAGAGAGAGAGAGAGAGAGAGAGAGAGAGAGAGAGAGAGAGAGAGAGAGAGAGAGATGATACATTCATTAAATGCTTACTATGTGGCAGGCATAGTACTAAAGGCTGATAGTACGAATGCAAGCAAGCAATGTAGTCCCTGCCTCAAAGAGGATGAATTAGAGGAAGGCAGAAAAGGAAGGCCTTTCAAAGGTCAGGAGGTAATTAGAGGCATGTGGATAAAATATCTGGGGAGGGTCTTGGAGCCCATTGTTCTTAAAAGATAAGGATAGGATACCTATGGGAACCTAAGAAAGGCAGGGCAGAGCAGAATTTGTTTTCAGTAGGAATGAAACAAATAAGGGTGATGGTATGGCATAGCGTTAATGTGATTAAAGTTCTTCCCTGGCCGTTCAATAAGGCCTTTACTTGCATCCTTTACTTACTAGATAAAAAGCCCCAAGTCCACATCCACCACAAGAGGTACACAACTCTCAGGGCCCTAAGGAGAGTTGCTAAGACCAGAACCAATTGTTTGTGCCCTGAGTTCTAGGCAATCGGATGCCAGCTAGGACTTTATGTAAGGAGAACACAGACTATGAGAGAAGCAGAACTGAGAATTCAAAAGTCAGAAGAGAAACCAGAATTCAGAGGTGACAGAGCTGCAGCAGAGAGTGCTGAGTGGAGAGTGGAAACCAGGGAGCTTCAGAGACAAGAGAACTGAATGGGGAGAGAACACAGGCAAGCAGACAGTTAGGATTCATGAGTGATTGTTTACAGAAAGGGCCTAGCAGGGGTGAAGGTTACAGGATGACTTGGTTCTTTGATGTAATACTGTGTTATAATTTCCTTGTTGCTACATTGAAACGTTTTTATTGGTTTTGGAATATAATCACTGTTATATTGAATTGTGGTTATTGGTCTTGGGATCTGATACTTTGGTGTCTAAATAAATGTTATATGTCCTCTGCCTTCTACATAGACAGTCTTTCATACCTTGTGATTCCAAACCATTCAGTCATGTTCATGGTCATCCTTGAGGTCATGGATCTTGCCTTACTGATACAGATGGCCAGAGAGGTTATGTATTTAAATAAATTGCTAACTTCTATGTGAAAAGAAGCTAGCGAATCTGTACTACTCAGAGTAGACTGGTCTTGAGTTAGCACTAGAAATGACCTTATTATTAAACAATTCAAAGCCCTTAACCTTCATTAATTTACACCTTACCCATGACTACTAAGCTATGGGAAATGACACACAGGGATTCAATATCACTAAGAATTGCTAAACAATGACTTTTTGATACAACTACAAATACTTATTGCAGAGAATTATTAAGGGATTTTTGTCAATTTTCATTAAAATATGATTATGTCTCTCTACAACATTTATTAGGCACTTACTGTATTTCAGATTCAGTGATAAATTCTGGGTCTATAAAGATAAAAGTAAATAAACACTGCATTTGAGAATATTATTCTTAAATGGGAGAGTTTTGGAGTACAGACCATTTATTCATTCATAAGAATTTTTTGGTTTTGGTTTTATTATCGTTTTGCAAGCAGACTCCAATTTTTTTATTAAAGGAGCTCCTGGTAAGACATGTTTCTACCTATGCAGATGAGCACCTTATTAGTATATATAAGAGGAAATACTTGAAACCAGGTCTTCCAGACTCCATAGCCAGTTCTTTGTTCTATTTTGCATACTGCCTCCCCCACCTTCCCCCCCCACCTCACAAGTAATGAAGGCCTGAAATAGAATGATGACTTTATGAAGAGAGAGGAGACATATGCAAAAGATGTAGAGAGAGCAGTTATAAGATTTGGCAACTGACTGAACATGTTGTGTGAGTAAGAGTGAGAAGTGAAGAATAATGTGGAGATTACAAACTGAGGTGACTATTAAGATATTGGTGTTTTCTAAAATAAAAAGGAATTTTGGAAGAAGGATGAGTATTGTAGGAGGAAAAACAAGAATAACTTCTATTTTGGACAGAGTTTGAAATGTCTCATAGAAATTGTCAACTGAATAGGAAGTTGGTGATTTAGGACAAGGGTTCAGGGAAGACTGAAGTTATATTTAAAGAAAAGGGTGTCATCAATTTATAGATTGCAATTAAACTCTTATTAGATGATGAGGCCACTAGTGAGTAAAGAAAAAATACAAGCAGATAGGGCTAGGGGATACCTAGGAAAGAACTTTGGGGTAACCCCTAGAGTTAGTGGACATGACATGGATGATGATTCTGCAAAAGAGATTGAGAAGGAGACATCACATAGATAGGTAGAAGACAATGAGAAAGCAATGTTACAAACACTCAGAAGAGAGAGATTAACCAAGATAATAAGGTGATAAACAGTGTCAAATGTTTGTTAATTGTTGGCTAAAATAAATAAGAGAAAATCTTTCATTAGATCATCATTCCTTCATTTTCTTTTTAGCCCATGATCACCTTTGTAAAATAAACAAAGGTCTGTTTGTCAGGGACAGAGAAGATGCTTCAATATTAAATTAATAAATGTTTGTTCAGTTGAAGAGAAAACTATCCTACCTTTGATTCCTGAGCCTGGATTTTCAGTACGTACTAATGGAAATGCCAATATTTAATGATTTCAATTATGCACACTTCAATAGATCTATGAGTTCATTGTGATTGCTTTTTTCACTAATGAACAAGGGTATTTGCCCTCTCTGAGATGTCCATTTGCAAAAATTTCTTTGGGGAAAATAATTCATGACTTAGTAGCTAATTTTCTGGTGAGGAGTCTCAGATTCTCAGATGAACCATCTATTTAAACATTGCTCATTAAGGCTCTATTTTTTTCTCTCAATTTCCTTAACTATACAGAAATAATAACATGACATCATTGCAATACAAGAGGGAATTTACATAAAAATAAATTATAAGATGTTTACTAAAATGTGAATGCTCTCACAATTTATTTATTTTTCTTTTCTACAGTAAAATTTTATTGATAATTGTTTGTCATTAGTCATTTTAACCCTCACTCTACCCTTCAGATGGAACCTCTCTTATAATAAAAAAAATAATCATTTGGGGAGAGGAAGCCAATATAGTGGAGTACAGGCAGTAATCCAGCTGAACTCTCCCAACATTCCCCTTCAAACAATTTTAAATAATTCATGAAATCAAATTTTGGAGCAGCATAGCAAAGAAAATGTTAGAGGGAGATGTTTTTTTTCCAGACTAACACAACTTGGGGAGTAAGCAAGGGAGGTATGTGATACTGGGATATGTATCAACAATCTGGCTTGCAGCTGCTGTGAGGGTGTTAAACAACACCAACCTGCTCATGGAACACTGCAAGCCCAGGTCCTTTTCATCTGCTTTACTAAGGAAAACAATGTTAAGGGGTTAATGATCTTACTTTATTCCAGCATACAAATCTCATTTATTTAGTTCAGGGGAAAAAAAAAAAAAAAACAGCACCCTGAATTACAGACCAAATACAATTCATAGTTATCAACATCTGGGTGTACAGCTGGGGAGCTCATTATAAAAAATCCTGTTCAGGGCCTGGGGGGGGGGCGCTGATCTCGGCCAGGCTGGGTGTGGAGAAGTTCCCCACCCCAACATCTCATCAGATACAAATAAATGGCTCACAATTGACTCAGTGTTGAGAAATACAAAAACATCCCACTTTATTTGCCCCATTCAGATAAAGGCCAGAATCATTAAAGGTCAACAGCAAAAAGTCCCACTTTAATTATTATTACAGGATAGGAGTGTTCAACTCAACAGTACCATCAGTGGACCTTGGAGACAGAAGCAGAAGCAAGAGAAAGTTTGGGAGCTCTTAGACAAGAGACAGTAAAGGGATCAGAAAGAGATTAGAGAGGATCAGAAAGAGATTAGATAGCTCTTGTGGTCACAGGAGAACAGGGCACCTAGTCACAGTTGCATAGCCAAGAACAGGACTGCAGAGGAGCAGGGGACCTTCCCAGATAAAGAAGAGAGCACAGACCAGGAGAGTACTGACTACACCTTTGTCTAGAACATAAAATCTTTGAAACAGTGGGAGCTTCCAACCCTCCCAGAACTAGCTCTGAAAAAGGCAATTCAAAAAACTCTAAAGCTTAGAACACTGTCTCCCTAATACCAGATGAGGAGGGCAAGGAAGGCAAAGACAAATTCAGAAGACAACAATATGAAAACATTCACAATCAAAGCCTCAAAGAAAAATTCTAATTGTACCTAAAACTACCGAGAATTCCTGGAAGTATTTTAACAAAAGAAATAAG
>CM053626.1:80745622-80775832 GCA_028646595.1 Phalanger gymnotis
TTTTCATACTTCAGAAAAATAACCTCAATTTAATTGATTTGTTCTGAGCAATTATTTTCATCTTTAAAAGGAAATATGACATATTTCTAACAACCTCCCTTTTTTTACCTAAGCTGGTCATTGTATTGCTTAAGAAATGTAGTCTTTATTTCACTATATATGAGTTTAATTACTATGTGTCTTGAGATATAATTTGTAAAATAAGGTTACAGCTGGAATAGTTGAGATCACTCTGATGTTATAAGAAAAAAAATCTTACATATTTTATAGCTTAACAGACTTTATAACTTTGCTGTATGCATCATCTGTGGTTAAATGATGCATCCTTGAGATCCTAACACAGAGAACTAGCTTCTGTTCAAATATGCCTTGACTGATGTCACCCTGACTAAAGTGTATTATTTAAGAAGCACAGTGCAAAGAGAACAGCTGTCAGCATGAGAAGTCTAAACATATTTTCTCAGAGTACTCTGGTACTGACAAATTGTATTTAATCATACTCAAGTTTCATGAAATAGAGTTCACCCAATTAGTTTTTTTTTTAAAATTCCTAGTTATTGTTGCTAAAATTACAAAAATACAAATTCTCCACAGACTCATTTATTCCAAAGAGATTGATAAATAAATAAATGATTTTGAAGAAATAAGCTAATAAATATGCTTCTTCCTACACGTACTATTTTCCCTTGTGTGGCTGAAACCAGTAAAATGAAGGTTGGAAGATGAATCTATTTCTCTGAGACTGTGTATTGTTTTGCAATCTGCAGTAGAGATAAAGAATAGGAGCTAGTGTTTTCTAACATTATCTTTTGGCTTTTTGTTTGCTGTTCAACTATACTGCCTCATTTGTTTTCATGAGTACTTTGCATGATACCAGGAAGATAATACCAAAGTCAAAATAAAACATAGTAATATAGACTTCTGGGATACACAGAGAAATTATTATCTAACCTAGGATATAAAAACTGATTTCTAGGTGTTAATAATTGGTGTTCCCTTCAGTGTAAAGGTACAAAGCCATGCCTGTTGATAGAATAATGAAGTATCGGCAAAATGCCTAACTAAAAAAAAAGTAAAAGATCTCAACTGGAAATACAATTAAGTTAAACATAGAAAACAAGGCCTATGAGTGTAGACAAATTTTAGTTCATTGGAAATTATAAAGTAAATGCAAAAACTGACACCATAGTTCACAAAGGAACCATACTTACATTTTTGTTTGATAATTGCATCTTCACTTTGCAGAATCAAGTAAATCTGACTCCTATCAGAAACTGAATTTGTAATAATCATCAGTTGTTTTTTTTCATCCACTTAGATTTCTTCAGAGATTTGCAAAAACTAAGAAAGTGAATATTTAGGCTCCCTAATACAGAAATTGAATCTTAGGGTCTTAGATTGTAAATCTTTTTTAAAAAAAAGTCTATGTAGCTATGAGTTTTTTGTAGTTATAACAAAAACATGTAAATATTTTGTATTTAGTCTGGTGAATAAAAAAAAAGATTATGGAGAAGGGGTAAGAGGAAAAGGAAGAGCAGAGAAAGGAAAAGAAAGGAGAAAAAAGGAAAGATGGAGAAAAGAAGAGGAAGAAATAGAGAAGAAACTATATTTATCTTAATATTGTGTTTTTACATAGACAATACTGCTTATATATGCACATATATGTATGTGTATATGTATATATCCACATATATACATATCCACATATATGTACACACACATATATACATACCTATAAATGCATTATGACTGGTAATATTCTTATGGAGATGATTTTTTGTTATTAAAAATTCTCAAAATATGTTTTGCTATTTTGTGGATCATTTAAGTTTCATAAAGTGACAGCAGGATGAATAAAACAAAGAGCTAGTAAGCATAAGAGCAGTGCATTTCTAACTACCTGTCTTTATTGGGTAACCTAGTTTAGCCAATTGAGTCTATTAAACAAGTGGTCTAATAGTGATAAGAGTTTGAAAATTGCAATGTCCTCTTAGACAAACATTGAGAGAGGGCCTAAGACATCATCACAGCAGTGTAAATAATTTTGGTTTGGGGAAAGACGTTCTCTGCCAATATGTCCCAAGTTTCAGCACAGACATTTTCTTCTCTATGTTGTCTTATCTATATTCTAGTATTACTTGATCATACTTTTTAACTTTGGAGCTCACAAGTGTAATAAAAATTTGGTTGACAGAATCAGGACACCAAAAGATCTTGACATTAAAGAATGTTGGATCAAATATAATAAGAATAAATTTAATCAGGGACAATTTAAAGTCCCACATTAGGTTACAAAAAAGGAATCAAAATTAAGGTCTAGGGTAGAAAAGTTATTGTTGTATAATAATTTATGAAGATGATCATGATTTCAGTTGCCTGTACACTCCATATTAATCAGTTGTCTTAGTGAGACAAGCAAAAGAGCAACTTCATTAATTTAAAAAATAATTATTAAAAAATAAACTTCTGTTCCAACCCCATCTGGAATTGTTTACTGTTCTGTCCTATCTATATTTTAGGAAAGAGATTAATCTGGTAAAATGTGGTGGTAGGAGAAAGAGCAGAATTAAAAGTTGCTTGAATATATGGATCAATTAAATTTTAGGATCAATTAATGCAAACATGTTTAGTCTTTAAGAGAAAAGATATAAGGGTAAACAATATAATAAATATCTGATGGGTTTTATTTGAGATGAGAGGTTCAATATTATGTACTAATCTGTAAGATAGAACGAGGACCAAATGGACCTATAAGGAGGTAAGTTTGCATTTAATTAAAGGACAATCATCCTAGAACAAGAGTTTCCCAAAATTAAATGGTCTGTATTATCAGATAATGTGTTCCTTTTTAGTGATCATCTTAAAACAGAGATTAGATGACCAAATGACAAGGCAATAAGATTATTCAAGTATGGATTGAATGAAATGACATATGAAACTTCTTCCAAATATCAGGTCAAATTATTCTTCTTTGGCCATAGGGCAGCTTGATTGACATCACTAGCCTCATTGAGAGCTGCAATAAAAATTTATTTGGTATATGACTTGTGCAAGGCATTTTTCTAGACTGAAAATCTAAAATTGCTATAAGACTCGATTAGAGTCTGGTATACTAAGATATGCATATAAACATATACATACATATACCTACATAATCGCATACATACATATATCACACATATATAATGTGTTATATACATGCATATGTGTATATATCAACATATATTGCTACCTTATATTATATATATCACATAATATTGTCTTGTGTTTATACAATAAAATTTGTATACTTGTTCTTATAGGACACACAATTTAAATGATTTTTTTAAGACTTGCAAAGTACTGTACCTACCTTGTCTCATTATATCCTTATAATAAGCCTGTGATGTAGGCCCTATTGTTATCCCCAATTTATAACTAATGAAACTGAGGCAGAAGGAGTTTAAGTGGTTTAGCCAGGGTCGCAAGCTAGTTAGTTACTATCTAAGGCAAGATTTCAACATCCAAGTTCAGCACCATTACCCTCTGTGTCTCCTAACTAGCTGATGCATATCATGTATGTACGTTCACATGTATGAACTTCATATGTATGCCTAAAATTATACAGATGAACAAATTATTGTCATTGAAGAATTTATGTAGTTATAATGTTTGTTTTATGTATGCATAAATATATGCATATATAATGTTAATTATGATACAAGATTGCACCATAATCATAGGAGATATGTGATAGGAAATCCTTCAAAAGAGAAATGAATGAAAACTAAATTCTTTGGCAGTTGGAGAAGCATTCATAGAGGAACTAGAACTTAAAATGGCCCTTGAAGATGCAGGAGTTCAGTTTTGTGTATTTGATTCTAATTCTGATATACTAGCAATATGATTGGGAAGTCTTTTTCCTATGCAATGCCTCAGTTTCCTCTTTATAAAAAGTGGGGAGTGGGAAGAGCTAAATTAACAGAGAAAAGGCATGTACACACCACAGCTCTCTCCAAAATCCCTCCAAAGACCTTTAAATAATGTCCAGAACAAATTCTGGAGCAACAGAACCCACAAAAGGATGGGACAAAATAATTTTATAACCCAAGACAACCGAGAAGTTGGCAGAAAAAGTCTATTGCACCATTGTGAGAGTGGAGAGAAGTCCAGTGCGGGGTTTATATATATGTGTATGTGTATGTATATATGCAAATATGTGTTTATATGTATAGATGTATAGATGTATATGGATGTATATAGATAGATATAGATATAGATACATATACATAGATATATTGATATATTGCATTTATTTTTTTATTTTTAGTTTACAGCACTCAGTTGCCCAAGTTTTTAAGTTCCAAATTTCTCCCCTTCGCTCACTCCTCCCTGCTCCACCCCAAGATGGCATGTAATCCAATATATTTTCTACATATACTTTCACATTAAACTTATTTTCACAATAGTCAATTTGTAAAGAAGAAATATAGTGAATGGAATGAACCATTAGAAAGAAGTAGCAAAACAAAAAGGGGAGAGAGAGAGGCGGGGCAGGGGGAGCGAGACAGAGAGACAGAGAGACAGAGAGAGAGAGAATATTTTGCTTTAATATGCATTCAGACTCTATAATTCTTTGCCTGGATGTGGATAGCTTTTTCCATCATTAATCCTTTGGAGCTGTCTTAGAACCTTTCTGACAATAGCCAAGTCTATCAGAGTTACTCATCACAGACATCGTGTGTCTGTAGTCATCTATAATGATCTCCTGGTTCTGCTCCCCTCACTCAGCACCAGATCACGTAAGTTTTACCAAATTATTATGAAGTATACGTACTCCTCATTTCTTATAGAACAATAGTATTCCATTACATTCACATACCACAATTATTTAGCCATTTCTCAATTTATGACCATCCCCCTGATTTGCAACTTTTGTCACCACAAAAAGAGTTGCTGATATATATATATATATATATGCATATATACACACATATATATATTTATACACAGATATATATGTAGATACACACATATATATACATATATATGTATATATATATATATATATATGTATATGTATATGTGTGTGTTACATATGGGTCCTTTTTCCATTGGGCCAAAGGGTATGCACATTTTTTCTGTTTTTTAATCGTTATTTATTTATTTAATATTTTTAGTTTTCAGCATTGATTTTCACAAGAGTTTGAATTACAAATTTCCTCCCCATTTCTACACTCCCCCCACTCCAAGATGGCATAAATTCTGACTGCCCCATTCCCCAGTCAGCCCTCCCTTCTGTTACCCCACTCCCCCCATACCCTTTTCCCTTACTTTCAAGTAGGGCAAGATAAATTTCTATGCCCAATTGCCTATATATCTTATTTCCTAATTGCATGCAAAAACTTTTTTTAGAACATCTTCTTTTAAAACTTTGAGTTCCAAATTCTCTCCCGTCTTCCCTCCCCACCCACCCTCCCTAAGAAGTCAAGCAATTCAACATAGGCCACAAGTGTATCTTTATGCAAAAACCTTCCGCCATACTCATGTTGTGAAAGACTAACTATATTTTGCTCCTTGCTATCCTATCCCCCTTTATTCAGTTTTCTCCCTTGACCCTGTCCCTTTTCAAAAGTGTTTGCTTTTGATTACCTTGCTTATACTATGAGTCTTTATATCTGAATTGTGAACCCATTTTCACTTTATTCTGGTATATGATGTAAGATATTGGACTATGCCCAGTTTCTGCCATACTATTTTCCTGTTTTCCTAGCAGTTTTTGTGAAATAATGAGTTCTTTTCCTAGAAGATGGACTCTTTGGGTTTATGAAACAGTAGATTATTATAGTTTTTGACTACTGTGTCTTGTGTACCTAGCCTACTCCACTGATCCACCACTCTTGTTTCTTAGCCAATATCAAGTAGTTTTGATGATTGCTGCTTTATGATACGGTTTAGTGTATGCTATGGCTAGGCCACCATCCTTATCATTTCTTTTAATTTATTTTCTTGATATTCTAGACCTTTTGTTATTCCAGATGAATTTTGGTATTATTTTTATCTAGCTCTATAAAATGTTTTTGGTAATTTCATTGGTATGGGACTAAATAAGCAAATTAATTTTGTAAAGTTGTCATTTTAATTATATTAGCTTGGCATAACCATGAGCAAGCGATGTTTCTCGTTTGTTTAGATCTCAGTTTAATTGTGTGAAAAATGTTTTGTAGGGGGAGTGGCCAAATGGCAGCTGGAAAATGGGGACTTGCATAAGTTCTCCCTCAAATCTCTCCAAATACCTGCAAAAAATGTCTGTCAACAAATTCTATAGCTACAGCACCCAAAAAATAACAGAGGGAAGCAGGTCTCCAGCCCAGGACTGCCTGGATGGTCACAGGGAAGGGTCTATCACACTGTACTGAAAGCAAAGGACAACCCAGTGTGGACCATGCCACTAGAGACCAGGCTGGGAATAGATTGGGTGGAGCAGGCCTTAGGGCCATGAATCACTGAGCTGTAGCAGTTACCAGACTTCTCAACCCACAAAAGCCTAAGACAACTTAGCAGCTCAGTGGAAAAACTGCTAGATCCTGGTAAGAGAAAGACATGGTCTGGCTCCAGCCATGTGGCAGTGGAAGTGGTGTGGAAACAGCAGCAGGAAGCCCCGGCAGCTGCTTTCAGAGCTCTGTGACTGCTTCCAACCCCAGACCCACCCAGTGGCAGATTAGAGTAGGAATGCGAGGAATTCTTTGCTGGCTCGGAGGCAGGGTTCTCTTGTTTTGCCCTGCTTGGATTTGAGTCAAGGTCCTGGTTGGCAATTCTTGGGGGAGGAGGAACATTGGTGTGTCAGAGCTTGCTGTATAGAAGTAGCTCTGAAAACAGCAGTGCAAGACCCCTGAAGCTTAGGACAAAGCACTCTCCACTCCGAAGGCAGTCATACCCTACAAAAACTCAGGGGTGAAGTAGTTGGCTGGGAACATGAGCAAGCCCTGTGAAAGGACTCAGGCTATAGAATCTTTTTTTTAGTGACAAAGAAGATCAAAACATAGAGCCAGAAGAAGTCAACAAAGTCAAAGAGATCACATCAAAAGCCTCCAAGAAAAATATGCATTGGTCTCAGGCTATGGAATCGCTCAAAAAGGATTTGGAAAAGCAAGTAAGAAAAGTAGAGGAAAAAGTGGGAAGAAAAATGAGAGCGATGCAGGAAAATCATGAAAAATAAGTCAATGACTTACTGAAGGAGACCCAAAAAAGTACTGAAGAAGATACCACCTTAAAAATAGATTAACCCAAATGGCAAAAGAGCTCCAATAAGCCAATGAGGAGAAGAATGCCTTGAAAGGCAGAATTAGCCAAATGGAAAAGAAGGTCCAAAAGACCACTGAAGAAAATACTATCTTAAATATTAGAGTTTAAATAAGGCCTGAGACACTTACTAGTTATGGCCTCAGACACACACACTAATTATGTAACCCTGGATAAATTACTTAATTTAGCCTCAGTTTCCTCTAACTTGGGGAATAATAATAGTACCTACTTCAAATTGCTGTTGTGAGAATCATGTGCAATAATAGATGTTATAGGCTTTCTAAAGATCTACAAAATGTCACCCATCATGTTAATCTTGGTTATATTTTTTCCTCTAGTTTAGTAGAGAAATGAGTGAAACCAAGAATAAATCATTGGTGTAATAAAGGAAAAAAAATCCTCTGCTCTGGATTTGGAGTCAGATGACCAATATTTCAGTCCTGGTATATTATTTGTGTTATGGGGCAAATGACTTCATTTCTCTGGGAATTGGTTTTTTCACTAGTAAAATGAAAAGATAATCTGTAAGGTATTTGTCAACCTTTCAACTCTTTAATGAAGGCTTCTCCAAAGAGGCTCAAAATAAGAATTCTTTCAAGTTTTCCTTTTTTCTTCTTCCAATTAAAGATGATGGGTATTGATTAACAAAATATGTATTACATCCTGTTTGCAGATTCTAGACACATTAAATTTCTGAACTCTCAAAGTGAAATGTGGTTTAAATCAATATTTGGCTGATATTTCTTTTCTTGAATTCATGGGTTTTTTTTTTCAAGTTGATATATTTTCTCAAGTTCAAGACTCAACGTAATTAAGAAGTTTCCACAGATCCATACAATTTCTAGACCTGGAATGTGTCTTCATAATAATCTAGTCCAATTGTATAATTTTAGAGATGAGAATACTGAGGTCCAGAGAGGTTGGTAATCTGTTTAGGTCACAAGTGTCAAACAGTGGTCCACAATACTGCTGAGTATAGCCCAATTCAGATTAAAATGTATAAAAAACAGTAAAAAATGTAGTTACTATTACATTTCAAAGTTAAGTCAAAATGAGATAAAAAGGATCCTTAAGTATATTATAGTGGCCTCCATTTCTATTTGAGTTTAGCATGATTGCTCTAGTTCAGCTAGACAGCAGCAGAGTTGGACTTGTAAAGGAGTGTTCATTCCACTGTACCTTGGTGAATTTCCATGCCCTACTTTTTTCATATACTTCCCATTTAAAAAGAATGAGTATGTTCACAAATTTGGGCATCAGGGCAGAAAATCAGTACTTCATCTTTAAGATAATTACAAGCCAGCAATAGCAACAGTAATCTAAAAATCTTTATCTTATTAAAATACTAATCAGTATTTTGTGTAAAATTGGCCACTATGGTTTGTTTTAACAAATTTCTTTCTATTTGAAAAGTAGCACTATATGTAGTTTTTTCTTTTTATTTGTTATCATGTTTGCTTTAAAACATTAAGTACTATTCTTTAACACCGACTTTTTCAGTTGTTTTTCAATTGTGTCCATCTTTTCATGACCCCATTTGAGGTTTTCTTGGCAAAGGTAATGGAGTGAATTTCCATTTCCTTGTGCAGCTCATTTTACAGATGAGGAAACTGAAACAAATAGTATTAAGTGACTTGCACAGGATCAAACAGCTGTTAAGTGTTTGGGGTCACATTTAAACTCAGGAAAATGAATCTTCCTTGACTCCAGGCCCAGAATTCTATTCACTGCACCACCTAGCTTCCAATTAATGCTTATTAACATGGATTAAATGATTATAAACACAAAACAATTACCTTCATTACTGTCTAGTTGGTTATCTATCTCCACAAAGTTAAATTAATAGATATCATTTAATGGTCAGAGGATTTTCTGACCTTTTCCTGACTTTGGAGCAAGAACAATATTTGTCCAATCTACTATGACTACATAAAAAGCCATTGTGAACAACTTGAATTTAGTATCCCTTTGATAACAGAAGCAGATCTAGTTCACCACATAGAGTGAAGAACAATGGTAGCAAGAACTATTAATGTTATAGAAAAGTTTCTTAGGATGCTGATGATAAAAATTTACAGCCACAGTATTCCCTTAAAGAAAGTGACTTGCAGATACATTATCTATTATCATTGAATCCATAAAGCCCATGTGTTAATATTATATTCACAAATGAATGAGGAACGATTGTTACTACATGCTTCATATTTGCATTTATTTTGGCCTAAAATTCCCTGATTATCCTAAAAGAGAAAGATAATAAATAGCCTATTGATTGTTATTTATTTTTGACAAAGAAATACTATCTGCTGGGTTCTAAGACAGAGAAATATTGAATTCTTTCTGAGATGTATTTTAAAACAATCATTTGGAGCTAAATGGCTTGACTTTATGGAATAACATACCAGTAGATATTGTTAAATCTGATATAGTATCCTGGGGACATACTAAAACCAAGGAATTTAAGCATTTTGGAAGAAGATTTAAATATGTCTGCCTGAGCAATCAATTAAAAATATTTAGAAGCACTATGTGATAGTGTATAGAACATCAGCCTTGATGTCAGTAATCCTAGGTTCTAGTCTTCCCTCTGATACTACTTATATGCAAGTCTTGTGCTCTCTCATTGCCAAAGGGAATTTTGAAAAATTACATATCACAGTTAGGAAACATGTTTTCCTCAACAAATCTAATTGCTGGTATAATACCATGACTCCTTTGGCTTCACAAAAAAATGTAAATTATGTAGTAAGAATTGTTGAAAAGACTTAAAGAAGTAGCATATTAATTTGGGAGAGAAGGAAATATTTACCTATAAGACTTATGGAGATGGGAAGAATTTATGACTAAACAAGAAACAGAGAGCATTCCAAAATGCAAAATGGAAAATGTTGATTATGTCAAATTGGAAAGTGTTTTTTACAAATGAAACCAATGCAACCAAGATTAGGAGGGAAGTAGAAAATTGGGAAAGAATTTTTACAAACAGTGTCTCTTATAGGTAACTGTGTCAAATTTATAAGAATGCAAGTCATTCCCCCATTCAGAAATGGTCAAAAGATATGAACAGGCAGTTTTCAGAGGAAGAAATTGAAGATATCTATAATCATATGAAAAATGCTCTAAATCATTATTGATTAGAGATATGCAAATCAAAACAACTTTCAGGTACCACATCTCTCCTGTCAAATTGTCCAACATATAAAAACAGGAAAATGATAAATTCAGGAGAAGATGTGGGAAAATTGAAACACTATTCCATTGTTGGTGGATTTATGAACTGATCCAGCCATTCTGGAGACCAATTTGGAACTATGCTCAAAAGGTTTTAAAATGTGCATACCCTTTGGCCCAGCAATACCACTTCTAGGGCTGTATCCCAAAGAGATCACACAAGTGAGAAAAGGGCCAGTATGTGCAAAAATATTTATAGTAGCTTTTTTTGGTGGTAAAGAATTGGAAATCAAGGGGATGCCCATCAACTGGGGAATTGCTAAACAAATTGTGGTATATTAATGTAATGAAATACTATTGTGCCATAAGAAATGGGGAGCAGATAAGAACCTGGACAATCTTAAATGGTCTGATGATGAGTGAAGGGAGCAGAACCAGGATAAAATTGTATACAACCACAGACACATTGTTTCTGTCATGACTAATTTCATTAGACTTGGCTCTTTTCAATGATGCAAGGTTCTAAGACAGCTCCAAAAGACTCATGATGGAAAAAACTATCCACAACCAGAGAAAGAATTACAGAATCTGATTGCAGATTGAAACAAAATATTTGCTGTGTCCTTTAATTTTTTTTAATTTAATTTAATTTTTTGTTTTTTTACATCTTTCTCATGGTTCATTTCATTGGTTATAATTTGTCTTTATAACTTGATTACTGGAAAAGTTAGTTCCATGTGAAGGTATACGTAAAACCAATATCAGATTAAATGCTGCCTTGGTGGGGAGGGGAGAGGAAGGGGGAGAAACTTTGGAACTCAAAAGCTTGTAGAACTGACTGTTGTAAACTTTTTGAAAAATAATTAATTAATAAAAAGAAAACAAAAAGAAGTAGCATATTATCTTCATATCTGGTCTACTTATTAATTCCTCCAAATTAAAAAAAAGTGGAAAACTAATTTTATTTACTATTGTTTTATTTTAAAATATGTACTAATAGAAATGGTGGAATGTATATGGATCCAAAATGCTTGGTGCTGTCAAATGGTCAAACATGAGGAACAGATGGATTTATTAAAAAATGAGTATAAAGAAAATTAATAACATATTCATTGCCACTGCACAGTAAATATCATTAAGCCTTTCCATATGATTTGTGAGTGAATGCTCCTATATGTGTTGAATTAAAAATGTTACTTCTTTGAAATCAGAGAACACTTTTCTTTTCTTTTTGTATCTCCAGTGCTTAGTACATATCTTTGCACATAATTCCTTAAGAAATATTATTTTCATTCATTTGACTATCATTCATTTATTCATGTGGCATAACTGTACAGTATTAACTGATATCTATATATATATGTACTACTATTACGATGAAATATCTTTCAACTATGTAAATGTATACATGAATATGGAATAAATTTAAAATATTAAAGACCAATTACAGATATATATATATTGCCACTAACTTTGAAAGCACTATGCCATTAAAAATTCTAGATGAAATTCTCAGGTCATGTTTCTGAATCAGCTGTTGTATTTCTCAAAAGTACTATGATAGTACATAGTTATGGACAACTGGGCAATCATTTGCTACCACAACTTTCTTAGTTGCATTGAAAATGTATTACTGAAATTCTATCTAAGTTAATTTACTTATTCAATGCCATACTCATAAAATTTCTGAAGAATTATTTTGTAGAACTTGAAAAAATGATAACACAATTTACCTGGAAGGAAAAAAAAAAGTTCAAGAATATCAAGGATATCAATAAAAAAGATTGAATGAAGGAAATCTAGTAGCAAGAGTTTTCACACTAAATCACAAGTTGTAAACATGAAAGTAATCTGGTACTGGCTAAGAAACAGAGTGTTGGATCAGAGAAATAGATTAGGTACACGATTCATAGTACTAAATGATTATATCAGCTAGGTGGCTCAGAGGATAGAGTGTTGGGCCTGGAGTTAGGGAGACCTGAGTTCATTTTTTTTTATTCTCTTTTGTCTTATTTCTCCTAACTTCTCTACTTTATTTCTACCTGCTATCTTGGCCTACTAATACTTAACCTACCCCTACTCCAACAATCTCTCCTGTATCCTCCCATTATCCTAAATCTAAACATCCTTTTGTATACCCCTTTAACCTATTCCAACCCCCACCCCTCTAAAGCTCCCTTCCTTATTGTTTCGTTTCCTTAAATCTAAACACCCTTCTTTACCCCCCCCCCTTTTAACTTATTCCCTCACCCTCTCCTCTAAAGATCTCTCCTTTATCCTCTCCCACCTCCTTATCTTCTTAGAGTTTTTCTTTTTTAAATTTAGGAGACGTTTACACTCTTCTAGATATATATGTATTTCCCCCTCTAAAACCCATTCCTGGTGAAAGTAGGTTTCCAAAATTAACAGCCCCCACCATCTAATTCCCATATTGGTTCTTCCTATTGTACCTCATTTGTACAAGATAATTAATATTTTAACTGTTCTTGAAAAGTTTTACTTTTTGAAGCTATTGGTGGATTTTTTTTTCTATTTTTACTTTACTCTCTTGCTCTGATTCTTCAGGACAATTTTTTAAATCATTTTTTGTATTATTATATGAAGATTTCATTCTTGATCAAAACTTTCAACTGGACCAGTTAATCAATCTTCTTGATCTGTTCTATAGATCTGTTGTTTTTCTTATGAGATGATATATACATATATATACATATATATGTACATTTTTTTTCTTCATCATCTCTCATAACTTCATTGCCTCCCCCTTGTTTAATTCTGATTTTCAAAGAGTCATCTTCTCCCTCAAGATTCTGGATCTCCTTTTCTAATTGGTTGACTTTCTTGTTACAATCTTCTTGTTTTCCTTGTATTATTCTTATTTTTCTTTTTACTTTTCCCTCAGTTTCTCTCATTTGATTTTCAATGCCTCTTCTGCCCTTGAACTCAAACTAAGACTTCTAGCCTCCTGTAAGTGCCCACAGCCAGCAGCATCCCTGTCTCACTGCTTCTGCATTCACTTGGCATGTGCTGGTTCCTTCTCACCCCTACTGCTCTCCACAGCACAGATGGGTCTAGTGTTCTTTATCAGCAAAGGTTCCCTAGATCTTTCCCAGGTCAGACACACAACTCCCTTCACTGTCCCAGAGGTAAAAGTTCCTCTGGTGGCTGAGGCAGCCTCCCAACCCCACTAACCCCAGGGCTTGCTGCTTGTTGTTTATGTGGACCCTAGCCTGGAAGTGTTTACTCTTCACAGGGAGGAAATCTCATTCTGGGATTTTTCTTCAGGTCTTCTCCAATTGTCCCAAAAGCACCCCAATTGTCCCTACTCTTGTGTGTTTTCACTGCTCTATGTTCACCCAGAGGGGCTATTTTATCTCTTTTGTGGAGAAACATCTTGAGAACTTGAAATTTTCTGACCTACTCTGCCATCTTCCCAGAATCCTCTCAAGATCTGAGTTTAAATCTGGCTTCAGAGACTCAGTAGCTCTGTGGCTCTGTGAAAGTCACTTAACTACTCTTTGTTTTAATACACTAGAGAAGGAAATGACAAACCACTAAAATATCTTTGCCAAGAAAACCCCAAACAGACACCACAAAGTGTTAAACATAACTGAATAATAACAATCTAGTGTTTGATAAATCCAAAGATCCGAACTTTTGGGGGAAGGCTTCACCATTCGACAAAAATTTCTAGTGAAATTGGAAGGCAATTTTGAAGAAACTAAGAATAGTACAAAAATAAAGTCAAAATGGATAAATTATTTAGATATATAAGTAAATTAGAGGAATGTAGATAATCACCCCTGTCAGATCTATGGATGAGGGAAGATTTTGTGAACAAACCAAAGAAAGAGAGAGGATTACAGGAAGTAAAATGAATAAGTTTGATTGCATGCAATTAAAGAGTTTTTGCACAAATAAAATTAATGTAGCAAAATTAAAAGGAAAAGAGGGAACTAGAAAAATGCAGGAAATTACTCTGAGAAAGGCATCATCTCACAAATATATAGAGAACTGAGTCAACTTTATAAAAATAAAAGCCATTCTCCAATTGATAAAAGGTCAAAAGATATGAACAGACAGTTTTGAGAAGAAGAAATCAGGGGCACCTAGGTGGCGCAGTGAGTAGAGCACCAGCCCTGGAGTCAGGAGGACCTGAGTTCAAACCTGGCCTCAGACACTTGACACATGTGCTAGCTGTGTGACCTTGGGCAAGTCACTTAACCCCAAAAGCCCTGTCAAAAAGCAAAAAAAAAAAAGAAAGAAAAAGAGAAGAATAAATCAAAGGTATCAAATCACATGAAAAATGCTTTAATCAATCACTATTGATAAGAGAAATGCAAATTAAAACAACACTAAGGTACAACTTTACACTTATCAGATTGGCTATATGACAGAAAAAAGGAAAAGACAATGCTGGAGAAGATATGGGAAAATATTAATGACTTGCTAGTGGAGTTATGAATTAGTCCAACCAAAAAGAAGAACAATTTGGAAATATGTCCAAAAGGGCATACCCTTTCACCTAGCAATTTCATGACAAGATCTGTAACCCAAAGAGATCAAAGGCAATGGGAAAGGGCTTATTTGTACAAACATATTTATAATGTCTTGTTTTATTTTGTTTTGTGGCAAAGAATTGGAAATTTAGGATATGTCCATCTATTAGAGAATGGCTAAACAAATTCTGGGATATGATTGTGTTGGAACACTATGGTGCTATAGAAAATGATAAGTAGGATGGTTTCAGAGAAACCTGGTAAAATTTACAGGAACAGATGCAAAATGAAGTTAGAAGAATCAGGAAAACATTATATACATTAACAGTAGTGTTGTAGGAATCAACAATTGTGGGAGGATTTGTTATTCTGATCAAGATAATGATCAAAGACAATTTCAAAGGACCCAATGATGAAAAATGATATCTACCTCCAAAGAGAGAACTGATGAACTTTGAGGGTTGAATAAAGCATACTTTTCTTTCACTTTATTTTCTTGGTTTTGTGTGTGTGTGTATGTGTGTGTGAGGAGTTTTGCAACATGCCTAATATAGAAATATATTTTGCTCTTTTGTTTCTTTATTTGTTTCTTTTTCCATCTGTATAGTCTGTAGAATATTACTTGTCTTATCAATGGTTGCAGGAGGAACAAGAGCCAAAGAAATACTTGGGAGCTGAAAATGAACATAAACAATGTTTAACAATGTACGTGAAATTGGGCACTATTTAACCAATACATAAGCAAACATTTGAAAAAAGGAAAGAAAATGTTTTACTGAGAATGTTTATTTTAGTTGACCTTTTATTTTTGTCTGAAATCTAAAGCATTAGAAGTAGTGAGGAGACTTTAATTTTAGATTTTGAAGGTACCCTACAAACATCTTAATCCAAACTCTAAAATTCTTTAGGTAAGGAAACTATAATTCAGCCATTAAGTCACTTTCCTAAGATTGAATTGCTACTATGTGGCAACTATAACTTCTAACTCATAATCATGGATATTTGAATGATATTAGTAATGTTTTATATGGAAAAAAGGGAACAAAGCTAAAGAAAAGCTAGAAGATTCAGAAACTATAATAAGGTGTTCCCAGCATCTTTTCACATCCAATGTGAAATAGGCATCCTTCTTTCACTCTTAATCCTCTGCTTTCCTGAAAAAAATATTCTAACTATGAATCATCCTTCTATTTGAGGAGAGTCCAGGGCTTTCAAAGTACTGAACTGACTAATACAGTTCTCCTAATGGAAAGGGTCAAAGTAGTTTAGCCACAGAAATGTCTTCTTTAATTTTTTCTTTGGCTACCTGCTTCTATTTTCAAGGAAATAAAAATAAGAATTTGAGAACAGATGTTTTGACCAAGTGACAAATTTAAATCTCATTCATTGAAAAGTAGTCTATTAGTATTTGTTTCACATTTCATTCACCTTAAATATATTGAATATTTTTATATGACCTGTGAATATGAAGTTAGTACATTTAGAAAGCAAACTTTCATACTAAGAAATTCCTTTGAATCTCATTTTTTTTTTTTGCTGTCAAGTAGAGTATCAGGGCTCTGATATCTTTGACAAGAGATTTCTTTTTAGTTTTGCAACTTCAAAGGCAGAATTATTTAATTTTTATGACAATTTAGCAAATTCATAAATTGTCATCTGATGCTAAAATAATGGATAGCTTAGTTATTTCAATGGTTTCCTGAAATAGACAATTTCTCACAAATAATCATTCCCAGTATTTCACCCTTTGCCCAATAAATATTATGTGGACAATGTAAACAGAAAATTCATTAGCACGTGCATGGTTTGGCAGGCCTGTTCTCAGTGCTGTGTAATTTCTTTTAAATATCTATCTCAATGAATTAGTGTGGCTATGTTCCAGTGAATTGAAATCACATTTAAAGCTAAAATGGGTGGTAAACTTTCATAACATGTCATTTTTTATTATAAAATCATGATGATTATTATCAAAAACAATTTCAAGGGCTCCAAGCCTATTAGGACTACCATACTAACCCAGATAATGGAAAATAAAAATGATTTAAAACCTATTTTAGACCCTGTGTATCTTAAATATTACACTTTATCACATTATGTAAATTACATATATTTGCAACAAAGTCTAGTATAGCAGCCTTCTCCATCCTCATGCCAGTGATAAGGGTGACATACTATCCACTTTGTAATGACTGCATAAAATGATAATTTTGCAGGCAAACATATCCATCTCGTTGGCAGATGGCATAAAAGGCTGTTCAAAAATCTTTTCAAAGCAAGTTGAAACAGTCTGATAATGAATAAATAGCAGATGCTGTCATTGTGAATTCCACCACACATACAAAACACGCATAAAATCAAATGAGTTCTTTGGAAAACACATCCCAGCCAAGGTTGTAGCAGAGCTTCTCCATTTAATTGGTTTAATATCTCAGATTAACGAGAATTTGTATTAGAATATTGCTACTTATTTATTACATGGAATACTACTAATGGTGCAATTCTAGAAGCTCAATGTATTAAGGACAATGTGATAATCTGAAATGAAAATTTTATCTTCGTAGATTCTATTAATTAACAATAACAATACATCTGTAACCAATGAAAATAGCCTTTAACATATTTCTTTTACTCAAATGTGAGGAAGTGGAGGGTGTGGGGCACTTTGAGAATAAAGATATAAAGAAGAATACTTAATGGCTTAAGGAAAAGAACAGAAACTTATTTGGCAGCACAATTTTCTAAGCCATGGGTGGAAAGTGGAGATGACAGAAACCCACAGAGATTAACTCAATAGATTTCTCTCAGAGTACCTTCCTGCCTGTGCAATAGTACATGAAACACATTAATTTAGTTTATGTTTAGCAAGTTTCCCTTGAATATTTTTTTTAAAAAACAGTCTTCACTTATATGTACAATGCTCTTAAAAAGGGCTTTACTTACAAGCATCAAGTGAAGTACACAGGCAATGTTCTCCCTAACAGACAAGAAAACTATGACTCAGAAAGCTTAAGTGATTTGTCCTCATGATGACCATGAACCAACTAGTGTTGTCATAAACTCAAAATAGAGTGATATTTTCCCTAGAACTCCAACAGAACTTTATTTGGACTTTTTTGTTTGAGTTGGCACTTTGTTAATTAAAGCATGCCAGTACCTGGGGGTGCCAGGAGGAGGCCTGCAATGGCAGTGTGCGGAGAAGGAAACATTACCAAGGGAACTTTTTTGTTTGAGTTGGCGCTTTGCTAATTAAAGCATGCCAGTACCTGAGGGTGCCAGGAGGAAGCCTGTCATGGCAGTATGGGGAGAAGGACTTTACTTGGACACTCTGTATTGACTAAAGAGATTATAACTTGCTGTGATCTAGTAATGGATGGTGTTTGTATTGTAGACAAGTATTTTGAGGAACGACACTTGAATGATATATTTTGTTGTGATGTGAATTTTATGATGTTATGCTTTAGTTCCCTGATTGGATCACAATTTATGATGCCTCTATTTGTTCCAGGATCCATGGCTCTTTAGATTGTGTAAAGCCAAGTATCCTGGAAAGGGGTGGAGTGTAATGATAATTAAGGTGGGACTTTTTAACTGTTTTCCCTTTTGGAACACTGAGGTAATCAAGTGCTTTTGATGAGTCTGGCCTTTGTTTCTTTGATTAAATCAGGAGACTTTGATGTTCTGCTTAAGAAACAAGAAAGCCTAGTTCCCATGGTTATGACACCTTTTGACCCTGAACAAGGTATACAAACTCAGAGGTTAGTGTTTTATTTGGGAGTCACTTACTGGAAGAGTGTTGGGTGATTTTACTGGACAAGAATCTGGGTAGCTGTTGGAGCTCCCCCACTTTGAAAACACAGATGTTGGTGCCTCTCTTTCTGGTAACTATGCAATTATTTTGTCAGACACCTAGAGGCCTCTTTGTTGATAACTGTGTGTGTTTCCTCTGTTTATGTTGTCTCTGTTTGTAATTTCTATTTATATTCTCTCTGAAGTTCGGAGTTCTGGTTTTTCCTCCTGCACTAAGTGAATGATATATGTATGCTTAATTAAAGTGAGACTGCTAACCCCTTAAAGTTGCTCTCCTTAGAAGAGCAGATCAAAGAACATGTGCTAAGCTGCCTTCCTGTGTGGTGGTAGTAACATTGTTGTTATACCTTGGAGTCAGCAAGATCCAAATTCAAATCCCACCTCATAGACTTCTTGGCTGAGAGACATTGAAGAAGTTTCTTACAATCTCTCAATCTCAATTTCCTCCACTATAAAACGGAGACAATAAAAGCACACATTCCACAGAGTTGTTTTAAGGATGAAATTTCGTAATACAAAAAGTGCTTTGAAAACTTTAAAGTGCTATATAAATGCTGGCTGTTATTTTTTTTTTCTTACTATGTGCCAAGCACATATGTGCTAGGAATGTGGGAAAAAATGGAAAACATCCTCTTCTCTCAAGGAGCTTTTATTCCATAGGGAGAGACAACCTTTAAATATGTAAGTATATGCAAAACAAGTATCAAAACAAAATCAATGCAAAGTGGTTTGGGGAGGGGGAGGTTGTAGGAGTTGTGGGTATTGGATATTGGGAAGCTCTTCAGAAAGACCAACCTTTTGTTCCCTTCCTGCATGCCCCTAAGCAAATCTTAGATGTTATTTGGATCAATAAAGAGAGACAAATCCAAAGAGTTTCCTTTTCTTTGTTCAGATTCTTGATTGTTTCTCTTGCTACCTCCTCCATAAAATTTAGATACTACCACAATCTTAGATAAAGGATAAGACCCATAAGTCTGTTGGACTCAACTAAAATGGATATTCATTAGGAATTAAGAATTTCATAGAATTCTCTGACATATTTTCACAGATATGCCTTGAAGATTCAGCTCAAAAAGAGTAGTTCAATGATGTCAAAAACATTGTCTACTGCAAATTAAAGTCTGAACTAGATGAAAATACAATTTTAAATTATTTTATAAAATAGTGATTATATACACATGTATATTTATACAAACATGTATATGTGCATATACATACACATACATATACATACACATATGCACATATACACATGCACAAACATATATACTAAACCTTGCTGCCATCTCAATATGTAGAATCTTTTAACTTTTTAAAAAATACACATATTTTTATTTTAACATAACTTTCTTTTTAAATTTTAAGTTTCAGATTCCCTCCCTTCTACACATTGACAAAGTCAATAATATATCAATTATACATAATTCTATAATAGCCATATCAAGAGGAAACAAAGAAAGAAAAAGGAGATAGAGAGAGGCATTTACAGAGACAGAGAGAAACAGAGATAGAGACAGAGACAGAGATTATACTTTAGTTTTTCCTCAGAATTCATTAGCTCTCTTTCTGGAAAGTTAGCATTTTTTCATCATGAGTTCTTTGAAATTCTTTTGGATCATTATACCAAACACAGTAGCCAAGTTTTTCATAGCTGATAATCATTACAACATTGTTGTTATTGTGCAGTGATCTCCTAAGTCTTCTCCTGTTACTTTCCATCAGTTGGTATAGGTCTTAACGTTGGTATAGAAAACACTGCCAAGTGTTTTCTGATGCCACCACTCTCATCATTTCTTATGGCACAATGGTACTCCATCACAATTATATGCCTAAATGTGTTCAGCCATTCAACAGTTGGCAAGCATCCCCTTGATTTCCAGTTCTTTGCACCACAAAAAAGAGTTTCTGTAAATATGTTTGTACATATAGGTCCTTTTTCCTTTTTCTTTGATCTCTTTTTGGTATAGACCTGGTGAAAATAACTGTGGATCAAAGTGTATCCAGTTTTATAGCCCTTTAGGCATAGTTCTATATTGTTCTCCAGAATGGTTAGACCAGTTCACAGGTCCAAGAGTTAATTAACGTACTTATTTTCCCTCATATCCTCCCCACATTTGTCAGTTCTGATAGGTGTGAGGTGGTACTTCAGACTAATCAATAGCTGTAGATTATCTTTTTCATATAGCTACATACAGCTTTCATTTCTTCTGAAAACTGCTTACACATATCCTTTGTTTACTTATCAAGTGAAGAATGGCTAGTATTTTTTATAAATTTGACTTGGTTCCCTACATATTTAAGAAATGAGGTCATTATCAGAGGATCTTGCTACATTTTTTATATAATACTTCAATGCCTATGGTGCCTTTTAGCAAAATGTAGTTTCCCTGATTATGTCTTATAATTAGGTTTCTTTTTGATTTTGCTTTGTCTGAGATAATAATTGCTGCCCCTGCCTTTTTTATTTCATCTGTAGTGTAATAGATTCTTCTCCAGCCTTTACTTTTAACACATAGTGTGGTTCTTTCTGTTTCTCTCTCTGACTCTCTCTGTCTCTCTCTGTCTCTCTGTCTCTCTGTCTTCTCTCTGTCTCTCTCCCTCTCCCTCTCCCTCTCTCTCTCTCTCTCTCTCTCTCTCTCTAATTATCTATATTTTGAAGATGATCCCAACAGAGTTGAATCACATCCATACCCTTGGTATTTGCTGCCATCATAGTAGCTTTTTACTGTCAATTTTGTTGTTGTTTTGTCATTTTCCCAGCCTGTTTCTTGACTTCGAACTTTATGTTAAAGTTTGGCTCTGCCCACCAATGAGGGGGGAGGAGAAGACACTGTGGCAAGCTTCTGGCTCTTTTGTGCTGCTATTTTCAGAGCTAGCTCTGATAGTGTGTAAGTTTTGCGTGTGTGTGTGTGTGTGTGTTTTGAAGGTGATCGTATCCTGGGAGAGGTGTGGTCATTGCTTTTCTGCTATATTTTCTACTGTTTACTAAGGAATGGTCCTTGTTCCTTTTCAGCTGCAAGTACTAGAACTCATCTTGGCCCTGAATCTATTATTTTGTGATTTCCTGTAGCCATAAGTGCTGGTAATCCTCTTAGCCCTGGAACTGTGACCAATGCCCATACTCTCTTGGGACCAACTAGAAGTATTCCTTTCTGTCCTCTAACTGTGACCTAGAACTGTTTGTTGGTAATAGAACTGCCAATCAGCACAAGGTGCACATAGTGTTAGTAAAAGGTCCTCTGTAACTTTCTTTTTGTTCAACCCCTTCATTTAAAAATATATTTTATTTTTAATTCATGGAATAAAGCAAGCATTTCCATATAATAATGCACAAAAGATGATTGCACATGGAACTGCAAATCTGCTGTGCATAAGTTGCTATTCCTCTCAAATATACAACAAAATTATAATGTAAATTTTTTCCTTCCCTAACCTCCTCCACCCTACAGATGGCTACTATTAGACATTCCTGTGTTTATGTATATACATACATACACACGTGTATGTGTGTATATGTATATACATTTATAGGTACATATATTTATATATTGTATATCTAAATACATGTGTGTATACATATATACAAATATTATACATACATATGTGCATGTACAAACATGTATCCACATATGTGTACATATATGCCTATACAAACATATACATAAGTGTGTGTGTGTGTGTGTGTGTTCTTTCTCTGGATGTAGTCTTGCTTTATATGTCCTTTATAGGTAATTTAGGTATTGAAAATTGTCAAAGTAACTTATTCACTCAAAGGCATTCTTAAAACAATATTGCCATTACTGTACGCAGTGTTCTCTAAGTTCTGCTCATTTTGTTCTTCATTATTTCATGCAAGCCTTTTCATGTTTTTCTAACTAAGCTCATTATTTCTAATGCACAGCAATATTCCATCACAACAACGTACCACAAATTGTTTAGGCATTCACCAATTGATGGGCATTTCTGCAATTTCCAGTTCTTTGCTGCTACAATAAAACATTTGCAATAAACATTTTAGAACATGTCCCCTGTAATCTCTTTCTGACAAATTGTCTTACTTTTCACACACACCCCTCACCATCTCTTATCTGAGAGATCCCACAGCTGCTGCTGCTTTTGGTGCAGTCTCCTTCAAGGGCCACTGCTTGTGCTTATGCCCTGCTCCAGGCATATGTGCACCCGCAGCTATAATTTGATTTGTTCATCAGGATTTAGATCTCCCAAAATCTTAAAAGAATGAATCACAATAATCCCTTAAATTTTTATAAAATGTCACTTTGAACGAAAACTAAAAAGAAATTTTAATGGAGACTCAATCTGTGAAAGTGTGAAAATATGTGTGTATGTGTGCATGTGTATGTGTGTGTGTGCGCGCTCACCTATGCACGCACACACATGCATGCACATGGCAGTTTTTTGTTTATTTGTTCTGTTTTGTTTTAATGATAGAGATAGAAATGTGGTAGAAATTGGAAAGGGTGACAAAACTAAACTTCAAGAATCTCCCATAGTCTTTGCTTCCAGGTCAAAGTAGCATATAGGAGATCAGGATTTCTTTGCTGTATTGGCCCACGCTGTTATGGTTAGCAACTGTGAAAGTAGGGTATGGAATGTATAACCTTGACAAAATATCCAGTCTTTTAGAAATATACGACTTAATATTCACTCAGGTATATCCCTTCCTCCTTGTGAAATAGAAGAATTGCTGCTATCATGTGTTCTATTCCAAAATTTCTCCCCCAAACAAGCCTTGCCTCTTTGTTGCTTACTTTCATTGTACATATCATTGACAGATATTTGTACAGCCTTACACATATCTCATTCAAGTACCCAACATTCTCATCCATTCTCATTTCCCAGTTGCATTGTTCCTGTGCTGGACTTCAAAATCCTAGCTCTACTGATTTCTTATCAGGAAACTTCCCCTTTCTCGGTAGAATATCCCTATATCCCTGTGACCTGCTCAGTATAAAAAATCCCTCAACAAGGCCCACTCCTTTTCTGCTAATGGTGAGTGAAGATTGTTCTTGAAGCTATCATTTTTTTAAATAGTCCAGTTCATTTCCTGTTTTCATTCCCTGTCCAGCCCTAATGTTGAAATTTAAAGCTTAAAAATCAATTTTACTTGTCTCTCATCCTGGAATGCTCTTCAGACACAGGTACCTCTTCAAACTGCAATATCTTAAAGAGATTCAAGATTGTGGAATAAAGTCAGGGACTCACTGGAGTTCTCCCCCAAGTCCCTCCAAATACCTTTAAAAAGTAACTCTAGATATATTCTAGGGCAGCAGAAGCCATGAAAGATGGACTGAAAAAAATTTCCAGCCCAAGACAACTTGGAAAGTCAATGGGAATAGTCTGTTGCACCAGGAGAGAGATCCTCAGTCCATTGCAGAATAGATCACAAATCTGCTGCTGCTGCTACTTCTGGGACACTTAGCCCACAAGCCATAAGCAGGTTGAGCAACTGGTAACATAGAAATTACAGAGATCTCTTTGCTAGCACTAAGATACGACTCCGTTGCTTTGCCAATATTCTCATCCAGGTTACAGTCCTACTTGGCAGCCCCAGGGTGAGGAGGAGCACCTGCATGGCAAAGCTTATGGCCAGAGTGGAGGAGGGAATCTCCTCACAGTTCCAGGGCAGAAAAGAAGGTTTGTGGTCACTCACAAACCAGAACACAGGCCAGGAAAATAGCAAACAACTCCCCTTAGATCATACCCTGCTGGAAGAACTGAAAACTTACAGGTCCTCAGAAGTATCTCTGAAAATAGATTCATAAAACCCCTGAATGTTGTGACAATGCACCCTCCACACAGAAAGCAGAGCCCTACATTAACAAAGAGTTAAAAGTCAAGTAATGAGCTGGTGAATTGAGCAAACAACCAAAAGCATCTGACTATAGAAAATTACTATGGTGACAAGGAAGATCAAAACACACACTCAGAAGACAAGAAAATCAAAGCTCCTACATCCAAAGCCTCCAAGAGAACATTGTAAATTTCTCTCAGGCCATGGAAGAACTCAAAAAGGATTTTGAAAATCAGGTAAGAAGAAGTAGTAGAAAAGTTGGGAAGAGGAATGAATTTGATATAATAAAATAATTAAAAACAAGTC
Source organism: Phalanger gymnotis (assembly GCA_028646595.1). Taxonomy (NCBI): domain Eukaryota; kingdom Metazoa; phylum Chordata; class Mammalia; order Diprotodontia; family Phalangeridae; genus Phalanger; species Phalanger gymnotis. The sequence goes on from CM053626.1 coordinate 80,770,502, forward strand.
AATAGCTTGGTAAAGGAGACACAAAAAAAATACTGAAGAAAATAACACCTTAAAAAAACAAACTAGAACAAATCTTAGAAGAGGTCCAAAAATCCAGTGAGGAGAATAATGCCTTAAAGGGCAGAACTGGCCAAATGGAAAAGGAATTCTAAAAGCTCTTTGAATAAAATAATTCTTTAAAAATTAGAATTGAGCAAATGGAAGCTAATGAATTTGTGAGAAATTAAGACACAAATAGGACCAAAAGAATGAAAAAAAAATAAGAGACAATGTGAGATATCTCATTGGAAAAACAACTGACCTGGAAAACAGATTCAGCAGAGATGGTTTTAAAATTATTGGACTACCTAAAAGCCATGATTAAAAAAAAACAAAAAAGCCTGGACATCTCTTTTTTTTATTTTAGACAAATACTAAAATTTAAATACATAATAGAAACATTATAAACTTAAATATAAATGATAAAATAAAAAAGTCATGTGCACAGCAGAACATAAGAGAGGATCCAGAATATATAGCAATAACTTAACATTTCAAGGAAGCTCATACATTAAATATTGTGCATTATGTTGACAGCTGTCCATATTTTCTTTGCTTTCTTGTTGGTTTTCTTTCATTCTCTTCTTTTTACTTTTTACTTTCTTCTTTTTTCCCCTTTTCTCCCCCATACTCACCACTCCAAGGCTACAATTGAGCATGGATATATTTATATATAGGTTTGGATATATACATACACATAGACATATATTAATGTACACACAGACACACATATGTATGTATGTAAGCATGCACACATATGCTTTTCCTAAGGGAGTTTATTCCTAATCTTGTTTTTTTTTATGTTTGTACATATCTCCTTTTTTCCTCCCTCTCCTAACTTTTCTACTTTACTTCTATCTTCTATCTTGCCCTCCTATTACTTAACTTATCTCCACTCCTGCAATCACTCCCTTAGTCCCCCATTCACCTAAATCTAAAGATCCTTGTATATCCCCTTTTAACCTATTCTCTCCCCCTGCCCTCTAAAGATCCCTCCTTTATCCTCACCCCACTCCCTATCCCCTTAAAATTTTATTTCTTTCTAAATTTAGAAGACTTTTATCCTCTTCTAAAAGGACATATATTTTCCCCTCTGAAATCCATTTCCAGTGAAAGTAGGTTTCCAGAACTAACATGCTCTCCTCCCTCATCTAATTCCTCTGTATTGGTTCTTCCTTTTGCAGCTCATTTGTGTAAGAAAATTACTCTTTTAGCTCTTCTTGATCGGTTTTACTTTTTGAAGTCATATCATACTCAGGTGTACCCAAATCTTTCTTATAAGCTATCTAATTACTAGTAACAATCTTAGACACAGGTTTTGTATTTTCCATAGATAAAAGGCAAACATTCTATGCTTATTTATTCCCTTGTAATTGGTCATTGGTGTATACCTTATATTTATCTTGCCTCTTGTATGTCAAATCTTCTATTGTGTTCAGAGTTTATTTTCTTTTCTATTTTTTAAAATAGAGTCCTAAATATCTGCCAGTTGATCAGCATCCATTTTCTTTTCATTCAGAATTATGGTTAGCTTTGCTGGATATAATTTCAGCTGGAGGCTCAGTGCTTTTGCTCTTCAATATATAGTGTTCCATGACCTGCAATTTTTTAGTGTTGCCAATGCTAGGACCTGTGTGATTCTAACTGTAGTACCATCATATGTAATTTTATTCTTCTTGCTCATAATATTTTGTCCTTGATATGGGGGTTTTGGAATTTAACTGTAACATTTCTGTGGGCTTCTCCTGTAGGGTCTCTTTCAGGTGGAGAATGGTGGATTATTTTCTCTTTCTACTTCTACTTTCCCCTCTTGTTCTAATGCTTTATGACAATTTTCTCTAATTATTTATTACATAACTATATCAAGATTATTTTTTGATTATAACTTTGTGATAGTCACATTATTCTCATGTTTTCTCTTCTTGATCTGTTTTCTAGATCTGACATTTTTCTTTTTTCTTATTTTTATTTTTAGTTTACAATACTCAGTTCCACAAGTTTTTGAGTTCCAGATTTCCCTTCCTTCCCTCTCTTTCCCTCTTCTTCCCAAGATGGCATGTAATTCGACATTGAATCTACATATACCTTTGCATTAAAATTATTTACATAATAGTCAAGTTGTAAAAAAGAATCATAACCAATGGAATGCATCATGAGAAAGAAGAAACGAAAGCAAAAATGTAGGAATAAAAGACAGCATATAGTTTGCTTCAATTTGCTTTCAGATTCCATAATTCTTTCTTTGGACATCCATAGCTTTTTCCATTGTGAGTCTTTTGGAGCTGACTTTGAACCATGCATTGATGAGAAAAGTAAAGTTTATCAAAGTTAGTCCTTAAAGAAACCTTGTGTCTATAATCATATATAATGTTCTCCTGGTTCTGCTCCCCTCACTCAGCATCAGTTCACACAAGTTTTTTCCAGGTTATAATAAAGTCTGTGTTCTCCTCATTTCTTATAGCACAGTAGTATTTCATTACATTCATATACTTGATTTGTTTAACCATTCCCCAACTGATGGGCATCCCTTGATTTCCAATTCTTTGCCACCACAAAAGAACTGCTATAAAAAATTTTGTGCACACTGGTCCATTTTCCACTTCTGTGATATCTTTGGGATACAGCCCTAGAAGTGGTATCGCTAGGTCAAAAGGTATGCACATTTGCAGAGCCCTTTGGGCATAGTTCCAAATTGCTCTCTAGAATGACTGGATCAGTTCACAACTCAACCAACAATGTAATAATAACCCAATTTTCCCACATCTTCTCCAGCATTAATGATTTGTTAGTTAATTTGACAGAAGAGATATGGTACCTGAGAGTTGTTTTGATTTGTGTTTCTCTAATCAATAGTGTTTTGGAGCATTTTTACATATGACTACTTTGATTTCTTTCTCTGAAAACTACCTGTTCATATCCTTTGACCACTTCTCAATTGGAGAATTATTTCTATTCCAATAAATTTGACTCAGTTCCCTGTGTATTTTAGATATGAGGCCTTTATCAGAGACACTGGTTGAAAAGATTTCCAATTTTCTGCTTACCTCATAATCTTTGTTACATTGGTTTTGTTTGTACAAAAAACTTTAAAAAAAGAAAACTTTAAAATTTAACATAATCAAAATTATCCATTTTGCATTTTGTAATACTATCTCTTGTTTGGTCATGAATTCTTCCCTTCTCCATAAATCTCACAGATAAACTATTCCTTGCTCTCAAAAAATTGATTATATTATCAGCCTTTATTCCTAAATCATGAACCCATTTTGACTTTATTTTGGTACAGTTTCTGCCATAATATTTTCCAGTTTTCCAAGTAGTTTGTGTAAAATAGTGAATTCTTAACCCAAAAGTGGAACTCTTTGGGTTTATCAAAGAGTAGATTACTATAGTCAGTGACTACTATATCTTGTGTATCTACCTATTCCACTGATCCACCACTCTGTTTCTTAGACAGTACCAAGTAGTTTTAATGAGTGCTGCTTTATAGGATAGTTTAACATCTGGTATGGTTAGGCCCCCTTCCCTAGCATTTCTTTTCATTAATTCCCTTGATAGTCTAGACCTTTGGTTCTACCAGATGAATGTGGTTATTATATTATCCAGCTTTGTAAAATACTATTTTATTAGTTTGATTGGTATGGCAGTGAATAAGTAAATAACTTTGATAAAATTGTCATTTTTTTATATTAGCTTGGCCTAACCATAAGCAACTGATATTTTCCATTTATTTAGATCTGACTTTATTTGTATGAAAAGTGTTTTGCAATTATGTTCATATAGGTCCTGGGTTTGCATTGGCAGGTAGACTCCCAAATACTTCATAGTGTTAAAGTTATTTATTATTTCAAGTAGTTTTTTTACTTGATTCTCTAAGTAAATCATCATATCATCTGCAAAGAATGATAATTTAGTTTCTTCTTTGCCTATTCTAATACGTTGAATTTCTTTTTCTTCTCTTATTGCTAAAGATAACATTTCTAGTACCAAATTGAATAATAGGGGTGATAAAGGACATCCTTGTTTCATCCCCTATCTTTTTGGAATTGTATCTAATTCAATCCCAATTACATGTAATGCTTGGTCATCATTTTAGGTAGATGCTACTTATGATTTTAAGGAAGACTCCTTGTATTACTATGCTTTCTCATGTTTTTAATAGGAATGTGTGTTATATTTTGTCAAAAGCTTTTCCTGAATCTATTGAGACAATCTTATGATTTCTGCTAGTTTTGTTGTTGGTATGATCAATTATGCTGATAATTTTTTCAATATTGAACCAGTCTTGCATTGCTGGAATAAATTCTACTTAGTCATAGTGTATTGTTCTTGTGATAAGTTGCTGCAATCTTTTTGCTAATATCTTATTTAAAATTTTTGCATCAATATTCACGAGGGAAAAATGATCTATAATTCTCTTTCTCTGTTTTGTCTCTTCTTGGTTTAGGAATTAGTACCATATCTGTTTCATACAAATAATTTTGTTGGACTCCTTCTTTGCCTATTTTTTCAAATAATATACACAGTATGAAAATTAATTGTTCTTTAATGTTTGATAGAATTCACATGTAAATCAATCTGGCCCTGAAGATTTTTTTCTAGGGAGTTCATTGATGGCTTGCTCAATTTCTTTTTCTGAGATGGGGTTATTTAGGTATTTTTTTTCCTCTTCTGTTAACCTGGACAATTTATATTTTTGTAAGGATTCATCCATTTCCCTAAGTTTATCAAATTTATGGGCATACAATTGGGTAAAATAATTCTTAGTTATTGTTTAAATTTCCTCTTCATTGGAGGTGAATTCACTTTTCATTCTTGATAATACTAATTTGGCTTTCTTCTTCATTTAAATCAAATTACCCAAAGAGTTATCATTTTTTTTCATAAAACCAGCTCTTAGCTTTATTTATTAGTTCAATAATTTTCTTAATTTAAACTTTGTTAATCTCTTCTTGGGCTTTCAGTATTTCTAATTTGGTATATAATTTGGGATTTTTAATTTGTTCTTTTTCTAGCTCTTTCAGTTACATGTTCAATTCATTGATCTCCTTTTTCTTTCTTTTTTTTTTACTTTTGAACATCTGTTTTACTAAAACCTTGAGTTCCAAATTCTCTCCCCTCTTCCCTTCCCCTCCACCCTCCCTAGGAAGTCAAGCAATTCAACATAAGCCACATGTGTATCCTTATGTATAACCCTTCCACAATACTCATGTTGTGAAAGACTAGTTATATTTTGTTTCTTCCTAACCTATCCCCCTTTATTGAATTTTCTCCCTTGGCCTTGTCCCTTTT
>CM053626.1:80776332-80801645 GCA_028646595.1 Phalanger gymnotis
GCCTCGCGCACTGGGCTCTGCCTGGCTCAGCTCCGCTCCCCTCGGCTGGGGGCTGGGAGTTCTGTTCGGGACAGACCTTACCCCGAGACCATCCAGGCAGACCTGGGCTGGAGTCCTGCTTCCCTCTGCCCCTTTGTGGGTTCTGTAGTTCTAGAACTGGTTCAGAGCCATTTTTTCACAGGTTTTTGGAGGGACTTGGTGGGGAGCTCACGCCAGTTACTGCTTTCCAGTCGCCATCTTGGCTCCGCCCCCCAAGCTTTAGGTATTTCAAAAAGAATTCAAAAGCCAATCTCTGTTCTCAAGAAGCTGACAATATAAATGAAGATACATGTAAGGAACATTGTGCATACAAGGGAAAAGAAGGATAAATTAGGAATAATCAAAAGAGGGAAGGAACAGAGGACTGGAAAAGACCTCTTAAAGAAGGTGAGATTTTGACTAGGACATCAAGGAAGCTACAAAATGGAGATAAGGAGATAGCACATTCCAGGTAATGGGGCCAGAGAGTGAAACTGTACATAGTTCTGAGATGTCTTGTTTGAAGAACAGTAAGTAGGACATAGATGCAAAACACTGCCTAGTACTCCAAATTCTTTTGGATGTATTGTGATCAACTTTGCTAATAATTTTCTTCTTTTTAATTTTTTTTGAAACATTCTTTGTTAAGAATTATGTCTCTCAGGGCAGAGCCAATATGGTGGCTAGAAAGCAGGGATTTGCCTAAAGCTCTCCCCCAGGACCCTCCAAACAGCAATATAAAAAGCTTTGAACAAATTCTAGAACTGCTGAATCCATGGAATAGCAGAGGGAAGCAGGGTTCCAGCCCAGGACAGCCTTGATGGTAGCTGGGTAAGGTGTATCACACTGTGCTGGGAGCAGAGTGGAACAGAGCCCAATGTGGGCTGTGCTCAGACCAACCAGACCTTTCAGACTTAGCACCCTGAATCAGTGAGTTGTGGCAGTTACCAGACTTCTCAACCCACAAAAACCAAAGAGAACAGAGAAGGTTAGTGGGGAAAAAATACTGCAGGGACAGAGAGAAAGTTCATGGTGGGCTGCTGCCACTGGGGTGCATCTCTGAGGCTGCTTACAGAGCTACAGCTATAGTTGCTTCTGGCCCCAGGACCACCTGGTGGGAGGAATTAAGTGGTGCACCAGAGCAGGAGTGCAGATTCTGCTTATATCTGAGTTGTGGTCCAGGTTGGTGGTTGTTTGGGGAGGAGGATTGCTGGTGTGGCAGAGCTTGTTGTATAGAAATAGCTCTGAAAACAACAGTGCAGGCCCTTAATCTTGTGACAAAGTACTCTCTACTCTACAAGCAGTCATAGCCTGACAAAAAGCTCAAGGGTCAAGCAGTTGGCTGGGAGCATGAAAAGGCATGAAAATGCTCTCAGATTCAGATTCAGACTTTAGAATATTTCTTTGGTGACAAAGATGACCAAAATATACAGGCAGAAGAAATCAACAAAGTCAAAGAGCCTACATCAAAAACCTCCAAGAAATACATGAACTGGTCTCAGGCCATGGAAGAACTCAAAAAGGATTTGGAAAAGCAAATTAGAAAAGTAGAGGAAAAATTGGGAAGAGAAATGAGTGATGCAAGAAAACCACATAAAACAAGTCAATGACTTGCTAAAGGAGACCCCCAAAAATACTGAAGAAAATGACACCTTAAAAATAGACTAACTCAAATGGCAAAAGAGCTCCAAAAAACCAATGAGGAGAAGAATGTCTTGAAAGGCAGAATTAGCCAAATGGAAAAGGAAGTCCAAAAGACCACTGAAGAAAATACTACCTTAAAAATTAGACTGGAGCAAGTGGAAGCTAGTGACTTTAGGAGAAATCAAGATATTATAAAACAGAACCAAAGGAATGAAAAATTGCAAGATAATGTGAAATATCTCATTGGAAAAACCACTGACCTAGAAAATAGATCTGAGAGATAATTTAGAAATTATCGGACTACCTGAAAGCCATGATTAAAAAAAAGAGGCTAGATTTCATCTTCATGAAATTATCAAGGATAACTGCCCTGATATTCTAGAGCCAGAGGATAAAATATAAGTGGAAAGAATTCACCGGTTCCCTCCTGAAAAAGATACCAAAAATAAAATTCCCAGGAATATTGTCAACAAATTCCAGAGTTCCAGGTCAAGGAGAAAATACTGCGAGCAACCAGAAAGAAACAATTTGAGTATTGTGGAAACACAATCAGGATAACACAAGATCTAGCAGCTTCTACATTAAGGGATCCAAAGGCTTGGTATATGATATTCCAGAGGTCAATAGAGCTTGGATTAAAACAAAGAATCACCTACTCAGCAAAACTGAGTATAGTGCTCCAAGGCAAAATGTAGACATTTTTGAGATCTTTCTTTTTAGTTTACAACACTTGGTTCTAAATAATTTTGAGTTCCAGATTTTCTTCCTCCCTCCCCCTTCCTTCCCCAAGACAGCATGGTATCTGATATATCTTCTACATACAACTTTATGTGGAACTTATTTACACAATAGCCAAGTTGTAAAGAAGAATTATGTCCAATGAAATGAATCATGAGAAAGAAGAAACAGAACCAAAAAACCCCAGAAAAAAAGAGAAAAAAAAACAAAGGGGAAAAAATGGCAAGCAGAGTGTTTGCCTCAATCTGCATTCAGACTTCATAGTTCTTTTTTCTGGATTTTCAATAAAATAGAGGACTTTCAAGCTTTCTCAGTGAAAAGACCAGAGCTGAATGGAAAATTCAACTTTCAAACACAATAATCAAGAGAAACATGAGAAGGTAAACAAGAAAGAGAAATCATAAGGGCCTTACTAAAGTTGCACTGTTTTGTATACATTCCTATATGGAAAGATGAGGTGTATAATTCATGAGACCTCAGTATTAGGGTAGTTGAAGGAAATATAGATGCATGTATATACATGTATATGTATATATATTATATATATATGTATATATAAATGTATATATACATATATATTTAAACACACATACAGAGGGCACAGGACAAGTTGAATATGAAGGTATGATATCTGAAAAAACAAAATCAAATTAAAGGATGAGAGAGGAATATATTGAGAGAGGGAGGAAGGGAGAGCTAGAATGGGGTAAAATATCACACATAAAAGTGGCAAGAAAAAGCAGTTCATTGGAAGGGAAGAGGGGGCAGGTGGGGGGGAATGAGTGAATCTTGCTCTCCTCGATTTGACCTTAGGATGGAATAACATACACACTCAATTGGGTATCTTATCCTACAGGAAAGAAGGAGGAAGGAGATAAAAAAATGGAGGGACAACAGAATGGAGGGAAGATAGGGGAAGGAGGTAATCAAAAGCAAACACTTTTGAAAAAGGACAAGTTCAAAGGAGAAAATTTAATAAAAGGGGATAGGATAGGAAGGAGCAAAATATAGTCTTTCACAACATGAGTATTGTGGAAGTGTTTTGCATAATGATATACATGTGTCCTATGTTGAAGTTCTTGCCTCATTAGGGAGGGTGGGTGGTGAGAGAAGAGAGGAAAGAATTTGGAACTCAAAGTTTTAAAAGCAGATGTTCAAAAAAAATTACATGCAACTAGGAAATAAGATATACAGGCAATGAGGCATAGAAATCTATCTTTCCCTACAAGAAAGTAAGGGAAAAGGGGAAGGGGGGTTGTGGGGTGACAGAAGGGAGGGGTGACTGGGGAATGGAGCAATCAGAATATATGTCCTCTTGGAGTGGGGGGGTGAGTAGAAATGGGGAGAAAATTTGTAATTCAAAATCTTGTGGAAATAAATGCTGAAAACTAAAAATGTTAAATAAATAAACAATTATTTTTAAAAAATTAAAAAAAAAGTTTGCCAAATTGAAAGAAAGAATTATGTCTCTCTGAGAAGAGTCAGGATAAAGGAGACAGGGAAATTTCAGAGATATGAAAGCAAAAAAAAAAACTGTTTTAGAAAATATTAGGTTTAGGGTAGAGCCAAGACAGAGAAGCAAAGGCAGGAATTTCCCTGAGCTATAACTCAAACATCTCTGAATGCCCTTTAAAAATCACCCTAAACAAATTCTAGAGCAGAAGAATCCTACCAAAAAATACAGAGTGAAACATGTGTTTCCAGCCCAAGACAACTTGGGTCAGCTGGAATGTTCTGTTGCTTGAGCGTGAGAGAGGAGCATGGTTCAGCATCAGTTGGACTGGCTCAGAGTGGACACCAGCAAACAAGGAACAGGGCTATGAGCAACTAAATCACAGGAAGCAGTGGTAGTTTCCAGGACTCAGCCCAGAAAAACCAAAGACAACTTAGAAGGTCAATAGGATAGGTCTGTTGCACTGGGCTAAGAGTGGAGCAAAGTGGGGGCAGAGCCAAGATTGCCATGTGAAAACAGCATCTTACCAGAGCTCTCTCTCAAGTTCAGCCACATACCTCTAAAAAAAGTGAATCTGAGAAGATCTGAGAGAGTTAAAAGCCACTATTAGACAGAGTGGGCCAAATTTCCAAGCCAGGAGAGTCTGAAAGGTCTATGGGATGGATCTGTAGGCTGAGAGAGTGCCTGGCATGTGGAGCTGCACCAGACAGCACCAAAGCAGAAGCAGCTGTGGAAACCAACCAGCAATCCAAGATGGGGGAAACCTGGGCACCCAAAACTGGTGGAGATCCCCAGGCTTCCCAGCACAGGACGGGAGTCTATTAAAGGGATGGGAGGCAACAGCAGCACAACGCCTGCAGCAGTGAGACATCTTCTCCTGAGGCTTGCAGTTTGAAACCCACCTTCTTGAACTTCCCAGAGACATACTGGCCAAGTAAACAGCTCTCATCCCTCCCTCCCTCCCTCCCTCCCTGACCCAGACAATTCCTCAGGGGGAAAAACACTGGAATAGAAGAGACAAAAGTGGGGTTTCAGTAGCCAAACGGGAGGAACACCTGAGTCCCAGAGGGGTGGAGCCAGCAATGGTCAACACAGGGAACTCAGACGTGCCTTTGCACAGCCAGTGGAAGTGGCAGACACCAGCACAGACAATAACTGAGAACACGGGGGCTGGAGAACACCCCCAGGGGAAGAAGAGTCTTTTGGCAGCCAGAAGACCTCTCCCCCACCCCTCAGGAAACCAAAAGCCATAATACGCAAAGCCAGCAACTAGGATCACAATTCCCAGAACAAGAAACCTAGGACAGAGACACCTGAGTTCCAAAAGCAGAAATCCACTGTAAAGCCAGGAAAAATATAACCAATATGAAGAAGAACATGAAAGAACTGAGGATCATTGATTCTTTTTATGGAAACAGGGAAGATCAAATTACCAATTCAGAAGAGGACAGCATTGACACTACACCCACATCTGGTACCTCAAAAGGGAATGTAAACTGGTCTCAAGCCCAAAAAGCATTCCTGGAAGGGCTAAAGGAGGATTTTAAAAACCAAATTACGGAGATAAAAGACAAAATGGAAAAAAAAATGGCAAAACGGCTAACGAGATTCGGAATCTAAATAGAGAAAATGACACCCTGACAGGTAAAATCATCACCTTGGAAAAGGAGACTCAAAAGCAAAATAAAGACAGAAACTCATTAAAAATTAGAATTGAGGAAGTAGGAGCTAATCACTCTATGAGGCATCAAGAAGTACTCAAACAAAATGTAAAGAATGAACAAATAGAAGAAAACATAAAATATCTGATTGGAAAAACAGCTGACCTGGAAAATAGTCCCAGAAGAGACAATTTAATAATTATCGTTCTACCAGAAAACCTTGATGAAAAGAAGATCCTGCATAGTATCTTCGAAGAAATTATTAAAGATAACTGCCCAGAAGTCTTAGAACCAGAGGGGAAAATAATCATTGAAAGAACCCACTGATCACCCCCTGAATGAGATCCCAAATTGAAACCTCCAAGAAATGCTACAGCCAAATTTCAGAATTACAAAGTCAAAGAGAAAATGCTGAAAGCAGCCAAAAAGAAACAATTCAAATACTGTGGAACTACAGTGAAGATCACACAGGATCTTTCAGCTTCTACATTAAATGACAGGAGAAATTGAAATATGATATTCTGAAGGGCAAATGAACTTGGTCTACAACCAAAGATCAACTACCCAGCAAAATTGAGCATAATTTTTCAGGGGAGGAGATGGACATTCAACGAAATAAGGGAATTCCAGACCTTCCGGGTGAAAAGGTCAGAACTCATTGGAAAATTTGATCTTCAAGTACAAAACTTAAGAGAGACATAAAAAGGTAAACAGGGGAAAAAACCTACAAACCTTGTTAATCAATAAGGGCAAATTGTTTACATCCTTATATAGGATGTAAAAGTCCTTATATAGGACATATATATATATGTATGTATGTATGTATGTATATGTTATATATATGTGTGTGTATACATATACATATGTATATCTATCTATCTATCTATCTATCTATCTATCTATCTATCTATCTATCTATATATCTATGCCAATCTTGAGAATAGTACAGTTATTATGACAATTGAAAGGGATACACAAAGACTGTGGGTGTCAGTATAAAGTGACTGATATAAGGATAAAAAACACGATTGGGAGATGTAGAGGGAGGGTTCTGGGAGAAGACGTGAGGAGGTAGTAGAAAAGGGTAAATTGCTTCAGGTGGAGAGGCACAAAAACACATTGTAGTGGAAGGAAAGATGGGAGGGAGAAGAGTAGTATATGAGCTTTGCTCTCATCAGGTTTGGTTCAGGATGAGAATAACATACTCTGAGAAGTATAGAGATCAACGTGCCCTACAGGTAGTAGGCAGAGAAAGGGGAAACGAAAGGGTGGTGGTCAGAAAGGAGAGAAAAAGTAGCAAGGGGAAAAGGGTAAAATAAGGGAGGGAAATCAAGAGGGAGGGTAAATTGAGAAAGGTGGTTGTCAAAAGCAAAACTCTTTTGAGGAGCAGAAGGTGGGAGGGAGAAATGAAAAGCATAAATGGGGCAGGGGACCAGGATGGAGACACAGTTTTCTATATGTTTGAGAAATGAGGTCTTTACCAGAGAAACTTGATTCAAATTTTCCCCCATAGTTATTATTTCTAAATGTATTTCCCTCCACCTCATTCCTTAAAATTTTTTTCTCTCTCCTTTTGCCCTGTCCCTCCGCAGAAGTGTTTTGCTTCTGACTACCCCCCACCCCAATATGCCCTCCCTTCTACCACCTCCCTCCCCTTCTCTTATCTCCTTCCCCTCTTACTGTCCCGTAGGGTAAGATATATTTCTATACCCAGTTGTGCATGTATGTTATTCCTTCTTCGAGCCATTTCTGATGAAAGTAAGTTTCACTCACTCACCCTCAGTTTCCTCCTCTTCTCCATTGTAAAAGCTTTTTCTTGTCTCCTTTATGTGAGATAATTTATCATATTCCACCTCTCCCACACGAAAAAGGTTCTGTGCTCTATGAGCAAAGCTGAACTGCAGTAGCTCAAAAAAAGAAAATAAGATACCCAAATTTAGAGACATCTCCACTCTAAATGTTCATGTGGACTATTTTTGCCTGACTTGTGGTAGAGCCTTCTGAGCTCATACTGGTCTGATCAGCCAAAGTTGGACACAATGTAATTTGACTCCAATATAGTGATGTCATTTTGGTCCTCTTTGAAAACAAAGCACAACAACCAACCAACTCACCAATTTAAGCTAGTGGGGTTGTTTTTATTTTTTGTGTTTTTGTTTTAGACTACTCCTATGATTTCATTGGTATAAAAAGTTCAGGTAAGCTGAAGAGTCTCTGCCAACAAGGAGAGACACCTTCACAGTTAAAAGTTATGCAAACATTTATTGTCTACTATGTGCATGCAGACAAGAAAGATTGTAAGGAGCTAAGATTGTAAGTCTGGTGACTGGAAGGATGTTGGTGCTCTCAACAGTAGAAGAAAAGTTAAGAAGAAGGAAGGATTTTTTGGAGGGGTGATGACAATGCATTCAGTCTGGGACAAGTTGAATTTAAGACTTCCTATTCTCAACATCCAATAGGAATTAGGTCATACAAGACTGGAAATTAGGACAAAGTATAACATTGGACAACTATACCTAACAACCATTAGAAAAGAGATAATGCAGAATTTTTGGTTGCTAATAAAATCACCAAGGGAAATAGTATAGAGGAAGAATGGAAGAAAGTCCAAGGACATCCATGGTTAGTGGGCAACATGTGGATGGAGACCCAACAAAGGAGACTGAGAAGAAAGGTCTGGCTGGAAGGAGAACCAAAGAGAACCAAGGGAGAATAGTGCCACAAAAACCCAGAGGGAAGAGAGTATCAAGGAGAAGGGGGTGATAACATATTCAAAGGCTGGAAAAGATTCAAGAATGATAAGAGTTGAGACAAGGCCATTCAATTTGGCAATTGAGAGATCTTTGGTAATTTAATGAGCCAGATTGCATATAGTTAAGATGAAAATGAGTTAAAAAAGAATGTTGAACTGAAATGACTTGTCCAGTGTCACATAGCCAGTAGGGTCAGAGAAGAAAGTTGAACCAAGGTCTTCCAGACTCAAAAACTGGTTCTCTATTCACTATACCTTATTGCTACTCTAAAGCTTGTATATAAAAACAAAGAATTGTGCACGTTTGCATCTCTGTATACTCATGTAAACCAAATATTTGTATTCATAGAGAAGCTAATAAGAACTAATTAATTTTAAATACAATCATACAAGAATGTTTAATTTTTCTGCACTTCTTTTGTCTCCACCCAACCTTTCACTTTCTTTGTCTGAACATTTCCTTTCTTTCATGCTCTTCAGGCAGGCTAGAAGTGAATACATTTACAATGAGGCAATCCAAATCTGAGAGAGAAGGAAAAGAAAATGTGTAGAGAATTAAATAAGAATGGAAGTTCAATCAAGTTCTACCATTGGGAATTTTTCAGAAACATGTTTTATATATAATATTTCTGTCCAAGGTAGAGCAAGACATGTGTTGTTCTTTTCCTGTGTTAATTGCACACATTGTCTCCTGGAAAAGTGAAGCAGAAAAGGAGGAAGGTTGGCAGAAGGGGAAAAATGAGGAAAAACCAAGCCTTTCCTACTTATTATGGAAAAAGAGAAAAACAAAAAGCCAAAGGAGTGTCCCATTCAGTGGGCCCGATTAGCTCATTCTGGCAAGTTGGCAAATGCATCAATTTAATTAGTGGAAGTTACTCAGAGGAGACCCTCCACAGGCTAAATGTAACTTTGAGTACTCACAGAAAGTAAGAAATTTCCTGAAATATCCATGTATCTACATCTATATCTATATACTCTACTTTCATTAAATTAGTAGTTTTTAAACCTAATTTCTTAGACTAATTTACTTTTACTGAAATGGTTTATTTATTTTCTTTTTATCTTTATCCCCTTTCTTTAAAATAGCAGCAATAGTAATTATAATTTGTGTAATATCTTTGACTTTCAAATGATTTGCAAATATTAGTTATTTATTCCCTCTTTCCCTCTCAATGAAACTGATAAACAATATTAGATATGTTGGCATATATGACTTTGCAATTAGGCAAATTAGCCAAAAATTCATAACCAAGAATACTTGTATCTGGACAAATTCGAATTCTATTTTCCATATTATACCCTGGTATCTATGCAGTACCCACATGGTGACTGCTGTATAGATGCCCAAAAAGGACCAGTATGATAACATATCACTTCATCACCAAATAATATGAGGGTGTGATCAAATCACCTTAATTAATATTGCAGTTTCCATTCTCAGAGAAATTTTCCTCTCCTTTCACCTTGTTTGGAGGAGACTGTCTAAACTGATTCTTCCCAAAGATAGAATTTTAACACTTTATCTGAATTTATAGTAGAAGAAAACCAATCATATGGAACAGTTTAAGTAGTTCATGAAAACACTGTGCATTTTTCCTCCTCAAAAATATTGACATATGGGCTGCCTTGTATAGTACACCATATATTTAATCAATAAAGTTTCTTTTTCACACATGAAATATTATAAACCTGCATCTAGGTCAGAGAAAACACAATGACTTTTGGAAAAATTACTGTTTCAAGCTAGTCATTTTTAATCTCTTCCGATGTAGTACCATTCTGATGCATCATCAGAACAGTTTACAAAAGTAAAACCTGGTTCTTAAAGCATTTAGCAGGAGGGGAGAAATTTTTGAAGGTCTTAATAGGATTTTGAGTTCTGGATTAAAATCAAGGTATTATGTCTGTTCAATGAAGGCCAAACTGGCTAAGTTTGGAGAGCATTATCACTAAGACACGGGTTAGGACTTTTTGCCTTCTAAGAGGTAAGAAAAAGCACCTATGGACATGGAGTGTGATTTGTTTCAGTGGTTGGAAGTTATATTCACATCAATAAAACTGCTGGTCTTTTGAAGAACTTATATTTTCTGGCTGAGAAAAATTTAAACAGCTTTCTTTATATGACTTACTATGCTTAATCCTTGAGAGATTCTAATTTAATTACTATAAACAAAAAAAAATTGCCACTGAATGCGATGGCAGGCAAAAAGTTCACTTTAAGGAAAAGAGATATTTGATTACATATGTCAATGATATGATATTATTATGTACACTGTAACTGGCTTTATGGATAATGTTCATTGGGGTATCAGAATGGGACTTTAGAAGAGTTTATTAAAATAATGCTATCATTAATGGTTTTTAAAAGTCTTTCAAATTAGTGAGTAAATACAAAATACTCTGTTGCACATTCAAAGCCCTTCATAATCTAGGCCCCTCCTATTTTTCCAGTCTTCTTACATCTTACTCCCTGATACATACCCTTTAATCCAGCATCTGACTGTGAATATGCCACTCCAGCTTTCAGTTCTAGGTGTTTTCTCATTCTATCCCCTGTCCCTAGAGTATTCTCTCTCCAGAATAACTATGACATCAATTGCATGTGATCTTAATATACTGTATTCTTATATATTAAGAGGCATTGCAGTCAAGTGCAGAAGTAGTTGCAATTCGGCCACATGTAATGCAATCTTTTTTAAAAGCATATTGAAGTACATAAAGTAAATGATGATGAAGTAAAATGAAAGTCATTGTAATAAACTACATTTAAAATATATTTTGTACTCTAAATTTAATTTTAAATTTCAATTATTTCCAATAATTTGAAAGCATCTTTTCCCTTTCAAAAACTGGGCATTTCTAAATTATTACATTCAGATATGAAGGACATCATCATTTACTGTCCTTTGTCATCTTCAGGTCTAAATCCTTCAAATATATTTTGTATTACTGTTACCTCTCTCTCCTCTCTTTGGACTACTCTAATTTGGTTTCAGACAAAGCCATTTTACTGAAACTTATCATATTCAAATTTTAATTATGATTGTCCTATTCAACTCCTAAGGTAACTCAGCCATCCTTGTCATCTTATACTTGCCAGCTATGTTTGAAACTATGTACACCAATGTTCTCAGAGCCCATTATAAGTCCTCTTCAACTATTCCTTGATAACAATAATAATAATAACCTTCCTGCCTTCCCTCCATTTCACTGACAACAGATGTTTCCTACAGCTTGTTGCAGGAGCTTCTTCTCCATGCTTTAGCAGCTCCTATACCTCTAATAGTTTCAAAACAGTCTGGAGAATGATAAATCAAATTTCCCAAGGTTAAAAAATTGTATATATTTTTACTTAAGGGAAATAGAAATAGATAAAGGATCTATCATTTTTGACATCTTCCCATTGACACAGATCATATTTTGTCTATGACTCCATAAGTAAGTGTGCTGTGGAGGAGAAACACTATTTCTCCTTTCTCAATGGAGTAATGCCATCTTAGACCAATCCACTTTAATGGAAATTTGCAGACACTTCTATTCTCTATGTTTTAGGTCTATTCTATTTCACATGTTATATAAAGTTAAAAAACAGATAATCTATCACATCTCATATAAACAAAAACAGTTTAGCCAATTAGGACATCTCTGTCCCTTCACTGCTCAGCTAGATAGCTCAGTGGATAGAATGATGAGCTTGGAGTCAGGGAGACTCGACTTCCCCAGCTCAAGTCTGACCTCAGACACTTCACTGTGTGACTCTAGGCAAATTACTTAATCCTGTTTGCATCAGTTTCCTCATCTGTAAAATGAGCTGGAGATGGAAATGACAAAACGTTCTAATATCTTTACTGAGAAAATAGTAAAGGAGTCACAAAGAGTATGAAATAATTGAAGCAAATGCCCTTCCCTAGACCATAGCAAACTGTTTCCAAGACCAGTGCCTGATTGGTTGCCATATCTATGTTTTCTATATACTGTAAGTACTTGTAGGAATATCTCATATTCAGGATATCATTTGTCCCACTGAGACCCTCTTTTCTATGGGGCATTTGGCCTTTTAATCTATCTTACTTAGAACTATGGATGCAATAAAGGCTTGTGCAGACTTAATATCAAACTACAAATAGTATTGTTGTGGTTCTGGTTGTTTCCCAACAGAAGTCCTAAGGGAAAAATTAAAATCCACAGTAGAGGATAAATTATTTGCCCATAGTGACATAACTATGTAAGCATGCAAATAATTATTTTAAACTAGTTTTTTTTAAATTATATGTATTTCAACTTTTGTAAGTCGCCACCTATAAACTGACTTGTTAAGCCAAAATAATTATTTTAAACTAGTTCTTTTTGAATTATATGTATTTCAACTTTTGTAAGTACCACCACCTATAAACTGACTTGTTAAGCCAACCTAATTTTCTCAAAACTGCATATCCTTTGAAATAGCTTTCACTAAAATAACATGTGTACGAACAACAATAAAAATGACACATATGAAATAATTATGAATGTGTCATATGTAATGTTTCACTACTTTTTTTGAAATATATAATCTAAAATATTTGTATAATATTATAGTATATAGGTCTTTAAAGTTTACCAAGTACTTCAAATTTGTTATCTCATTAAATTTTCACAACTCTGTGAGATACCTACAATGGTTAGCATTGTTTCTATCTTCATAATTAAGGAAATAGATGATGAGAGAGTGTATCTTTGCACATGATATACAGCTAGTAAGTATGGAAGAAGGAATCTGATTGCAAAGTTTTTTTTTTTAATTCTAAGTCCAAGGCTCCTTCTACTAAATCACCATGGCTATATTCTTTGCTGTCTCAAAATCAAAAAAAAAATCATTTATTCTTTTCTCTTTGTTAAAATTGTATCATTATTTTATTCTAAGTGTGTTCATTGACAAAAAACAACCTTTTTAAGAAAGTAGATGACTTTGTTAAAAGTTTCAATTCAGAAGTAGATTTTAGGAGATTATAGTTACAAATACTCTATATAATTGGGTTTTTAATGGATAAATGAGCTAATAAGGAAACAATGTGATTTTGTTCCCAAACATTTCCAAAATTCAATTAGACAAATTCTTAGATTCCAAATTCAAGTATAAAGAATGTAGTAAAAAATACTTCTATGAAGTGTTAGCAACATCAAAAAAGAGTTAATCCTCATTACAACAAAAATGGATAGAGATATGAATCTAAATACACACATATTATATATATGCATATGTGTGTATGCACACACACATATATGTATAAATGTGCATATATATATGTATATATATATATATATTCTGCAAAACAGCAAATGCTTCCAATCTCACTGTAGAAGTTGAAGTTATCTAAGTAAACCACAGTGTGACAGTGTCATTAACATGTTATTTGTATAGAAAATTATCATAGGGAATGTTTGGATCATAGATTTAGGCCTGGGAGGGCCCTTAAAGAACACCTCATTTGACCGTCCCATTTTACATTTGGGTAAGCTAAGGGCATTAGTAGTAAAGTTGACTTACTCAGAGTTACCTGGATAACAAGTGACAGAGTCAGGCTTTCGACCTGATGCACGTGACCCAAAACCTGGTGTTTTTTTCATACCACATTTTTAAAATGATTTTGTGAGGCAAATTTCTCCATTTCTCCTAAGCAATTTTCAGGCAAATGACATTGTTGATAAAATAGAAACCATGACATGGATGCTGTTAAGAATGCTTTATCTTTTTTTAAAGATTTCAAAGGTGTTCACTCATTTAAAAAAATACACACTTTTCAGGTTGAAGGCAGTAAGCAGGTGCGCTTTCAAGATTTCTGACATCAGGATAACCTCATATAGTAAATCATTGTTTTATGTTCACTAAGAGACCATCTATTATCCTGGTTGTAATATTTGCAGGTGTTTCATGAATTGAATTAGAAAATCAGGATTAGTAAACATATGTTTGCTACATGTTCAAAGATCATCATCAACATTTTAAAGGTTGGAGTGACATTTTAAAAATGATCCCTGTGAAAAGTTGACAGTAAAATGCTTAAATATGAAAATTAATGGAAGTACTAAAAGTGGCTCTACTTTTTAAATATAGGTTATTAAACTTTTTAAACCTTTTCCTTTGCAAATCATTTTTATTTTACATTAACATCACTGAGAGAATGATGGCACCTTCACATAAAATATTTTAATACTTTCTAATTTAACACATTTTGATTAAAATGGAAGCTGAAAACTTTATTATAGGTTACTCCTTGAAGAAATACTGTACTTCTAATTAGTTTCAGATTGTATATTAGATATGTCTGCTTACAAAATGATTTCTCCCCAATATTTCATCTTTGGGGAATGATTAAAACTTTGGTTATATAAAGGACGAGTTTGAAAATTTCTTTTTTCTTTTCTCTTTAAATAGTATTTTATTTTTTTGCAACAATTATTAATGAAGAAATGTTTTAGCATTCATTTTTAAAAGATTTTGAGATCCAAATTTTTCTCCCCCCCTTACCTGTCCCCATTCCTGAAAATGGTAGGCAGTTTTATATAGTTTATATATATAATATCATGTAAAACATATTTCCATATTCATCATGGTCATGGAAGAAGAAACAGATAAGAAGTAAAATAAAATGAGAAAGAATAAAGTAAGTGAAAAAATGCTTATATATGCATTCAGAGTCCATCAGTTATTTATCTGGATATGAACAGCATTTGCCTTCCTTTGTAATTGTCTTGGATCATTGTGTTGCTGAGAAAAGCAGAGTCATTCATAATTGATCATCACATGTTGCTGATGCTGTGTGCAGTGTTTTGCTGGTTCTGCTCATTTCACTTTGCATCAGTTAATTTGTATTAAATCGTCTTTCCAGATTTTCCTTTACTCTGTGTCTGTCTCTCTGCTTCAAGTGTGCTTCTTGTAAGCAACTTATTGCAGGATACTTGTTTTTGATCCATTCTGCTATACACCTTCATTTTATGGGAGAGTTCATCTCATTCACATTCACTATTATGATTACTACCAGTGTATTTCCCTCCACCATATTCTTTATCCTGTTTGTCCTCTATTTCCTTTCACAATTTCCCACATAGCCTATGTTTTACTTATGTCTACCACCTTCCCTGATCTGCCCTCCCTTCTGTCAGTCCCCATGACCTTCTTTATTTAATCTCTGCACTTTCTACTTCCCTGTTGGGTAAGAGAGATTTCTATATTAATCTGATTCGGTATAGAATGTCCTCTTTAAGCCAAAACAGATGAAAGTAAGGTTTAAGCAGGACACATCACCCCCCTCCATCGTCTCCTCCACTATAATAGTTCTTGCCTCTTCATATGAGTTAATTTACCTCATTCTGCCTCTTCCTTTATTCTGCACTCATTTTGCTCCTCTTTCTCATACCTTATTTTTTAATGTCATTCCCTCAAATACACCTTATACCCTCTTTGTTTATTCCTTCTATCTGTACTGTTAGTGATATAGTTTTAAGGGTTACAGGTATCATCTTCTTGTGTCAGGATAAAACCAGTTTAATTCTATTGAATCCCTTATCTTTTCTTTTCCCTTTTTACCTGTTTATCCTTGGTTCTTGATATTGGAGGTCAAAGTTTTTGGTTTAGTTCTGGTCTTTTCCTTATGAGGCTCGAAATCCTTCAATTTCATGGAATGATCATTTTTTCCTTCTATGTATTATGCTTAATTTTTCTGGGTAAGTGATTCTTGGTTGTAGTTCTACATCCTTTGCTTTCCAGAATATCATGTTACATAACCTCCAATACTTTAATGTTTCAACTCCTAAGTCCCATGTGATCCTGATTGTGACTCCCCAACACCTGAATTGTGTCTTTATGGCCACTTACAGTAATTCTTTCTTGATTGATTGTTCTAAAATTTGGCTATAATGTTCCATTGTTTTTTTTTTCATTTGGGGGAATCTCTTTCCCTAGGTGATCAGGATATTTTGTTCTCTGGTTTTAGAGCATCAGGGTAGTTTTCCTTGATACTTTGTTAAAAGATGTTGTCCTGATCCTCCTTTTGATTATGGCTTTCAGGTAGTCCAATGATTCTGATACTGTCTCTCCTGGATCTATTTTTTTTTTCAGGTCTGTTGTTTTTATCCCACAAATGGTTTTACATTTTCATCCATTTTATCATTCTTTTGAATTTCTTTGCATGATTAATGATATCTCATACAGTTATTGGCCTCCACTTGTCTATTTCTACTTTTAAGGTTCTGTTTTCCTCAATTAGTTTTTATAGTTTCTTTTCCATTTGACCAATTATATTCTTTAAGGAGTTGTTTTCTACAATGGACTTAGACACAAACTCAGAAGAGGACAACACTGTCAAAAACCCTAAGGGCAAAACTCCAAAGAAAAACAGGAAGTCATCTCAAGCCCAGAAAGAACTCATGAAAGAGATCAAAAGAGAGCTTAAAATAATATAGGAGAGGTCAAAGAAAAATGCTGGTTGGGGGGGGGCAGGAAGGATTAGAGCGTTGCAAGAGAATTATGAAAAAAAGACTCAACAGCTTGGAAAACTGCTGAAAAAGTAGAATTGGCCAAATGGAAAAGGAAATACAGAATTCTAACAAAGGAAACAATTCCTTAAAGGGTCTAATTGGGAGGCGGAGCCAAGATGGAGGCTGGAAAGCAGGGACTTGCATGAGCTCCCATGATGGTCCCTCCAAACACCTATGAAAATGGCTCTGAACAAATTCTAGAACTGCAGAACCCACAAAATAGCAGAAGGAAGCAGGGCTCCAGCACAGGACAGCCTGGATGGTAGCTGGGTAAGGTCTACCACACAGGGCTGGGGAGCAGAGTGGAGCAGAGTACTGCATGGGCTGTGTAGGCCTACCAGACCAGGAGCTGGGTGGAACAGGCCCTAGAGCCATGAATCAGTGAGCTATGGCAGTTACCAGACTTCTCAACCCACAACCACCACAGACAACAGAGAAGGTTAGTGGGAAAAACTGCAGGGACAGAGTGAACAGGAGTTCTCTGTTTGGTCACCACTCTGGAGGCAGTGGAGGAGGTGGAGCTACAGAACTACAGCTGCAGTTGCTTCTGGCTTCAGGCCCACCTGTTGGGAAGAATTAAGGAGGGGATCAGAGCAGGAGTGCAGAGACAAGTTAGATATGAGTCCCGTCTGGGTTGGTGGTTCCTAGGGGAGGAGTAGCATTGGTGTAGCAGAGCTTGCTGTGTAGAAATACCTCTGAAAACAACAACACAGGTGCTCAAGCTTGGGGCAAAGTACTCTATACTCTACAAGCAGTCATACCCTGATGAAAAACTCGAGGGTTAAGTAAGTTGGCTGGGAACATGGCCAGGCAGTGAAAATGGACTCAGATTTAGATTCAGACTTTGGAATTTTTCTTTGGTGATGAAGAAGACAAAAACATACAGCCAGAAGAAGTCAAAAAAGTCAAAGAGCCTACATCAAAAGCCTCCAAGAAAAACCATGAACTGGTCTCAGTTCATGGAAGAGCTCAAAAAGGATTCGGAAAAGCAAGTTAGAGAAGTAGTGGAAAAAATAGGAAGAGAAATGAGAGTGATGCAAGAAAATCATGAAAAACAAGTCAAGCACTGGCTAAAGGAACTACTGGCTAAAAACTACTGAAGAAAATAACACCTTAAAAAATAGACTAACTCAAATGCAAAAAGAGCACCAAAAAGCCAATGAGGAGAAGAATGCCTTGAAATGCAGAATTAGCCAAATGGAAAAGGAGATTCAAAAGACCACTGAAGAAAATACTACCTTTGAAATTAGATTGGAGCAAGTGGAAGCTAGTGACTTGATGAAAAATCAAGATATAAAACAGAACCCAAGGAATGAAAAATTGGAAGACAATGTGAAATATCTTATTGGAAAAATCACTGACCTGGAAAATAGATCCAGGAGAGACAATTTTAAAATTATTGGACAACCTGAAAGCCATGATCATAAAAAGAGGACAGATAATCTTTCAAGAAATTATCAAGGAAAACTGCCCTGATATTCTAGAGCCAGATGGTAAAATGGAAATTGAAAAAATCCACCTATTGCCTCTTGAAAAAAAAGATCTCTGAAAAAAACTCCTAGGAATATTGTCACCAAATTCCAGAGCTCCCAGATCAAGGAGTATATACAGAAAGCAGTCAGAAAGAAACAATTTGAGTACTGTGGAAACTCAATCAGGATAACACAAGATCTTGCAGTTTCTACATTAAGGGATCCAAGAGCTTGGAATATGATATTCCAGAGGTCAATGGAACTAGGATTAAAACCAAGAATCACCTACCCAGCAAAAATATGTATTTTCAATAAAATAGAAGACTTTCAAGCTTTCTCAGTGAAAAGAGCAGATCTGAATAGAAAATTTGACTTTCAAACACAAGAATCAAGAGAAGCATGAAAAGGTAAACAAGAAAGAGAAATCCTAAGGGACTTACTAAAGTTGAACTGTTTTGTTTACATTCCTATATGGAAATATGATGTGTATAATTCATGAGACCTCAGTAGTAGGGTAGCTGAAGGGAATATACATGTATAGAGAGACAGAGAGCACAGGGTTAGTTGAATATGAAGGGATGATATCTAAAAAAAATAAAGTCAAATTAAGGGGTGAGAGAGGACTATATTGAGAGAAGGAGAAAGGGAGAGATAGGATGGGGTAAATTATCTTGCATAACAGTGGCAAGAGAAAGCAGTTCTGTAAGAAGGGAAGAGGCGTCATGTGATGGGGAATAAGTGAATCTTGCTCTCATTTGAATTGACCTGAGGAGGGAATAACATACACACTCAATTGGGGATCTCACCCCACTGGAAAGAAAGACAAACGAGATAAAAAAGGGAGGATGATAGAAGGGAGGGCAGATAGGGGGAGGAAGTAATCAAAAACAAACACTTTCAAGAAGGCACAGGGTAAAGGAAGAAAATTGAATAAAGGGGGATAGGATAGGAGGGAGCAAAATATAGTCTTTAACAACGTGAGTATTGTGGAAGGGTTTTAAATAATGATATGCATGTAGCCTATGTGGAATTACTTTCCTTCTCAGGGAGGGTGGTTGGGGAGGGAAGAGGGGAAAGAAGTTGGAACTCAAAGTTTTAAAAATAGATGTTCAAAAAAAGTCTTTGCATGCAACTAGGCAATAAGATATATAGGCAATAGGGCATGGAAATCTATCTTCCCCTACAAGAAAATAAGGGAAAAGGTGATGGAGGGTGGAGTGCCGTAACAGAAGGGAGGGCTGACTGCAGAACAGAACATATGCCATCCTGCAGTGGGGGGCAGGGGGGAGGGTAGAAAAGGGGAGGAAATTCATAATTCACTCTTGTGAAAATCAATGATGAAACTAAAAGCAATAAATAAATAGATAAGCAAGCAAACAAACAAATAAATGAATGAATGAATGAATGAATGGACAAATGAATGAATGAATGAGTGAGTGAATGAATGAACAAATGAAGAGTATAATTGGTCAAATGGAAAATTAACTACAAACACTATGAATCAATCAAACAAATTGGAGGTGAATGCATCTATATATTTTTCTTTTGGGACTGAAATTAGAAGGGCATTTTGGAGTAGATCATCATAGACTCTTAAAATGGAAAAGATGCTAAAATCCGTCTCCTCCGAATTCCTTATTTTACAAAAGAGGAAACTGACACCCAGAGAGTTTAAGTTACTTGAAAAGAATCTCCAAAGAATTTGGAGTTAGAGAAAGAATAGGAATCCAGGTTGCTGGCTCCTTGGTCCATTGTATTTTGCTATATAATATGACATGGAAATATATATATTGCACGCATATGTATTATATTGTATGTATGTATATGATATTCTATGTAAGTATGTGTATATGAGTGTCAGTATATATACATGTATATCTATATATCTATATCTATATCTATATCTATATCTGTATCTATATCTATATATAACTATTTATAGGACCTTCATTTTAACTGTTTATATATTTAGGCTAGCATTAAACATTGATATTTATACAAGAGTACAGTATATGAACAGGAAAAAAGTGGTTAAGAGAGGGAAATAGTTGATAGACAGCTCATATGCTTCATCATGTTAAGAGAATTAAATAAAGGATAGATTAGATGGACTCCTTATGGAGGACTCACAAGAGCTGTACAAGATAGATATTCATGCATAGATCCAATACAGACTAC
This sequence comes from Phalanger gymnotis, assembly GCA_028646595.1. Classification (NCBI taxonomy): domain Eukaryota; kingdom Metazoa; phylum Chordata; class Mammalia; order Diprotodontia; family Phalangeridae; genus Phalanger; species Phalanger gymnotis. The sequence goes on from CM053626.1 coordinate 80,796,766, forward strand.
ATTGTCATTGGAAAACTCCTATGCATGCTTTGGATTGAGATAATAGTATTTTGTCATCTTGGAGTAGCAAGAGAATAGTGTGATGGCTCAAGCTTCATGTGCACCAACACCACTATAGACTTCAGAAGAATGCTCCAGTCTCCTCAAAGCTCTCATTAGTTTTTCATAACAACCACAGCCTGAATCCTGGTGGCCTTGAGACCCCCCCTGGCGTCCTAGAACTGTCCATTTGTCAAGCTGTGTGTGGTTTGTCTTTCATTCTCCAAGAATACCATGGTATCAGGGAGATGATGACATGATTTGCAATTGACTGATTTGAGTCAGAGAGGGTTATGCAAAGGTACCAGCCTCACTTTTCTCCCACAGAGCCATCTGGATCCAGTGGCCAGATATGGATCAGGATGATTAGAGATAGCTCAGGATGCAGTGGGAGACCTTGGCCTGTTTATGCTAAGGTCTTTTCAGGTTCTTCCCTTGAGTGAGGCAATAACTATTCAGTGAATAGACCTCTTTAAGATGTTGGGATGTCCCTTTTAATGTAAAAAAGAAAAACAAACTGGGAAGTAAAAACTCTCATGGTTTCTGGCCGAAAGAGAAATGGTTACTATTTATATTCACTCTAATCCAGTAGGGCCCAAAAAACAACCATTAATTGCTGCTTGGCAAGGGACCTATTGTTGTCCAAGTAGCTCATTGCTTCTACACATGTTCTCTCCTCTAATTATTTTGTGAGTTCTTTGAGAGTAGGGACTGCCATGCTTTTCTATTCATTTATATTCCCAGCACTTTATGCACTGTTTAGCCCAAAATAAGCTCATAAGACATGCTTTTACATTCCATTCCATAAGTGAGATCACAGATCCATCGAATATAACAATGGGTGTCATATTACTTATTTGCACTAACCCTGTAATTTGAAAGAGCAAATAAAATGTCCCAAACCCATAAATATTCTCTGTCATGGAATACAAAGAAGAATATTATTTTCTTTGAAGATAATATAATGCTGATTATTTCATTACTCAGCTTTAATAAATACAACTGATCAATGTTAAAAAGATAAATTTTAATGAAAATAAACTTCAAAAATTAATAACCTTTTAGAAATGCAGAAGATTTAGTTATCACTATTCTTTGAAAAAAATCCCTGTTTAAGAAAGGTTATTCAGTGGAATCTTAAGGGCCTCATTTAGTCAACCAGATGCTCCAGGCTCCGTTATGCCCACAATGGCCAAGCTCCTTAGTTTGAATGTGATTATTTCACAACATGATCAATATTCTTAGTATCATCATGTGATATAAGCTCCTTCCCATGGATCTCTGTTTAGGGATCCAATTATTCCCTGAGATGAGCAAGTAGGACATTTACCATCTGGTGTACATTTTTCATGTTAACAGCAAGATTAAGAAGTATCATCATCTTAAGTCTCTATCCCAAATATATTGGAACTAGATTACTGACATTCATAGAAAGAACTTTTCCTTTGAAGGAGTTATGATTCATTTGCTTTTATTATAAATTCCTTATGAAAATAAAGATTGATTCTCATACTCTATCAATCTCACACACAATTAAGTTTGGAACTGTATCTGTGCAATGCTCTAGTTTATTTTCAAACTCATCATTTACAATGTCAGTGACACTGTGATTGCCATCTTTGCTTGGAATAATTTATTAAAAAATCACTAATGTTGACATTCTGACCTATAACTTTTAGGTCATCCTCCTGGAGCCATTTGAGAAAAGGCCTGACTAAATTTGCCTCCTGGAGTGTTGTCATAAAAATGTTCTCTAGATTCCCCAATACCCCAAGGGCTTGAGACAACTACAGTATTAAGTAGAATGTGTAGCAATAATTAACCTAAACAGTCTTTGAGTTTATAAAGTTTCCTAATTAATGGAGATTGACTAATCACCTCCATTCCTGACTCTGCTTTTACTTTTGCATGGGAATCTTATTGGTTATGTAGGTAAGATAAAGTTAGACATAAAATGGAAGGTCATATTACAGAATTCTGATTTTTCAGATATATCAAGAATTATAAAAATAGCACCTTCATTTTAAATAATTTTTTTTCACAACATTGTTAGTTATATAGAACTTACCATGCTCATTTTTTAAATGAGAAACATGAAGTATAGGGTTTTCATTGACTTTTCCAGGGTTACATAGCTATTAAGTCTCAGAATTAAAATTTAAACATAGGTATTGAGCATCCAATTCTAGCACCCTTTTTATAATACTTCACTATCGCACAGTGGTAAAATGCTGAATTTGGTATAAGGAAGAACTGAGTTCAAATCAGGCTTCAGATACTAGATGTGTGACCTAGGCAAGTTTTTACCTTCTGTTTGATGCAATTTAGTATGCTGTAAAATGGGTATGATAACAACACCTATCTTCAGACTTGTAAGGATCAAATAAGATATTATTTGTAAAATGTTTAGCATAGTACATGGAACATAGTAGGCATGTTATAAATTATTATTCCCTCTTTTCCTCCCTCTTGAATAGCAAAATAAAAAGTGTCTTGACAAGAACCTAGGTTTTTATAATTCAAGGTTATTGCTGCTGTGTGGGAACTACTCAAGGTGAATAATTTTTAACAAAGCACTACTGGGATTATGCTATAAAATCTCTCAATGAATAAGGAATGCTGAATAGAAGAAAAATTAGGAAATGTAATATTTGTATGTGCAAATATTTGTAAATGGAAAACTGAAAATATCTAGTATTTTTTTTAAAAAGATACCCTGAGTAAAGATATTATTAGGCTCAGGGAATTTGGAAGATAATCTGTCTCATATGACATCACCTTAGTCTTAAAAAGGGAGTTGAGGTAAAAAGATATTCTATTCAAGAAGTCATATTTTATGACATTACCAAAATAATTAAATTAATATTTGTGGGCAAGTTTAGAAATTGATGTATTATGCCATTAAATGTTCTGTATAATAAACCTTTTGAACATGATAGACTGAAACTAAGTGAGGACATTTATCAAATTAACTATAATGTTAATGGCACATCATAAAGATTTCAAATTTTTTGTCTGTTATAGGACAATGGGAATGTATGCATCCCACTCATTGTAATCTTTCCTTGCTTCCTCTGAATGTAGGATTTGTGGGAACAAATGTGTTAGTGTGCCAGATTTCCCTAATCAGTATAATTTCTCTTTTAAAACCTCATTTTAACTTTTTTAAAAATAATATTTTATTTTCTAATTTACATGTTAATACTTTTTAACATTTTTTTCTTAAAGTTTTGTATTCCAAATTCCATCTCTCCAACCCTCCTTCCTCTGACTAATCTTTGGGATGGTTAGCATTCCAATATAGGTTACACATGTGCAATAATTAAACATTTCAATATTAGTTATTTTGTATAAGAAGTCTTAAATAAAGGCTGAACAAGCTATGATTTATTATTGTGATGGAATAATATTGTGCTATAAGAAATAACAAGCAGGATGAGTTCAGAGAAACCTGTAAAGACATATAAAATGATGCAAAGTGCAATGAGAAGAACTAGGAGGACTTTGTACATAGTACAAGGAATATTTTGTGATAAATTGTAAACAGCTTAGCTACTCTCAGCAATACAACGTTCTAAGACAGGGTGAGGAACCTAAGACCTTAAAGCCACATGCAGTCTCCTAGGCCCTTGGGTGTGGCTATTTGGCTGAGTCCAAGTTTTACAGAACAAATCTTTTTATTAAGGGGATGTGTTCTTTGAAGTTTGGATTCAGCCAAGGTGCCTTGCTTGAGGACCTAGAGGGCCACATGTTGCCTCGAGGCCACAGGTTCCTTACCCCTGGTCTAAGACAATACCAAAGGACACATGAGGAAACATGCTATCTACTTCCAGAGAAAAAACTGATATTGGGGGGCAGAGCCAAGATGGCAGCTGGAAAGCAGGGACTTGCTTAAGCTCTTCCTCAGGTCTCTCTAAACACCTATAAAAATGGCTCTCAACAAATTGTAGAGCTGCAGAACCCACAAAATAGTGGAAGGAAGCAGGGCTCCAGCTCAGTACAGCCTGGATGCTCAGTGGGAAGGGTCTGTCACATGGAGCTGGGAGCAGAGTGGAGCACAGCCCAGCATGGGCCATGCCAGGACCAACCTGACCAGGAGCAGGGCCCTGAATCATTGACCTGTGGCAGTTACCAGACTTCTCAACTCACAAACGCCAAATAAAACAGAATGGGTTAGTGGGAAAACTGCTAGATCAGAGGGAGAGAAGTGTGCAGTGGGCCCCAGCCCTTGGGGTAGCAGTGGTGGTGCAGCTCTGCAGCTGCTTCCAGAGCTCCAGCTGCCATTGCTTTTGCCCCAGGCTCACCTGGTGGGAGGAATTAAGCTGAGGATCAGAGTGGGAGCGCAGAGCCTGCTTTGCCTTGCTTGGATCTGGGTCACAGTCCTGGTTGGTGGTTATTAGGGGAGGAGTAGAGCTGGTGTGACAAAGCTTGCTGGGTAGAAGTAGCTGTGAAAACAGCAGTACAGCCCCTAATGCTTGGGAAAAAGCACTTTCTACTCTACAAGCAGTCATACCCTGACAAAAAACTCGAAGGTCAAGTAGTTGGCTGGGAAAATGAGCAGGCAGCAAAACAGACTCAGATTCAGACTCAGTCTTTAGAAACTTATTTGGTGAGAAAGAAGATCAAAACCTACAGCCATAGAAATCAGCAAAGTCAAAGAGGCTACATCAAAATCCTCAAAGAAAAATATGAATTGATCTCAGGCCATGGAAGAGCTCAAAAAGGATTTGGAAAAACAAGTAAGAGAAGTAGAGGAAAAATTGGGAAAGAGAAATGAGAGTGATGAAAGAAAATCATGAAAAACAAGTCAATGACTTGCTAAAGGACACCCAAAAACTACT
>CM053626.1:80802145-80851302 GCA_028646595.1 Phalanger gymnotis
AAATTCTCTCCCCTCTTCCCTTCCCCTCCACCCTCCCTAGGAAGTCAAGCAATTCAACATAAGCCACATGTGTATCCTTATGTATAACCCTTCCACAATACTCATGTTGTGAAAGACTAATTATATTTTGCTTCTTCCTAACCTATCCCCCTTTATTGAATTTTCTCCCTTGGCCTTGTCCCTTTTCAAAAGTGCTTGTTTTTGATTAAACAAGCCTCTCGCACTGGGCTCTGCTTGGCTCAGCTCCGCTCCCCTCGGCTGGGGGCTGGGAGTTCTGTTCGGGACAGACCTTACCCGAGACCATCCAGGCAGACCTGGGCTGGAGTCCTGCTTCCCTCTGCCCCTTTGTGGGTTCTGTATTTCTAGAACTGGTTCAGAGCCATTTTTTCATAGGTTTTTGGAGGGACTTGGTGGGGAGCTCACGCCAGTTACTGCTTTCCAGTCGCCATCTTGGCTCCGCCCCCAAGGAGCAATATTCTTAAAAGGTATGCTACGAACGTGAAAATTTCAGCAATAGCCTTCAGCCACCAGAACCACTGCATCTTCTAGATTTCTCTGAGGTAGTGTTCTTAGAGGAGAAATATTTTTCAAAAGCACTGTCACAGGAGCACTTCCTTTAGAAAACTGAGACTGATTTTGACTCGGATCACATTTATGCAAATAACTCCCATATATACATTTCCACCATCTTACCCAATCAAAACCCCAGTTTTTAGCAACTTAAATTCCTGTAATAGAATACTGCTATCTACCTTCCATCCTAGTCCCTCTTTTATTTGTATCTTTTCTTCTTCTTCCATGCCTAATATTTTTCTCCATGCTGTCTTTACCCAACTCTGTTATTCTTGGTCCTCCCTTTTCTTACTGTCCTGCATCTTTAACCTAATCCTCTTATACTCCTTCCATTTCATGAGTAATAACTAAAATTGCTATATCAGATTCCATACCTCCCTCTCCATTACTTGACACTCTTATTCACATAGGTTTAAACTCACAGGGTCAAGAAAAAGAATTCGAATAGTATCGATTCCTTATGTCTAGATAGTTGTTTTATCATAATTGCTGAAAAACATTTTTTCTCCCACCTCTGTCCTTAACCCCAGGACTTCTAATCTGCTCCATTATATTATTTTATCAATAATCTCCACATTCTCCTCCAAATTCCATTCTCCCTCTTCTTATGAATTTTCTTCTAAACTAAAATTCAGAGTTCCTCTAAACAAATATCTCCCTCCATTCATTCCTTATCCTCTCCCACAGAATTTATTATCTATATTCCCAAATTCACTCCCAAAACCCTAGAAAGAAGAGTCTTCACTCAGTTTCCATTTTAAGTGTGTATGGACTCCTTTCTGCATTCCAATCTGCAATATTCTATCACTACCTGCCCACTCCCACTGATATAGCTCTCTCCAAAGTCACTCTACTTGCCACTTTTGTTCCTGTACACATCTTCCCTTAATTATCTATGACAAAGGAGAGATGACTCATTTACTCTTCCCTAGTATCCTCTCCTTCTTCTGTTGGCTTCCATAATATTTCACTCTCAGGGTTCTCTCACTATTTCTGTAAATAGTCCTATTCAAATGATTATTTTTTGTAATCCATCCTCTTTCTCTCATCTCTAAAATCAGATCTCTCTGTAAGTTTCTGCCTTAGGTACTCTTCTTTTAACTCTCTGCCCTCTCTTCCATATTTCAATTGTCATCTTCAAACACATATCTACCTCTAACATTTTTACAGTATACCAGTGCGGGATTTCCAACTGCTAGTGGTTAATCTCTGATTGGCACCTCAAATTCAACCTCTCCTTCCTCTATTACCACTGGCTCCCTCTTTTTGACTTACCCTCTGCCTTCATAAATGAAAGATCTTAGTAGAAAAGGTAGAAATTTTCTCATTGCTGCTGAAAATAGAAGGCAGCATATTGAGAAGAAGGAGGAATATGTGGGAACTGAACAACTCATTAAGTAGATACTATACATAAACTGAATTTAGATTTCTGGGTTATAGCTTAAAATCTAGGAATATTGGAATCTTAGCCATGGATGGAGCCTGGGTAAACTGGTAAAATATATATGTCTACAGAATCTTGAAAATATGATTTAGAAGGCTCTGAACGTCAAAGGAAAGAGAAAATGGCTTATGTTTATCTGCCAAGCTAGATATCATAGAGAATATAGTTATAAAATAGAAAGGAGAAAAACAGTAGTAATGCCTAGTTTTTCTCAGTAGACCTAGTTTCTGATATTTATCCACAAACACATAAATAAAAAGTGTCTTTGATATAGCACGTTAGGGTGTACAAAGTTTTTTGCAAAATATGTTAACTTATTTGATCCTCACAAAACCCAATGCAGTTGGTGCTATTTATATGCCCTTTATATATGCATGTATGCATGCATGTATATGTGTGTACATATAAACATATGTATACATACACACATATGTGTATGCCTATATGTATATGTGTGTAATGTATATATGTATAATGTCTATGTGTATTGTGTGTGTGAATGTATGTTTATGTATATATGTATAGATGTATGTTTGTGTGTGTGTGTATATACATATATATATATATTATAGATAACACATTCTGTGGGAGAGGATAGGGAATGAATGGAGAGAGACACATGTTCAGAGGAAATATGAATTTTAGAGGAAAATTCAAAAGAGGAAGGAAAATTGAATTTGGAGAAGAATGTAGAGATTATTGATAAAATTTACACACACGAGATATATATGTTTAAACTGAGGCTGGTGAAGTGACTTTTCCTAAGGTGCTACAGCTGCTATGTACTTGTGACAGAATTAAAAGTCACATCATCTTAACTCGAAATAAAGTGTTTTCTCTCTTGTGCCAACCGGCTACCTCACTAAGTGATTAATAAGAGGTTGAATTAGATAGTTTAATAAAAGGAGACAGTTTGATTTCATAGATATAACTGAAACTTGGCAGAATGAGACTCATGGCTAGAATGTGAATAGATATCTAAACTGTATAAGTATAATGGAAAGTTGTAGAGAAGATACATAAACGTTCAAAGGTACTGAAACTAGAGACAGAGAATCAAGTAGAACATTTGAGCTAAGTCAAGTCTATTAAATATATATTTATAAAGCACCTAGTATGTGCTGGCACTGTGCTAGGTGATGGGATACACAGAAACACAAAGCCTTTCTTGCCTTCAAGTAGCATACAATCTAATTGGGAAGATAGCAGGTAAACAATTATGTACAAATAGGATATATAAATTGGAACTAATTTTAGATGGCAGGCACCAGCATCAAGGGGAACTGTCATTTAAAAGTCACTTAATATTCTTGCAGAATGCAGGGATTTATCTGAGTGGTGAAAGAACTCAAGGAAGTCAGGAGGTAGAGCTGAGGAGGGATTCAATGAATACTCAAGAATGAGCTGATGGAGTATCTTTTGGACCAAAAAGCAAGAAGTATTTAGAGGGGAGAAAGGTAGAAGAATACTGAAGAGTTAGGAAGGTAACTAGGTGGCACAGTAAATAGAATGCTGGACTTGGAGTCAGGAAGATTAATCTTCCTGAGTTTAAATCTGACCACAGATATTTACTAGATTTGTGACCCTGGGCAAATTACTTTATCCTGTTTGCCTCAGTCTCCTTACCTATAAAATGACCTGGAAAAGGAAATGTCAAATATGGCAAACCATTCCAGTATCCTTGCAAAAAAACAAAAACAAACCCAATTGAGGTCACAAAGAGTTCTTTGTGACTGGAATGACTAAACAACAAAAGGAAGGGGTCAGGTTATGAAAGGATTTAAAAGGCAAACAGAAGATTTTATATTTGATCGTAGAGGTAATATCAAAGTATTAAAGTTTATTTAACAGTGCAGTGACATAGATATGAACTTGAGGACAATTATTTTCATAGCTAAGTGAAAGATGGCCTACAGCAGGGTAAGGCCAACCAGAAACCTAGTTGAGGCATTGAGGGAGGATCAAAATAATTTTGCCTTTGGAATATACTACAGATAGCTGAGCAGAAGGAGTAAATGGATGAGGAATTCAGAAAATAGATCACAAACCTCAGAAATAAAAATGATATTGGAGTCTCTCTCTCTCTGCCAAAAGCAAAAGAGCTCATAAATTGTCTGTCCTGTGAGAGATGGTGGGAAATTTTCCTTTTTTCCTGCTGTAATGGCAAGCAAAGTTGAACTTTTTCCTGTCTTTTTTGGACTGCTTCTCAGCACTAAGGCAATCAAGTGTCTTTGATTGAGTCTTGCCTTTGTTTGAATCAAGAGTGTTTGACTGAATTGAGTCATTGATTGGAAATAGTATACATATACTGAGGTTAGCATTTTGCTTTGGGGGCTCATTCATTGGAAGAGTGTTCATGTGATTTCACCAGACAAGACTCTGGGTAGCCGTTAAGCAGCCTTCTGGCTTTGAAAAGCCAGATGTTAATGCTTCTCTCTGTAGTAACTATGTATATATTATTATGGTTAGACAGTTAGAAGCCTGTCTGTTGATTTGCATTATTTCTCTGTTTGTAATTTGTTTGTCTTTGCTCTGAAGTTCAAGGTGCTGACTTTGTCCCCTGAACTAAGTGAATCATAGATATAGATATAGATGTAGATATAGATATAGATATAGAGAGATAGATGTTTAATTAAAGTAAGATTGTTAACCACTTAAAGTTGCCTTCCTTTAGAAAAGCAGATCAAAGAACCAGGGCTAGTAGCCATCCTATATGCTGGTGTTGTTGGTCTTACACCTCCACAGTAACTGCTAGTAACATTGTTATTGTAACTGTCTGCTTCTTTATTTAAATTTATTTATTTATTTATAGTATATAACCTTCACTTCCACAAGATTTTGAGCTGCAAATTTTCTCCCCATCCCTCCCCACCTCTCTCCCCAAAATGGCATGCAACATGACGTGGGTTTATATATATACACATATATACATATATATACATTCACATTAAGTATATTTTCACGTTATTCATGTGGCAAAGAAGAATTGTAACCAATGTAATGAACCACAAGAAAGAAGAAACAAAACAAAACAAAATTTCTAAATTACTACTAATAAGAGAAGTGTAAATTAAAGCACCTCTGGATTCTCACTTTACACCCATGAAGTTGACAAAAAAATCATAAAATATGGAAATAGCTATCATCAAAAGGGTTATATAAAGATGGGTATACTGATATATTGTTGATGTAGTTATGAATCACTCTAACTACTTCTAAGAAACAACATGGAGTTACATGTGCAAAAAATTAACTAAATTGTTAACACCCTGGATCCAGCAGTCCTACTACTGACTATATAGAAATAGCATTGAATTTGCAAGACAAACGCACCTCATAAGAGAGAGAGGGAGGGAGAGAAAAAAAAAGAGAGGGAGAAAGAGAGAGAGAAAGAAAAAGAGAGACAGAGAGCAATTAGTAAACTTCTACCTGAATTCAAACTCTATAATTCTTTCTCTGGATATGGAAAGCATTTTCCATCTTTTGGAGTTGTCATAGAACCTTGCATTGATGAAAAGAGCCAAGTCTATCAAAGTTAGTCATCAGACACTGTGGTTGGTACTGTATACAATGTTCTCCTGGTTCTGCTCTCCTCATTCAGCATCAGATCACCTTTAATTAGATCTATTTTTGCTTTTGCTTTGTCTGAGGTCAGGATTGCTACCCCTGTTTTGTTTTTTTTTAACTTCAGCTGAAGCATAATATATTCTATTCCAGCCTTTTACCTTTACCCTGTGTGTATCCCTCTGTTTCAAATGTGTTTCTTGTAAACAAGATACTGTTGCATTATAATTTTTAGTCCATTCTGCTATCTCTTTCCATTTTATGGGAGAGTTCATCCCATTCACAGTCATGGTTATGATCACTATCTGTGTCTTTCTCTCCATCCTCTCTCTCACCCATTTATGCTTTTTGTTTCTCCTTTCTCCCTTTCCCTCCTTACTAGAGTTTTGCTTTTGACCACCTCCTCCCTCAATATGACCTCCCTTCTATCAGCCCATCTCCCTTTTCTTTCCCTTTTCCCTTAACATTTCTTCTCCTACTTTTATTCCTTCCTCCCTTTTCTTTTCCCTTTCCCCTCCAACTGCCTACAAGGCAAGTTAGATTTCTATACATGACTGAGTATGATATTCCCTCCTTGAGCTAAATCTGATGAGATTAAAGTTCAAAAATGTTCATCACCCTCTCTCCTCCTCCTCTACTGTAATGTCTTTGTGTCTCTTCATGTGATGTTATTTACCCTTTTGTGCCTCCTCCTTTTCTGTTTTCCCATTACAATCTTTTTTCAACACTTAATTAGCTTTTTCTCATCACATCAAAATCAACTTAGACCCACCCCTCTGTCTATGTAATTCCTTTCTATATAATGTAATAAAGATACAGTTCTTAAGAGTTGTGTCATCTTCCCATGTAGGGATGTAAACAGTTTGTCCTTATTGAATAACATAATATGTTGGGGTTTCCCCCTGTTCCTGTTTACCTTTTCATGCCTCTCTTGAGGCAACTTGCATTTGAAGATCAAATTTTCTGTGGAGCTCCGGTCTTTTCATCAAGAAAATCTGGAAGTCCCCTATTTCGTTGGATGTCCATCTCCTTCTTTGAAAGATTATGCTCAATTTCACTGGATAGTTAATCTTATACTTTTTGATTACAAACTATACAGGCATATTCATAGTCATCTTTGAGGTCACAAGTCTTGCTTTACCGATACACTCACTTCCTATCAGCTAACTTGTTACCGCCTAGAGGCTGCTCTTTTACATTCAAAACCATTCTTTTCTTTACAGAAACAACATAAGCAACCTTTCACCCTGCAAAAACACCAAACTTCCCTTCATCCTGATATCTTATGAAGCTATTCTTCATTGTATCTCCACCCATTTAGCTCTAGGTAGAAGCTTGTTAAGCCTAATATCCTCTGGAACCTGAGGATCATAATATTGAAATGGTTCTCAGTGAGGCTAATGATGATCTCTCTCTTCACTGCCAAATCCAAATGCAGTTTCTCGGTCCAACAAGACTGTCCAGCAGTATTTGAAATTATTGGTCACATCCTCCTTCATACTCTTTCTTTCTCCTCTTGGTTTGTATGAAAGTGATCATTCTGAATTCCACTCTATTAAGGGGTAAGTATAACTCCTTAATAAACAAAGCTGTTGAAAAGTGAAAAGAGCATTTTAAAGAGGCAATGGGATTTTCCTCACTTGAGATTTTCACAGATTGACCATTTGTTGAAAATATTGGAGAAGAAATACTGCTTCAGGAACTTGTTGAAATTACCTGAAACATCAGTGTGAAAGTTGAAAGTATGACACATTGAAACCCTTTTCATCCTTCAAGGTAAAGCATAGATGTTACATTATTTTTATGGTCTCTGATGACTCACCCAACCATCAGGTGATGTTACAAGTCCCTTTCCACTCTGAGATTCTCTGATTCTTCGATACGGCTCTCTATCTGCCTGGTCCTTCTAAACTCTTCTGGTTGATACTCTTCTCCAAGTGTAGGACCTCCTCCTTTCCCCTTCTATAAGGCATTTATCTTCAGGTCTCTTTTTTTTCTCTTCAGTTTATTCGCTAACAATCTCAATCTCACTAGTTGCTTCAATTGTCATCTTTACACAAGTGACGCTCTCATATTTAACTATCCAGCCTCAAACTCTTCCTCGGAGTTCCAGTCCTATATCTCTAAGTGCCATATAGGCACCTCCACTTAAGTCACACATCAGCACTTCAGACTAAACCAATCGAAAATAATCTTCACTCTCAAAGGTGTATTTTCTCTGAAGCTAGTTTTCCCTTCCTCTCCACCCAGCAATATCTCCCTTATACCTTTAGGCCACAGGTTCCTCACCCCTAACTATACAAGGGAGAAGATCATACATTTCATGAGATAGGATGAAAGTGACATAGGGATTTGGAGTAGGAAGATAGATATACATACACATACACATATACATGTACATATACATATACATATACATATACATATATACACACATACACAAACACACCTCATAAAGAAAAAGAGCTTAAAAAGGATACAAATTGTTGAAATGTACTGTTTCCCAGCATCTAATCTGCCTATAACTGCCATGGCAATTTGAAGGTGATAAATGTGAAAACCTGACCCCTAGAACTTTTTTGCCCACTCTAGGACTAAGGGATATTGCCTAGTTACAGAGCAGATGGCAGAAATGCATATTTTAGCCAATGACACTAAATAAAAATGAGGCAGGTCATTGAAGAGATCCTACTTTGGACCAACAGAATACCTTGGCCAAAACTGATAGCTCAGAGCTGTTAGCTCATGTCAGGAGAAAGATTTGTTCCAGTCTAGAAAAAAGTCTTCGAATTTGTACTCTCATCTGCTGCTTTGAAAAGCTAACTGGAGATGGAAAATCTTTACACCTTTCTCTGCATGAAAAGTGGAAATCTCTCAGAGCCCAGCCAAAGGAAGGAACATATAAAAGCTCTACAGATCTGAGATTTAGGAACTACTGCTTTTGCAGAAATGATATAGAGGCACTTCAGCTCCACAATATGAGCAATCCACAAATGGGGTATGGCCCTGTCTATCAGTGAATCATTCTATAGATTGTGACTAAGAGAAACAAAAGAAGTCAAAGCCCATAGTCCCGAGTTCTAGAGTTAGAGTTGTGCATTGCCCTGGGCTCTCTTTAAAAAAATTTTAAAAACTTAGGGGAAGGGAGGAGGAGAGGGAGGGATTGAAAATTTGGAACCCCAAAACTTGTGGAACTGAGTGTTATAAACTAAAAATAAAAAATAAATTTATTAATTTTTTTAAAAAATTAAAAATTTTTAAAAACAAAAAAAGTGACTTCCTTATATGGTTCCATATTTTCCCCCGACTCTCTCCTCCATGGAAACTGTGTGCATTGTTGGCAGAGTGTGTTTTCAGTTTACAGGTGGATTGCTATGTTATTGTTAGTCTTGCCTCACTTCCTGTTTGGTAGAATTTTCTGATTTAAATTTAATGGAGTGCAATTTTACTAATTTGTTCATTGAGAAACACTTGGCAGCTAAAGTATACAGATCTAGGAGAGCAGTAATTCCACCATGGTTGCCCCTAAAACTGAGTGATTTGTAGCACTGGTTAGGCCCTTTGTCCTGTTAGGGAAACCCTAGTTAGGGTAACTACAGACTGTGGGAATTATAGGGGTTGAGGAAGGAAGAGAGAGAGAAAGAGAAAAACAGAGAGAGAAAGAGACAGAGAGAGACACACACAGAAAAAGAAAAAGAGAAAATGGAGAGACAGAGACATACAAACAGGCAGAGACAGAGACAGAGTAAGAGACAAAGGAAAGGGACAGGGAGAAAGGGACAGAGGGAGAGAGAAAGAGAGAAAAAGAGAGAGAGAGAGAGAGAGACAGACAGACAGACAGACAGACAGACAGACAGAGAGAACAAGGTTGTCAGAGTCCGTAGATTTCTCCACACCCCCTACAGTAAAATCCAGAAAACCTTCAATAAACAAAACAAGTACTATCTGGAATGGAATTTTAATGATGCATTAAATTTCGACAAGCTAAGATGGTGGGTGTGGAGCATGGAATAAACAGCATGAGATCATAGGGTCATATGATCATAGATTTAGAGAGGAAATAATTTTTAGAATTCCTGCTCATGCCATTATTAAAAAAAAACAAACAGGAAACTGAGACCAATTGAGGATTAGTGACTTTACTGAGGCCTTAGATATAGTAAGAGAATTAGGTTAGCCAACTCTAAAACTGATTTGTAAAGAGTATGGCACTGTAGAGGGCCAGCTCTGAGATAGTCCATGGTGAGAAAGGTACATGCCAGGTTTTCCTTTAAGCCTGAGCCTGTTCTAGTTGAGAATGTGCAGAATGGCATATGGAGATTCAGCAATATCTTGTTTAAGCCTCCTAGGGCTGTGCAAGGCAAGGCCATCTGAGGCAAGGTCTCTGTAAGGCAAGACCATACAAAGATAAGAGGACCTGGCAAGGAACCGCCCTCGAAGCTGTTATCCTCATGAGAAAGAACATTAATGTTTCAATATGGTTAGCATCTATAGAACTAAGTAACAACATGTCCCATGGGCTATGTGAGCCACGTGGCAGGATGTTCCAGTAAAGTAACAAAGCAGTGTAATGCTTGGTCCACTTATCTGATTTCATACAACCTTCCACCTGTCTAGATCTATAGTCCCTTCGGTGGGGAACCAAAGACAACATTTTTCTACAATTTCAAAGAATTCTTGTAACTGGCTAGAGGTTATCAAGAGTCCTCTCTTTCTGACTAACTTTTTTAAGACTTTTAGATAATATTCTCTATCCTTTTCACCTAACTGTCCTTGTCCCATTGTATATTATAATCCCTTATAAGCCTGGTGATACTGAGAGAAAAAATTGAAAAGAAAATTAAAAGGGAAAAGATTATTGCCCTTACCTTAGTCGACTGTGTCTGCCAGCCAGAACTCTGTTGAATGTCCAGGGCCTCTCCCCGGGAGGCTCCCTCTTTCAGGGTTTCTGTCTACAATCCGTGGTCCCTGTTCAGGCATCACCTGCCATCTGTGGAGGTGACACTGTGCTAAAAAGATGCTGGAGAGAGTGAAAGAAAAACACAGGCCAGGCGGAAGAGTATAGGACAACTCCATTTATTAAGCAGAGGAGGTCAGTTTATGTATTCTATGAAATCAGATAAGTGGACCAAGCGTTGCACTGTTTTGCTACTTTACTAGAACATCCTGCCATGTGGTTCATGTAGCCCATGGGACATGTTGTTACTTAGTTCTATAGATGCTAACCATATTGAAACATTACTGTTCTTTCCCATGTGGATAACAGCTGAGAGAGTGGTTCCTTGCCAGGTCCTCTTATCTTTGTATGGTCTTGCCTTACAGAGACCTTGCCTCAGATGGCCTTGCCTTGCACAGCCCTAGGAGGCTTAAACAAGATATAGCTGAATTTCCACATGCCGTTCTGCACTTTCTCAGGGGCAACTAGGACAGGCTCAGGCTTAAAGGAAAACCGAGCATGTACCTTTTTCACCACAGACTGTCTCAGAGCTGCCCTTCTACATGGCACTACCATGAAGAAGCAAATACCAGTTGGCTGGAGTGTGGAATGATGAAGTAGAATATGTGAAAAGCCAGCAATTTCATAACCACTAGGGAACTCCTGGTATGGAAACTCCCTCAACTAATGTAGATTGCCTCTCCTTTATTACTTAATACATAAGCCTTAGGAAGGTGGCTGGGCCATGTAGAGATGAATTGATTTCAAAGTCACACTGATAACGTGTCAGAGGCTGTTTTTATACCCAGGGTCTTTCTAACTCTCTAACTCTAACTTCCAACTTTCTTTCTAACTCAGCACTCTGTTTTCCATACAATTTTCCTTTTACAATCTCGCTTTTACAATGTGGAGCAATAGGAGATAAAGTTGGAAATTTAGTTTGGGTCCATATTGGAGAAGTCTTTCAGTTCTCAACCTAGATTTTTTTACTTTAGTATTAAATGTATTACAAAAGTATACAATCACTGTAAAATCCTGTTCTCTCTGAATCCACATTGTGACATAACTGAAATAATTTGAAAATTAATATTGACTGAAAAAATATTAGTCCATATTTATACAGTGCCTTAAGGTCAACAAAACACTTTCCTCACTACATCCCCATGAGGAAGTGAATACTATCCTTGTTTGGAAGATGTAGAAATTGAGGGACAAAGAGGTTCAGGGTCACACATTTATTAAGTGTCAGTGCTGAGGAATAGAACTCAGGGACAAGATAAGTGTTAGATTAAAATATCATAATGTTGTTTGTTTTTTCCCATAATATGCTATGACCAAGATAATCCATTAGTACTATAATGACCTTTGCTTATCCCTTTTAGCCCATTATATGAAAAGGGTCAGCACAGAAATAATTTCCTTAATATTGTCAAGCACTGAGAATACTTTCAGACCTTTTAGAATAGCACTTGTATGGAATATTACAACTTAGGGAAGTTCTAATTGTGATTTGCCAGTAATAATTTGATTCACCTACCTAGACACTAAAACCTTTAATAGAACTTGCTCTGTCATTATTATTCATTATTCATAAAGTGTTGTAAATGGAAATGGTGCCTCACAAAGGTTAGCATACTAATAAATCCTTGCCCTAAAGAACTTACCATTCTAAAATTCTTACAAATAGACTATTTTTTGGTCTTGTAGGAATTAGAGATCTCATCATTATATCATTTCTGTTTAATACAGTAAAGGAACCTAAGCAGATAAAGGTTAGAATATAATTCTTTTAATATTTCAAAACAAAATTTATAATACGTTAAATATGTTATATCACGAAAGACTCAAAATATATAATTTTAATTGAGTGGTTTACTTGTCAGCAACTACTGTTAAGATTTTTTTCTTCAACCCTAGTACTCTATCACCATGTTTCAGTATATGGCAATGATTTAGGACAGGTGATAAAAATCCTTCAGGGTTTTCACATAGTCTCCAAGGCTTGCATTTGAATTTAGTTTCTCTAACGTGGAATCACAAACTGTTACAGAAGCTATAGAACTTAGAAGTCATCTAGTCTAATCCTACCTTAAAATACTAACCTCTTCTCCAAGTTTTCTGAAAAGTAATCCATTTAGCCTTTACTTGAAGCCAACCAATAATGGAGAATTCACTATTTTACAGTATATTCCCTTTGACACTTGGATATAGTAAGTGAAAAAGCTGTTCCTTATATTATTTCTCTGTAACTCCTACCATCAAACTTCATTTTGCTTCCTATGGCCATGTCTAAACTCTTCTACCTTTAACAACCCTTGACATACTTGAAAACACAGATCATGCTTAATTGTTCCACAAGTATTCACTTTTCTAAACTAAACATCCCATTTCCTTCTGCTGATCTAAAAATAATGTGGTTATACATAGTCCTATCATCCTTGTCATACTCCTCTGGTGTTTCTACAACTTCTCAGTGTTTTTTCTTCAACTTGAGACAATACACCAAAAGTGACCTCAAAAGGGCAAAGTACAGGGGATTAACCCCTCATTTGCTATGGATTGACCATTAATAATACACCTTAAAATGCATTGGATTTTTTTGATTGCCACATCACAATATTTAGCATATGTTGCCTGTAGGTCATTTAAATTCTCAAGTCTTTTTTCAGATGATTTGGTTTCTAGCCATGTCTTTATTATGCCAAAGTTTCAGTTGTTTATATGCTATTATTGTTGTTTCTCTGAGACTAAATTAATGCCCTTACATTTATCCCTATTAGATGATTTCTCACTAAATTTGAGTCAGCCCTTTGAGATCTTTTGGGATCCCAACCTTGCATCAAATGCATTAGCTCTCTTCTCCAAGACATGGACAAAGCAGGTGAGCCATCCTATTCACAGCAACAGGGCTCAGTAAGGGAGAGACAGAAGGTTTGATGTACCCATAAGTCAAACTACCATTACTGCCTTGATGATCATCTAACCTCAGACCTTGGTAGATACAACCCAGGTCCCTAAATTCTAAAGCCTTGAGAATACCAGTTTCCTCTAGCCCATAGAAACTGCTTTCATAGCCATATTGAAGAGAGAAATAATTATGAGGAAAGAGTTACCTTATTTATCACAATTAGCAACAGCTCTTAGTTAACTGCCATGAAGAGGTGAGCAAGAGCCCTAATGGTAAGAGCACCTCCTACTTCCAGCCCAGACGTCACAGCCATCATAGTGAAAGAAGGTGTGGAGGTAGTAACTCCTATGGAGAAGCGGCCAGCCAATGCCATCAACTGCCAACTGTGAGCTACTCACACAGCAGGCAGGGCAGCCTCCTTGAAGCAGCAGACAACTCTAGAAGGCAACAGGAGTCAGTGTATGCCAGGAAAGTCAATCACCATCACCACTGCCTTGAGCACCATTTCCCCTCTGATTCTTATGGAGACCAATCAGGAATCTGAACACCAAATGATTAGGAATAGAAGTGCTTCCAGCATAGTATCTACATCTGTTATCCTGGAAAAGCAGTCCCTATGGAGATGCCACCTTGCAAGTGTTCCTAAAGGTGCTATGACCAAATTTATTGAAGCCACAGAAAATATTTTTTTATTATAAAAATCCTTGGAATTATCAAATGATTCAACATCAGAAACGGGTATGATTTTTTTTAGTGTAAATAACATTATGAGAGGCATTGCCATCTGCTTTGTTGCTGCATTCTCAGGACCATGGGGCCTTTCCATCTGACTTGCAATTGAAATCTCCCATATGTGATGATTCCCCTATTAGAGTGCTTAATAAATATTTTATTCATTCAATCATGCAATATGAAATCCTGATGATAATCATTTACATCTATACAGTGTTTTAAAGTGCAAAAAATACTTTATAAACATAATTTCATGTGATCTTCACAACGATCTTAAAATGTAGGTTCTGTCCCCATTTTAGAGAATAGAAAAATCAGGATCTGAAATGTTAAATGATTTCTCTATGATCCCAGAACTAGAAAGGGTCTGAGAGGAAGTTCTAATTCCAGTCTTCCTGACTTCAACACAGTGCTTTGTTTGTTAAACTACATTGCCTCTCTATTTTTCCATATTAGGATGTTAAAAAAAAAGAGGGTCTGGGCCTGAGTTACTTTATCATTGTCTTCCAGAAACCTGATTGTAGGTATAAGTAGATAGACAAAGGCCTTTCTGGTATGATTTCAATAGCCCTGGAAATTCTTTGATCTTGCTCAAATCCCTTCCCAACCAACTGTATGATGCCTAAAATTCTACTGAAATGCCCCTAACTCTGGCAAAAATATCTCTTCCGCAAAACTATAAATGACTTGTATAACCCCATGAGAAATGTCCTGTCTTCTTATCACATCAAGTTTTTTTCAATGAACAAAAACATCAGGCTCATTCTTCTTTTGTGTTGTTGAGTGGCCTGTGATACATCCAAGATATATAATAATTTTAGGGAATGGCACTGGATATGTGTAACGGTACGAGTTAGAGCTGACCCCAAACATCGTTGGACCTCCGCACCCAGATGCCAACTGAGAAACCTCAGGGCTCTGACGTATGGGAGGAACAAGATGGAGTCTGGAGGAAGGATCTCGCCCTTGTTGGCAACGTGGTGCAGGGTTATTTTCTGGGTTCACCTTTGCACAGGTGAATCATGGGGAGAGCGCGGGAAAGAAAGGGGAGGAGAATAGGAGAACAGGAGAAGAATAGGCAGAGAGTAGGCGGGGAGTAGGCAGAGAGTAGGCGGATCAAGGCAGTCCTAGTGCTACGTAATAAAGGCTATAAAAATCTGGTCACTGACTTAATTAAACGGAGCTGCTTACCACCTTGGCTTCCGGCCTCATCATTGCCTGCAAGATCAGGCCTTTGCTGGACAAATGCCTGGGAGTATGGGGTAAGAGAATTCCCCAACAGATATGATTTTGTCTTCTTCCCTTCTCCAACTTCTAATCATCACTTCCATTGAGATATGATTTCTCAATAAACATTTATAGTTATACTACATGTAGCATGTGGACAGACTCCACATATAATTGGTTTATCAAATGAAATTATCAACTAAATGAAAAAAGAGAGGTTTAGACACTTACTTTATCAAGATATACTACATGAGGAAGGCTTCATGGGGTAATAAGAGATAATCTCATCAAATAAGGTAAGATGTCTAAAACACTTGGCAAAATTTAAAGCAATATGATAAGTTATTGTCATTTCCATCCTTTTCTTTCTTGTTATTAGATAAGAATCCGAGGTGGTATAATGCCAATGTGATACCTACAATGGCTGCTGTGAATATGCCATCACATCCCCAGGTTTGACTCACAAGATATAACAGACTGTCTTCATTGAAGATGAAATGAAGACATGTTTTCAAACACCAGAAAGCCAAGTCCATCATAGTGATAAAGAAGTCTGTGCACATTACCAATGCAGGGGGCACTGCCATACCCAAGCCTTCCCTCTGTCAGGCCACCCCACAAACAAGGTCCCTTAGGCGTAATGCCCCTCTCTCACTCACACTAGCTGCTCTGCTCTCTCTCTCTCTGTCTCATTCTCTCACTTTCTGCTCCACCCATTCAGCAAGCTCCTCCCAACACAGGCTCCATGTGACCCAGGCTCACGTGACTCAGGCTTCCATGTGACTGGCTCAAAGCAGGTCACATAAGCCTATGAATGGATGGAGATGATCTTCCCTTTTGCATTAACATAATAGGTGGTAGTGATGGTGATTCGACTTTCCTGGCATTCACTGATTCCTGTAGCCTTCTAGAGTTGTCTGCTGCTTCAGGGAGGCTGCCCTGTCTACTATGTGAATAGCCTGCAGTTGGCAGTTGATGGGAGTGGCTGGCCCCTTCTCCATAGGAGTTACTACCTCCTCACCTTCTTTCGCTATGATGGCTGTGAAGTCTGGGCTGGAAGAAGGAGGTGCTCTCACCACTAGGGCTCCTGCTCACCTATTCATGGCAGTTGACTAACAGCTGTTGCTAACTGTGATGAGGAAGGTAACTCCTTCCCCACAATGATTTCACTCTTCAAGATGTCTATGAGAGTGAGGTTGAAAGCAGCTCTTTCCCTATTTGATCCTCTTTCTTTTACTTTACTTTGAATTGAGGCTTGCTGGGATTTTGACAGACAGGAGAAAAAGACTGGGGGAAAGGAAGAGAAACTGGAAAGTATTGAGTGTTTAGAGTATGGTAAGTAGTTACCTTTCACTATAGTAAAGAGTCCATCTAGGGATAGTTGTGGAAAATTTGATTAGACATATGTAATACGGTGAAACTGTGAAGATCTTTGAATGGCAGTTATCAGAATTTTTGATATATTACATAGGCAATAGAGACTCTAATTGTTTTTGAAGAGATTACTGACATGGTTAGTACTATGTCTAACAAAGATTGATTAATTGGTGTGGCATAAATTTGTTGGAAGGAAGGAATGGTTGCAGTATTTTCTCCTCGACCTGATAATTCTAGAATTCGGCTATAATATTTCTGGGAGTAATCATTTGAGAATCTTTTTCAGGAGGTGAATTGGTGGATTTTTGCAATGACTATTTTACCCTCTGGTTTCAGGATATAAGGGCAGTTTATTTTGATAATTTCTTGAAAGATGCTGTCCAGGCTCTTTCTTTTTTTTCTTTATCATGCCTTTCAGATAGTCCATTAATTCTTAAATTATCTCTTCTAGATATATTTTCCAAGTCAGTTTTTTTTCCAATGAAATAATTTACATTCTCTTCTATTTTTTCATTGTTTTGATTTTGTTGGACTGATTCTTGATGTCTCATTGAATTGTTAGCTTCCACTTGCCCAATTCTGATTTTTAAGGAATTATTTTCTTCAGGCAGCTTTTGTATCTGCTTTCCATTTGTTCAATTCTACTTTTTAAAGAGTGTTTTCTTCTGTCAATTGTTTTTTCCATTTGGTCAATTCTATTTTTAAGGAATTATTTTCTTCAGTCAATTTGTGTCCTTCCTTTTCCAAGCTGCTGGCTCTCTCTTGCATAATTCACATTTCTTTGCTCAGCTTCTCATCTATCTCTCTTATTTGATTTTTAAAATCCTTTCTGAGCTCTTCCAAAAAGGCTTTTTCAAATTGAGACCAAATCATCTTCCCCTTTGGGCCTTCGCACGTAGGCATTTTGATATTGTTGTCCTCTTCAGAGTTTGTGTTTTGATCTTCCCTGTCACCATAGTAGCTTTCTATGGCCAGGACTTTTGCTCATGTTTTGCCAATTTCATGACTTTTATAGTTGACCTGTGCTCCTAGGATGCAGGGGGCACTGTCCCAAGCTTCTTGTGCTGCACCCAAAGGCCTGGTCACTGGCTCTCAGTGCCAGGGTTTCAGGTGATGGCAACTTGCCCACTTCACTGAGGTGGCACGGTGCTGGAGCTGGAGGCCTCACAGCTGGCCTTCCATGCCACTGGCCCATTGAGACAGGACCAAGGATCCTCCATTGCTGATCTTTGCTGTGGCTATTAACCTCCCTGCCAGACACCATCTCTGCTGGGATGTGCTCTCCTTTTACCTAAGTGATACAGAGTTTTTCTGAAATACTTCTGTTATCTTAAGCTGGAAATTTCTTTCATGCCATCTTTTTGTATGTTCTATCGCTCAAGAATCCATTTAGAGGCTTGATTTAGCATTGTTTTCAAGGGAAACTGGGGAGAACTTAGGAAACTCCCTGGCTTTTCTCCCTCATTTTTGGCTCTACCTCCAGAAGGAAGAAATGAAAGAAAGTCTGAAGATCAAGCTGGAGAGAGGTGATGAGTATCTGAATTAGGATGGTACAACTGGGAATGAAGACAGTAGGATGTAGCAGAAAACCAAACAGGAAG
The DNA here is from genome assembly GCA_028646595.1 of Phalanger gymnotis. NCBI lineage: Eukaryota > Metazoa > Chordata > Mammalia > Diprotodontia > Phalangeridae > Phalanger > Phalanger gymnotis. The sequence goes on from CM053626.1 coordinate 80,820,508, forward strand.
AAAAATTCACTCAACTGGAAACTACATATTAGCTCTAGTATGGTGTGAAATAATTCCACATTTATCAGCTTTGATGTTTGGAGATCAATGTTACTCTTAATTGGATTGTGAAAATTAGGGAGTGGAATTAGTTGTCAGGAGGATGATGAGATGGGGGGAAGATATTTTTTGGCATAGTACCACAGATTTAAAACCGTAAGTGTCTTAGCAGGGCATCTGGTCCAGCCTGTTCATTTTATATATAAATGACATATCAAATCTGATGCACTAGCAAAATATAGCAATGTACATACAGCATGCAGTTGGAAATCTATGACTGCAGCTCATGAGAACAGATGAAGTTGAGGGCTACAGATGACTGAAGGATGACTTTAAAATACTTTAGAGACAAGATCAAGAAAGAAATAGGTCGCTGTGGATGGAACATAATAGCATGATGGTGGGGAGACAGAATTTTATTCAATTCTTATTTTGTTTCTGTATTCTTTTCTAGGGAAAGTGATCTTTGAATGGGGAAGTATAAAACAAAACTATTCTGTAGTCTACCAGTGCTACAGTTTAAGAAGCATTGAAGGGAATACAAGTGGAAAAAGTTTGAGAAGCCCTGGAACAACTCTAGCTCCTTCAACTAACATGACTTACAGTCATCTGCAGTTAGGTATTTCATCGGATGGCTTCTGATGTGCCCTGTCTCCATGAAATCCTGAGTTTGTAGTGGGAATTTTCTATATAAACCTGGTAGTTGATGTCATCGATAGATGGGAGTCACCAAGTGGGAAGTATAATTTAAGAGAAGGAGGATGACTCTGGGCCAAACTTCAGGAACCACAGGAAAAAAGGAGTTCTTTAAGGAGACAAAAGAGAAGTCAAAGAGAAATATATATGTGTATATATATATATATATATATGTATGTATATATACATATACGTATAAATATGTATACATATATATATAAAATTATGCTTCATTCAAGAAAATGTAAGAAAGAATTGCAAGAAGGAGGAAGTTGTTTAATAGTATCAAATTTTGTACAGGAGTCAAGGAAGATAACAAATGAAAAAAATCACATTTGGAATCATTCATTCAAAAAAATGATGGGAGCAGAAGCCAAATTACAAGTGTTTACTTAATGAATCAGATTAATATGAAGAAATTAAGGTAATGCATATTGACTGGTCTTTCATTTTGGTACTGAAAAGAGGGAAGTTAAAGGAGTTCGTGACAGACCTAATCTCACGAAAATAAGACACTGGGTCTTTTGCTGAGTGCAAAATGCAGGGTGAGATTTGGGGCATAGAAGAGGCTGGCAATGATTTGTTGAAGTCCTAATGGGGAATAAAAGTACAGAATCAGTGAGAAATAATAATAAAAAAATGTTAGCAAAGAAGTTGTGAGGACTTGACATTAGAATGATTCTGTAGCATGCTCACTAAGTGTAGCTTAATGATCTTTGTTTTCCTCCAGAAAATCTCTGAAGCCAGCAAAGAGAGTTATAGAAAATTCACATATCTATTGTAAAATCAACAACAGCAGCAGGGACAAAAATGAATAAATGAGTTTTCCAAAGGCTTGCATGAATGAAACCTGAATTATGCTATTAATTAAAATGAAAATAGAAGAATTGGATTTCACCTTCTAAATGGAGTGCTTAATTTCAGAAAATATATCGACATTGGAATTTTAAAGGGCAGTAAACCCTAGAAAAATTTGGACTTTACTTATTTATGCATACGAAATGTTCCTATACATGAAAAAAGAAAAATCTATTCCCATCTTAAAAAAATGCAACCCAGTACTGACCTAAATCTACATTTTGGTATTCAAATCTTCAACTCCATTGCTATTTGTTCCTGAATATGAATTAAGGGATTCATCTAATTCCCAGAAAAATAAAAGTTTATCCTCCAGGCATCTTTAGTTGCCAAAAATCTGCTTCTCTAAAAGGAGAAAGCAAATGAAGAAACTGAATTTACTTTCTGTTATAGCAAGCTATGAGAAGTAGCAGTCCTGAAAGATTCCCCTGTTGTGTGAACCAAAGGCTTTCCTCCTCTGAGAGATTTTGATTGCTGTTTTCAGAAATGTGCAATTAGCTAAAAACTTTAGACAAGTGGCTAAATTACAGGAGAATTATTCAAGGATTTTTTCCACTTGTCTTGTGTCAGACCTGCAGTCACCAAGGTCACAGTCACACAAAGACCTGAGTTCCAATCTGTCCTCAGACACTTACTAGCTGTGTGACCCTAAGCAAGTTACTTAACTCTTGTTTGCCTCAGTTTCCTCATCTGTAAAATGGGGATAATAATGGCATCTACCTCCCAGGATGGGCTGTATGGGGTGTTCAAGGAGGACAAGCATATCTGGTGTGAGGGCATGCCAAGTCCTTTTCAAGGACAGAGAGCCATGAGCCCCAAAAGCAGAAATTCACTGTAAAGTCAAGAAAAAGTTAACCAACATGAAAAAGAACACAAAAAACTGAGGACCATTGATTCTTTTTATGGAGACAGGCATGATCAAAATACAAATTTGGAAGAGGATAGCATTGACACTATGCCAACATCTGATACCTCAAAAGGGAATGTGAACTGGTCTCAAACCCAAAAAGTATTACTGGAAGAGCTAAAGGAGGATTTTAAAAAGCAAATTAAGGAGATAAAAGAAAAAATGGAAACAATGGGGAAAAAACACTGAGGAAATCAAGTCCTTAAAAAATAAGATTGTCAAAATGGCTACAGAGATTCAAAATCTAAATAGAGAAAATGACACCCTGAGAGGTAAAATCAGCCAATTGCAAAAGGAGACTCAAAATCAAAATGCAGACAGCAACTCATTAAAAATTAGAATTGATCAAGTGGAAGCTAATGACTCTATGAGGCATCAAGAAGTAGTAAAGCACAATGCAAAGAATGAAAAAAATAGAAGAAAATGTGAAATATATGACTGGAAAAGCAACCGACCTGGAAAATAGATCCCGGAGAGACAATTTAAGAATTATTGATCTACCGGAAATCCACGATGAAAAAAAAAGAGCCTTGACAGTATCTTCAAAGATATCTATCAAAGATAACTGCCCAGAGGTCCTAGAACCAGAGGGTAATATAGTCATTGAAAGAATCCACCAATCACCTCCTGAAAGAGATCCCAAATTGAAAACACCAAGAAATAGTATAGCCAAATTTCAGAATGCAAAGTTAAGGAGAAAATACTGCAAGCAACCAAAAACAAACAATTCAAATGCTGTGGAACTGTAGTCAGGATCATGCAGGATCTTTCAGCTTCTATCTTAAATGACAGGAGAAATCGGAATATGATATTCTGAAGGGCAAAGGAGCTAGGACTACAACCAAGGATTAGCTACCCAGCAAAACTGAGCATAATTTTTCAGGCAAAGAGATGGACATTCAATGAAATAAGAGAACTCCAGACCTTCCTGATGAAAAGACCAGAACTCAATGGAAAATTTGATCTTCAAACACAAAATTCAAGAGAGACATAAAAAGGTAAACAGAAGAAAAAATTCCTCACAAACCTTATTAATGAACGAAGGCAAATTAATTACATCTTTATACAGGATTATATCATCTTATGTATGTTTATGTACATAGATATACACATATATACATATATATGCATATATATGTCAATCTTGAGAACAATACAGTTATGACAATTGAAAGGGATACACATAGAATGTGGATGTCTGTATAAAATAACTGATATAAAGATAAAAAGCATAATTAAGAGATGTAAAGGGAGGGTTCTGAGAGAAGAGGTAAGGAGATAGTAGAGATAGTAGAAACGGGTAAATTACATCAAATGAAGAGGCACAAAAACACATTATAGTAGAGGGAAAGAAGGGAGGGAGAAGAGCAGTATCTGAGCTTTACTCTGGATCTGGTTCAAGAAGGGAATAACATACCCTGATTAGTATAGAAATGTAACTTGTTCTACAGGCAGAAGGAGGTGAAAGGAGGAAAAAAAAAGGAGGGGGGGAGGGTCAGAAAGGAGGGAAGAAGTAGCAAGTGGAAAACTGTAAGAAAAGGGAGGGGAATCAAGAGGGCAGATAAACTGAGGAAGGCACTGGTCAAAAGCAAAACTTTGTTGAGGAGTAGAAGGGGAAAGGGAGAAATAAAAGCATAAACAGGGGGAAAATAGGATGGAGCAAAAGACAGATAGTAATCATAAATGTGAATGTGAATGGGATGAACTCCCCCATAAAATAGAAGCAGATAGCAGAATGGATTAAAAACCATAATCCTACAATACAAGAAACACATTTGAAACAGGAGGACACACAGAGGGTAAAGGTAAAAGACGGGAGAAAAAATATATTGGGGTTCAGCTAAAGTAAAAGAAGCACGTGTAGCAATCCTAATTTCAGACAAAGCAAAAATAAGGATAGATTTAATTAAAAGAGATAAGGAAGGACAGTACACCCTGCTAAAAGGCACCATAAACAATGAAGCAATATCATTGTTTAACATATATGCACCAAGTGGTATTGCATGCAGATTCTTAGAGGAGAAGTTAAGGTAGTTACAGGAAGAAATAGACAGCAAAATTATAATAATAACCTCAACCTCCACCTCTCTGGATTTGATAAATTTAACCTCAAAATGAATAAGAAAGAAGTTAAGGAGGTGAACAGAATTTTAGAAAAGGCAGATATGATAGACCTCTGAAGAAAATTGAATAGGGATAAAAAGGAATATACTTTCTTCTCAGCGGTACATGGCACATACTCAAAAATTGACCATGTACTAAGGCATAAAAACCTCACAATCCAGTGCAGAAAGGCAGAAGTAGTCAACACATACTCTTCAGATCATGAGGCAATGAAAATTATTTGTAATAAAGAACCATGGAAAAATAAACTAAAAATTAATTGGAAACTAAAAAATCTAATTCTAAAGAATGAGTGGTCCAAAGAACAAATCATAGCAACAATTAATAACTTCATTCAAGAGAATGACAGTAATGAGACAACATATCAAAACTGATGGGATGCAGCAAAAGCAGTTCTTAGGGGAAGTTTTATATCTCTAAATGCTTACATGAATAAAATAGAGAAAAGGGATATCAATGAATTGGGCATGCAACTGAAAAAGCTAGAAAAAGAACAAATTGAAAATGCTCAATTAAATACCAAATTAGAAATACTGAAAATCAAAAGAGAGATTAATAAAATTGAAACCAAGAAAACTATTGAACTAATAAATGAAACAAAGAACTGGTTTTATGAAAAAAAAACAATACAATTGATAAACCTTTGGTCAATTTGATTTAAAAAAGAAAGAAGAAAACCAAATTACCAGTATCAAAAATGGAAAGGGTGAATTCACCTCTAATGAAGAGGAAATCAAAATAATAATTAGGAATTATTTTACCCAATTGTATGCCCATAAATTTGACAACCTTAGGGATATGGATGAATATCTACAAAAATATAAATTGCCCAGGTTAACAGAAGAGGAAGAAAAATTTCTAAATTACCCCATCTCAGAAAAAGAAATTGAAGAAGACATCATTGAATGCCCTAAGAAAAAATCTCTAAGGTCAGATGGTTTTACATGTGAATTTTATCAAACATTTAAAGAACAATTAATTCCTATCCTTTATAGACTATTTGGGAAAATAGGTGAAGAAGGATTCCTACCAAATTCTTTTTTATGACACAAGTATGGTACTAATACCCAAACCAGGAAGAATCAACAGAGAAAGAAAATTATACACCAATTTCCCTAATGAATATTGATGCAAAAATTTTAAATAAAATATTTGCAAAAGATTGCAGTAACTCATTATGAGAATGATACACTATGACCAGGGAGGATTTATTCCAGGAATGCAAGGTTGGTTCAATATTAGGAAAACTATCAGCATAATAGATCATATCAACAACAAAACTAGCAGAAAACTTATGATCATCTCAATAGATGCAGAAGAAGCCTTTGACAAAATACAACACCCATTCCTGTTAAAAACACTAGAAAGCATAGAAACAAATCGAGCCTTCCTTAAAAATTGTAAATAGCATCTACTTAAAACAGTCAACAAGCATTATTTGTAATGGAGATAAGCTAGATGCATCCCCAATAAGATTGGGGTGAAACAAGGATATCTATTATCACCCCTACTATTCAATTTGGTACTAGAAATGTTAGCTGTAGCAATAAGAGAAGAAAAAGAAATTGAAGGAATTAGAATAGGCAAAGAAGAAACTAAATCATCACTTTTTGCAGAAGATATGATGATTTACTTAAAGAATCCTAGAGAAACAAGTAAAAAACTACTTGAAATAATAAACAACTTTAACAAAGTTGCAGGATATAAAATAAACCCACATAAATCCTCAGCATTCCTATACATTACTAACAAAGCCCAACAATGAGAGATAGAAAGAGAAATTCCATTTAAAATTACTGTAGACACTATAAAATATTTGGGAGTCTATCCGCCAAGACAAACCCAGGGCCTATACAAACATAATTATGAAACATTTTTCATGTGAATAAAGTTAGATCTAAATAAATGAAAAATATCAGTTGCTCATGGTTAGGCTGAGCTAATATAATAAAAATGACAATTTTACCTAAATTAATCTATCTACTCAGTGTCATACCAATCGAACTACCAAAAGTTATTTTATAGAACTGGATAAAATAATAACAAAATTCATCTGGAAGAACAAGAGATCTAGAATATCTAGGATATTAATGAAAAGAAATGCTAGAAAAGGTGGCCTAGCCATACCAGATATTAAACTGTACTATAAAGTAGCAGTCATCAAAACTACCTGGTACTGATAAAGAAACAGAGTCGTGGATCAGGGGAATAGGATAGGTACACAAGATGCAGAAGTCAGCGACTATAATAATCTACTCTTTGATAAACGCAAAGAATCCAGCTTCTGGGCTAAGAATTCACTATTTCACAAAAACCGCTGGGAAAATTGGAAAATGTTAGGGCAGAAACTGAGCATAGACCAATATCTTACACTACATACCAAAATAAAGTCAAAATGGTTTCATGATTTAGGAATAAAGGCTGATAGTATAAGCAACTTGGGAGAGCAAGGAATAGTTTACGTATCAGATTTATGGAAAAGAAAAGAATTCATGACCCAACAAGAGATAGAGAGCATTACAAAATGCAAAATAGTTTTGATAAAGTTAAATTGAAATGTTTTTGTACAAAAAAAGCCAATGCAACAAAGATTAGGAGGGAAGCAGAAAATTGGGAGAAAATCTTTATAACTAGTATCTCTGACAAAGGCCTTATTTCTAAAATATACAGGGAAATGAGCCAAATTTATTGGAATACAAGTCATTCCCTAATTGAGAAATAGTCAAAGGTTATGAACAGTCAGTTTACAGAAGAAGAAGTTAAAGATATCTATAGACATGAAAAATTGCTCGAAGTCAGTACTGATTAGAGAAATTCCTATCAAAACAACTCTTAGGTACCACATCTCTCCTGTCAGATTGGCTAAAATGACAAAACAGGAAAATGACAAATGCTGGGGAGGATGTGGGAAAATTGGAACATTGTTACATTGCTGGTGGAGTTACGAACTGATCCAGCCATTCTGGAGAGCAATTTGGAACGATGCCGAAAAGGCTATAAAAATGTTCATATCCTTTGACCCAGCAATACCACTTTTAGGGTTGTATCCCAAAGAGATCACACAAGTGGGAAAGGGACCCATATGTACAAAAAATATTTATAGCAGCTCTTTTCTTAGTAGCAAAGAATTGGGAATCAAGGGGATGCTTGTCAATTGAGGGATGACTGAACAAGTTGCGATACATGGAGGTAGTGGAATACTATTGTACTATGAGAAATGGGGATGATATGGACTTCATAATAACCTGGAAAAACCTACATGATATAGTCCTGAGTGAACAGGGCAGAACCAGGAGAACATTATACACAGCCACAGATACATGGATTCTGTGATGACTAATCCTGACAGACTTTGCTCTTCTCAGCAATACAAGGTGCAAAGACAACTCCGAAGGACCGGCAATGGAGAATGCTATCTACATCCAGAGAAAGAAATATGAAGTCGGAATGCAGATTGAGGCACATTTTATGCTTGCTTTCTTTTCTTCCCTTTTTTTTCTCCTTTGTTTTTGTTTTGGGTTTTTTTTTTTTTGGTTCTGTTTCTTCTTTCTTATGATTCATTCTATTGGACATAATTCTTCTTTACAAATTGACTATTGTGTAAATAAATTTAATGCAAAGTTATATGTGGAAGATATATCGGGTTCCATGCCATCTTGGGGAGGGAGGGGGCGGTGGGGGGGGGAAGAAAATCAAAATTATGTAGGACTGAGTGTTGTAAACTAAAAATAAAAAATCTCAAAAAACAAACAAAAAAAGAATCGTGTCATAACTTGTTCAACCAATTGATGAGCATCCCCTCAATTTCCAATTCTTTGCCACCACAAAAAGAGATTACATAAATATTTTTTGTACATACAGGTCCTTTATATTTTTCTTTAATGTCTTTGGGATAGAAACCTGAAAGTGTTATTGCTTAGTCAAAGGGTATTTACAGTATTATAGCCCTTTGGGTATGGTTCCAAATTCTCCAGAACAGTTAGAAAAGTCCCCTATCAACAATTCATTAAATAAGTATATTCCCTCATTCCCCAGCATTTGTCATTTCTGATAGGTGTAAGTGGTAACTCAGAGTTGTTTTACTTTGCATTTCTCTCATGACTAGAAATTTAGCGCATTTTTCCTAAGCTTATATATAGCTTTGATTTCTTCTTCTGAAACCTACCTGTTCATATCCTTTGTCCACATAGAAATTCAAAAGAAAGGCTCCTTTTTATAAATTTGACTAATTTGTCTATATATTTGAGAAACAAGGCCTTTATTTAGCTTCATTTGCTGTGAAAACTTTTGGTATTACTTCATTGTCTGCGGTACCTTTTCACAAAATCCAGTTTCTCTGATTATCTCTTTCAATTAGTTCTATTTTTGATTTTGCTTTGTCTGAAGTCATGATTGCTACCCCTGACGTTGTTTTTTACTTCAGCTAAAGTGCAATAGATTTTGCTCTAACCCTTTATTTCAATTTTTTGCCTATCATTCATTTTGAAGTGTGTCTCTTGTAAACAATACATAATTGGATTCTGGTTTCTAATCCATTCTGCTATCTGCTTCTGTTTTACAGGTGAGCTCATCCCATTCACATTTGTGATTTCTATGTATTTCCCTACATTCCATTTTATTCTATTTCTTCTCTCTTTTTTTTTATCCTGTCCCTCCTCAAAATTCTGTTTTGCTTCTCACTACTGCCTCCCTAAGCATGTCCTCCATTTTATCATCTCTCTCCCTTTCACTTATCCCTTTCCCCTTATTTCCCTACTGGATAAGATCAATTTCTGTATACAACCGTGTATGTGCATATGTGTGTGTGTGTGTGTGTGTGTGTGCGCGCATTTCCCTTTTTGAAGCAATTCTGATGAGAGTGAGCTTTAACAATTGTCTGCCACTCCCCCCATTTTCTCCTTCACTGTAAAAGCTTTTCCTTGTGTATTTCTTTTATGAGAGATAATTTCCCCTCTTTTATCTCTCTGTTCTCCTTCTCTCGGTGCCTCTTTCTTTCTCACGCCTTCATTTTTTTAGATCAATCCAAAATAATCACAACATACTCATGTCTTGTGTCTATGGAAAGTCATTTTAATTGTCCTAATAATAATAAAATTCTTAGAAATTACATGTATCATCTTTCCATATACAAATACGAACAGTTTAACTTTATTGAATCCCGTATGATTTACTTTACATGTTTGTATTTTGATGCTTCTTTTGAGTCTTCTGTTTCGATGTCAAACTTTCTATTCAGCTCTGGTCTTTTCATCTGGAATTGAAAGAAATTCCTCCATTTCATTACATATCTATTTTCTCCTGAAAGATTAAACTCATTTTTGCTGGGTTGATTATTCTTTTATTGTAATCCAGTTTTTTAGTCTTTCAGCATATCATATTCCAAGAACTTTTCTTCTGTGAGGTAAAAGCTATTAAATCTTGTATCATCCTGACTGTGACTCCATTATATCTGAATGTTTTCTTTCTGTTTCCTTGCAATAGTTTCTCCTTGACCTGAGAGTTCTGGAATTTGGCTATAATATTCCTGGGAATTTTAATTTGGAGATCTCTTTTAGGAAGTAACTGGTAGATTCTTTCAAATTCTATTTTACCTTCTGGATCTAAGATATTGGGGGCCATATCCATTTGTAATTTCTTGAAATATGATATTTAGACTCTTTTTTTCTTAATAATTGCTTTCAAGTAGTACTATAATTCTTAATTATCTTCTCAACTTTTTTCCAGTTCAATCATTTTCCTGATGATAGATATCTTGTATTTTCTTCTATTTTTTTTTCTTTTGACTTAGTTTTATTGCTTGCTGATGTCTCATAGAATCATTAGCTTCTACTCGCCGAATTCTAATTTTTAAGAATTATTTTCTTCAGTGAGCTTTTGTATTTCCTTTTACATTTGGCCTCTTCTGCTTTCTAAGGAATTCTCCTCCCCCCTCCCCCCTGCTCCAGTGAATTCTTGTACCTTTTTACCACTAGATTATTCTGTTTTTTCAGGTATTATTTTCTTCAGTATTTTTGTGCCTCTTTTACCAAGTTGTTAATTCTCTATTCTTAATTCTAAATTCTTTTCCCTATTTTTCTTCTATGACTCATCTATTTCTGGAATTCTATCAGGAATTCTTGTTGAGCTTTTTTTTCCAATTAGCATTTTTCTTTAAGTCTTTTCTTATAGCTGTTTTACAGTATTGTATTATTCTGTGTTTGTCTCTTGATCTTCCTTACCTTTGTAAGAAATGTTCAATGGTTAAGTTCTTTGTTATTGTTTGTCCAGTTTTGTACTCTATTTCATAACACACTTTATATTAAAGTTGGAATATGCTCAACTAGGGCTGGTGATTTACTATCCAAAGCTGTAGACTTTTTTGCTCCTATTTTCAAAACTAATTCAAGAAGTTTTCAGTTCTTTCAAGGTGGTGTGATCTAGGGTGAGGTGTGGTCACTGTTATCCCTGTCTGTGCTCTGGTTTGTATCCAGAAAAGGTCTTTGCTCCCCTCTAGCCACAAGCTCTAGAACTTTTCTTAGCTCTGGAACTTTGATCAGGGCCTCTACTTTCCCAAAGCCACCTTGCTAGTGCTCTTTTTTTGTTTTGTTTGTGTGAACGGGCCCTTGCCTTCTTGTGACTGACCACAAGAGTTCCTTTCTACCTTGGAAATACAACCCAGAAATGTATGTAGGCAATAGAGTTGCCAACCAATATGAACTATAACTAGTGCCATCAGTGGGTCACCTGTAATCTCTTTCTGACCAGTTTTCTGACCCCCATATCATTTCTGGGCTGAGAATTCCTAAAGTTGCAACTGCCTCTACTACCATGACCACACACTACTACTTCTTTGGCCCTATGTACTTGTGCTCTGGACAGCCCTCTAACCCAATGTCACAAACCTCTCTGCTAACTAAGTTTTCTTATTCTGGTAAAAAAAAAATATATATATATATATATATATATATATTTCACCCAGGTCTTTTATTGGCTCTATTATACCAAAATTTGATTTGAGGTATTATTTTATAGTTGTTTGCATCTGAATGTTGAAAGATATCAGTGGTATTGCTCCCTGTGATCTGCCATCTTGGCTCCACCCCCTCACCATTCAATTTCAATGACTACTTTTCCAATAGATTTGTTTTTAAGCCTTGTTACTTTACCAAAGACACTTATTCATTCTGCACCTGAGGGGATTGGTAGAGGGCATCAGGTTCATAATTCATTCACTTGCATAGTCAATATGTTTGGATTCCTCCCAAACTATGTATTGTCACTGGATGAAAATACAATTTAGATGTATGATGTTGATGAAACAGAGGGAGGTTCATAGTATGCTAGTCTTCTTTTCTCTGTGATGGATTCATTGCCTGGCTACCTTCAGAGTCACTTTGATGTCCAAGCTCAATAGGTGGTTACCTCCTATGTACTGTACTTTGAGGTATTCAGCTGAAATATACCTTCTCAAGGAATGATACAAACAATCATTTTTAAATGGCCTTAGGTGTTTAGCTCTTTATACGAGTTTATAAAGAATAATATTAAATTAGAGGAAATAACATATTGGAGCCTAGCTTTTAGATGAACTTCATGAGTGGTAAAATTCTGTGTAATGAAAAGAAAATAAGCACAGTATACTTTCCAAAACACTGCAAAGCACTCATTAGCAGTTATCCTCTCTATCAAAGAATTATTTTGCTGCATAGTGATTCTACTATCTGGATATCAAGTTAAAACAAACAAAGAGACTCACACCAGAAAGGGAAGGTCAGGGTACCTCTAAATCTCTATTTCACAAGGTGGGAATGTGTGATAATACCACTTTTATACCAAACATTCTTCTGCACTGCCTAGGGGAATTCTAAAACTATGGTGTCAACATTGTCAAGGATACATAACCTACTTTAGAAACAAAGCTATTTGCAAGATGCTAAGCACTTGACTTGTATTTGCCAAAACCAAATTTATCAATTAAATTTATAAACCATTTTGTTTTTATTTGTTATTTTTATTGTAGCTAACTCTATTTGTATTATAGCCCCCAGCAAACTATAAATTCAATGAAGAAAGAGACCATGTTGAATGTTAACATTCTCTCTTTTCCAAGGCCTACTACAGGATGATAGATGATAGATAGATAGATAGATGGATAGATAGATAGATAGATAGATAGATAGATAGATAGATAGATAGATAGATAAATATATGGATAGATTACAGAATGTCCCAGACATCTTAGTGGAGTTCTAACACTACTAAGACTGGAGCACCGTGTACTATGGGCAGATTTAAAACTTCACTAAGACTCCTGAGACACTCTGTATATGTTTAAATGCTGCCCTGAACTGAATAGAATTGAAAATTGTCAATGACTATAGAAGCAGAGACGTTCAAAGAGTCATAGATCATCTAGTTTAATGCTCTAATTTTAAATATGAAAATATTTATGGCCGTGGATGTTAAGTGCCTTGAGTAAGACCCTATAGATAAACAGTAACTGAAATATGATTACAATAGAAAGATCAAATGTCCTGGATGCCAAAGAACTGGATTGAGATCTCTTATTCAACAAAAAATAGCTGGTGAGCTTGGGTAAGTTACTTCACCTCCATGAATCGCATCTGTAAAATGGAAACAATCATATTTTGGTCATCCATCTAATAAAATATTTCATAAAGATTTTATATCATGAAACAAAATATGAATGTGTTATCATTGCCTTCTCTCAGGGCTAATGATTCCTAGTCTAATCTTCTTTCTATTCTACCAAGTTGCTTCAATAGTACTCTTGTCTTAGACTACACTTTGTTTGAAATTGCTAAAATTAGAGTTTGGGGTTAAGGGTAAAATATCCAGGAGTCTGATTTTAAAATGAAATGCATTGGGAGAGATCACACATTGAACCTCAACATGAAAGAACTTGTCACATTAACAAGGCTACTACTGTTTAGAGAGATGTTTTAAAGGAAACACATATAGCGAAACACTGTTCCTGGGAGAAGCCAGAGAGTTCACTTGTTTATGATTTATAACTACAAGACCTGAAACACTACAGTTTCCAAATAATTAAAGATGAATATCACACAGAGGAAAACAGAAAAGTATTTCCAAGTAGGTTTGTTGTTGAGTTGTTTCAGTCATACCTGACTTTCCATGACCCCATCTGAAGTCATCTTGGCAAAGATATTTCTTTCTCCAGCTCATTTTACAGGTGAGGAAACTGAAACAAACAGGGTTAAGTGACTTGCCCAGGGTCACCCAACTAATAATTGTAGAAAGATGGATTTGTACTCAGGTCCCCCTGACCACAGGGCTGGCCCTCTATCCACTGTGTTCATAGCTGCCAGCTTATTACCTGAATAGACTATCACCCATTAAACTGAGTACAATTGTATTCATTAAAACAAAGAAAGAATTCTGTTTTAGCATAAAGAACAATTACTTGTACAATATACATCATTTAAAAGACATGGAAACCCTAAGAATGTTTCATTAATTCTTGAATTGAAAAAAATAGGTACTTAACAAAGTTTAGAAATTTATTTTTCTTTTGCTTGCGGTATGCTTTTTCTTAGCTGCAAAGTGTCAATGACTTTAAAATGACATGCTATTTAAAGAAGTAAACATAATTTCATAGGATCACTGATTTAGAACTGGAAAGCACTATTTAGTTCTATGTCTTTATATTTTTTTCACAAGAAAAACCAAAGCCCAGAAAAGTAAACTGATTGGCAAATGGTCACATAGGTAGAAAGTGGCCGAGCAAGGATTTAAACTCACATCCTCCAACTCAAAATTTCTTTTAGTATATAATGAGGTTTCCATGAGTATTTTTGTTTTGTTTTGCTTTTTAATGCTGTTTTTAATGCTAGTTTTTAATGCTAATGTCATAAAATGACCCCCCTGGTGGTTTTATTCCAATGTGTCTACCTTATCAAAAGCAGCATATTTCCCTCAGATGGCAGGTATAGAGTTTGTGACCAAGATTATTCATTTAGTTTGAACTGCTTGTTAGATCCTGCCAGACCTTTTATTTGGCTGCAGCCTTTGAGAACCTAAGTAACTTCCCTTCCTTGATGAGGCATTGGAGTAAGACTTTAGTAGAGAAATAGTAAATGTTATTATTTCCCCCCTAGCTATATGGACACAAACTAAAAGAATGGGAAAACAAAAATGATATTAAAATAATTGTTACTGGTTTTTACCCCCAAAAAATGTTGTATTAATTAAGACACTAACTGATATACATTTCTCTAGATATGAACATTTCTCTGGCATGTTCTGTGACCTCAATTATTTTTTCACCTGTCAAGGAGTAATTAGTGTCCCTCCACCATGACAAAAGATAAAATTGAACATGGCCCTACCTCCAACTACCAAAAAACCCCAAAAACTAGTTTAAAAACTTTTCTATCACAAATGTGATATGTTTCAATATTATTATTTGCAATACAAATTTGTTTAAATTTCCCAAAATGATATGAGACAATATTTTACTGGAACTTTGGAATTGATAAATGTTCATTAGAAATAAGAGATATCAAAACATTCTATTGACTAGTACATTTGTAAAGAACCTAAGTGTTTGTAGAAGCCACTTTGCTTCTCAAAGCTCCTATGAAGAGCATACAATATAGATTTAGCCCTTGCTCTTTTATTATTGATTTTCAATATATCTCAATATGTCTTACAAACCTGATGATATTTGACTTATCTAAGGACAGAATTCTTGTCTGCTTTGAATACACATGAATGTCTCAGTACTATAAAACCTCAGAGGAGAAAAGTCACACATTAGGAGTCATTTTCAAAATCTACTGCTTCTCTCGGCTTGTGACATGCTTTTACTGCTGTGCAAAGAAAAGGTGGACATGCTAATTTTGGATCCCATAAAATCTCATGCTGGCATAACTGCTCACATAGCAACATTTAGGTGCATAACCAGAAATGGCTCATATACCACAGTTCTCCTTCTGGACTAATCCTATTCCTTTATAAACAGTATCTATCCCTAGAATGCTACTGACTCACTTAGGATGAATGCAATGCACTGTGACATGGAGAATAATAATGTTAATTTAAATGACCATATTATTTATTTCTTAATGAAAATAAGACTAGAATATTGCCTACCAAAATATAAAGCATGAATGAAAGTCTAAATGCTGCCTTTAAAAGTATGAGTTTTTGAGTCTGATGTGTACCATTAATTTCTCTCCTGTTTCATGTATTTCAATCATTTATCTTTTTTATTTTACGTATTTTATTTCATGTATCTTACCTCAGAACTTAGATGAAACCTTTATCATATCTGTATGTGTAAACACATTACACATTTTTATGTCTACTAAAACTTTTGCATTTAATACAAACCCAATGCACTAGAGATCTTCTTTTGGTTCTTTAATATTTCCCTGGCTAGCAATACAAGAGTCTACCCTTCACTTTCAGCATATGACTTGACTACTTTTTTTCCCTGCACGTATACCCAAATGAGTGGTATTTTTGCCTATGTTGGGGAAACATGAAGATCTGTTAGCCAATCAGAAAATAATCATAAGCAACTAGTATATACTAGTCAGTCATTGAGCTAGGCCCTAGGGATTTGAAGAAAAAAAAGGAAGGAAAAAAGTCCCTATCCTTGAGGGCATTGTGTGCTACTGGATAAAATAGTATGTATAGTAGTAGTAGGAGGAGGAGGAATAGTAGGAGGAGGAGGAGGAGGAAAGAAGAAGAAGAGGAGGACAAGGAGGTTGCAGAGGATGAGGAGGAGTGGTAGTAGTAGTAGTTGCTGTTTGCTTGTTTTTTGTTATTATTTAGTCATTCGGTTGTTTCCAATACTTTGTGATCCAAAGGATGATATAGCATGCCAGCCACCTTTTATCCTCCACCATTTATTAAAGTCTGTCCAAGTTCATGGTCATTATTTCCATGATACTACCTATCCCTCCAACATCTTCAATTCCCTTTTCCATTTGCTTTCAGTCTTTCCCAACATCAGGATCTTTTCCAAGGAATCCAGTCTCCTCATTTTTTGGCCAAAGTATTTAAACTTCAGTTTCAGTTCTTGACCTTCCAATTAATAGCCTGAATTAATTGCTGTAAGTATTGACTGCTTTGATCTGTTTCTTGTCCAAGGTCTTTCAAAATTCTCCAGCATCACATTACAAAAGGATCAATTCTGGGGCACTTGGCTATCATTACAATCCAACTCTCACAGCTATCTAGCTGTCCTATGTACATATATAAATATCAAAATTCAAACTAAATAGGAATATGGACAGGACCTGTAATTTCAATTTAGAAGTAACTCACACATGAGGAAAATGTTCCCCCTAATATAGGACAACAATTTCTCTGCCAGTTCAGTCTTAGGTATTTGCTTAAAGCTCTCAAACACTATATAAGTTGTCCAAGTCACACAAATAATATGTGTCAGATTCAAGATCTAAACTCAGATTTTGCTTGATTAAAGTCCAGTTTTCTCTCTATTAAACCATCTTACCTTTCTTGATGGGGAGTATTAGTACCTGGGAGGAGCAGCAAAGACTTCATATAGGAGGATCAAAAGAAAGAAGCATTGCTTCTTGGATTAGATGAAAATACAGTTTCTAGGCCATGAGTGCCTGGTGTGAGCATATACTATGATACCATCTTTATACAAAAGTAAATTTTTTTAGGGTTTTTTAGGATTTTGTATGACATAGTATATTCTTTAATTATATGTTATTTTGATAGATTCGAATGTTTGAATTAAGCTAAAATATCCCTTAAAGCAAATTATCTGTACTTTCTTCTTATTTCTCATCATTAATGATAATTATATGTTGTAGATGGACTGCTGTATTTGGAGCAAACACATGCACACACACACGTACGCGCGCGCGCGCGCACACACACACACACACACAACTGGATTAAATTCTACCTCTGACATCATGTACCACTACAAGTTACTTAACCTGAGTCTGAATTTCCTCATCTATAAAATTAGTATTTTGTAAAGTTCACATAAGACAATATTTGAAAAATAATGTATACACTTTTGTTACTATTAGGTAACACTATAGACCTAATTTTTGTAGGGGCTTATGTGTGAATTTTATTTGAGGTAAGGGTTTGCTCACTTAGTTTACTGCATTGCTCATTGTCTATGGTCTAAAGTTCTGGAAATTGTTTTGAAAGGGAATTTTGAAGGAAGGGAATATTCTGATTTAGAATTCATGAGTCTGGCCACTCTCACTCCCAGCAGTCAATAATAACCCACCACTTGGTTTCCAGTCAAAGTCACATGTCTTTAACTCACAAATGTTAGACAAAAAGCAATTTTCTGGGATGTCAAATTCTTATTTTGTAACAGGTCATTAAACAATAGATTTTGATGTCACCTCAGAACACAGTTCAGCCTCCTTATTTTAGAGATTAAGAAACTGAGAAATAAGATAAAGTGACTTTCCTAAGGTCGCACAGGTAGTGTCAGAAGAAGAATTTGAACCCAGGATTTCTAACTTTAGAGACGATCTTTTAACTGTACTACAATGTTAAACAAAAATAAAAGCCTTACCTAATTAACATTATTTTCAAATGAAAACACGTACATACAAGCAAGTTCAGAACCAAAGAATTGTAACGAATGATTACTGTGAACACAGGAGATTATAACAATTAACAAATTTATGATTCAGGTTTTGTTTACACTTGAATTATGTGTACTAATTTGTTAAATTAAGTGAGTTCTTAGGTTGATTACTATCATAATTATACAAAAATGTTGGCTAAGCTTGGATGAAATGAAAAATCTCTAAAATTGATATAATTACAAAATTCAGACATGTTATCATTCACAATCTCAAATGACTTCAATAAAGGTAGGAAATTTTAGATTTTATAGTTAATAGAATTCAAAATTAGAATGTAGAGTATGGTATTCATTTCCCAATTATTCTTCCATGAAGACATTAGTTTACACTGTTTTTAGCCATGACTCATAAAACCTATTGACCCAGATAATAAATGTAGCAAGAATTACAGAAGTAAAATCATATCCCCTGCTACCATCAAATCTATATTTGCTGTGGTTCCCAATCAAATGTTCAGTAAACTGAAGCCTAGCTCCTTTCTACACATACACAAAGAAAAGTAAATTTCACTGCCATTATGTGGCAGCTGATTTGAACCAAGTCAATAATCTGGTGAGAATAAAGTGAGAGCATGTTGATTTTCATACAGATATCAAAAATTCACAAAGCTTATGCTAGTGACAACCTTTTTTACAAATACATTATCTTAATCATATTCTCCTTTCATTTAAAATATTTGTGGTGAATGAAATTCATTTATATATGGCCACATTTTTAAAGATTTACATGTCATTTTCCAGATTTACAATTGAACTGAAATAGGGACAAAAATAATTTTAAAATATTGGTTTTTAAGGATTACATATAGTAATATTGTTCCTAGAATTAAAATTCAATAATGGAAATGTTTAATTTTATTTTTAATTATCTGTCTTACTTTTCCATGAGGCTAATTTTCATTTCCCATGTTGAATTAAACAAAAAGACAGAATGCTATACAACTTTCTATTTTTTTAACACTTCATGTATTTCCATTTGATGGAATGCAAGCTAATGATAAAATGTTCCCACTTATGTCATGATGTTCTTTAAAAGATCCTTTGACTGATGACCCTCACCAATGTAGGGCTAACCAATGAATTACAGTATTATCAGGAGCCTAAGGGAAGTACTCATTTGTCTTATGGAACAGACAATAACAGAAAATGGATTTTGATAACATGACTAATTAGTCTTAAGCTTCCTTTGGAATTCTACACATACTTGGGATCAGCCAACTGCTACTGAAGAATGACAGCCCAAGCAAAGCCCATTTCCCCCTTGGATTTGATGCTATTTTGACAGGTTACTGTCTCTTAAAATGATATTTACTTAGCATGGAAAAAAAAAACCTGAAGCAAAGCTTGAACATGCTGATTTTGGTGCTATTCCTTTTCTTTGTGTAGTAGTGTCTTTCAGAGTTGAATGAGAACATTTCTAAATTTGACCAGACATTTGGATGATTCTATGATAAAAGATCTATGGAATGCCTGAGATTTTTTTTTTTTTTGGTATTTAGCATTTTATTTTTCCCCAATTACATGCAAAACAATCTTAACATTAGTTTTTAAAACTTCGAGTTCCAAGTTCCCTCCCTCCCTCACTCCCCATATCCTTCATTAAAAAGGCAAGCGATTCAGTATAGGTTATACATGTGTAGTCATGCCAAATATATTTCCATATTAGTTGTGTTGGGAAAGAAAACACAGACAAAAGATACTCAAGAAAAATGAAAGAAGTGAAAAAAGTATGCTTCAATCTGTATTCGGACACCACCAGTTCTTTCTCTGGGGATGGATAGCATTTTTCATCATAAGTGCTTCGGGGTTGTCTTGGATCATTGCATTTCTGAGAATAGCTAAGTCATTCGCAATTGTTCATCTTACAATATTGTTGCTTTGTACACAGTACATGTCACTTTTCATCAGCTTCTATAAGCCTATAGGTTTTTATCTGAGAGCATGCTGCTCATCATTTCATATAGCACAATAATATTGAATCACAATTATATAACACCATTTGTTCAGCCATTGCCCATTTGATGGGCATCCCCTATATTTGCAATTTTTGCCATTACAAAACAGCTACTATAAATATTTTTGTACATCTAGGTCCTTTTCCTTTTAGTTTTTTTAAATCTCTTTTGGGATACAGATCTAGTAGTGGTATTGCTAGTTCAAAGGGTATGCTAGTTTTGTAGCCCTTTGTGCACAGTTCCAAATTGGTCTACAGAATGGTTGAATCAGTTCACAACTCCTTCAATGGGGCTCTCATGTCTCATTTTTCCCATATCCCATTCATCATTTGTCATTTACCTTTTTGTCATGTCAGTCAATCTAATAGGTACAAAATAGGACTTCAGAATTATTTTAATTTGCATTTCTGCAATCAATAGTGATTTAAAACATTTTTAACATGGCTATAGTTCTAATTACTTTATCTGAAAACTGTTCATAAATTTTAATCATATGCCAATTGGGGAATGGCTCATTTTTAAAATTTGACTCAGTTTTCTATATGTTTGAGAAATGAGGCCTTTATCAGTGAAACTTGCTTTATTTTTTTTTCAAATTGTGATTGCCAACTGTATTTCCCTCCATTCTATTTCACATTCTGTATATTCTATTCTCTGTCTTCTCAGCCTGTCCCTCCTCAAAAATTCTTTGCCACTGACAAGCCCCCAATCTGCCTTCCCTTCTATCACCTTCCCTTCTCTTATCCCCTTCCCCTTTTACTTTCCTGTTGGTTAAGATAGATTTTTATACCCAAATGAGTGTGTGCATTATTCCATCTTTGAACAAATTCTGTTGAGAATAAAGTTCACTCACTCCCTCTCACCTACTCCTTCTTACTCTCCATTGTAAAAGCTTTTTCTTGCCTCTTTTCTGTGAGGTAATTTTCCCCATTCTACCTTTCCCTTTTTCCCAGTGCATTCCTATCTCACCCTCTAATTTTATCTTTATAGATATCATCCCTTCCTATTCTACTCATATCTCTGCCCTCTGTCTGTATATACTCCTAATCGCCCTAACAATGAGAAACTACTTATGAATTACATCTATCATCTTCCCATGAATAAATGTTAAACATTTTAACCTTATTATGTTACTTATGATTTCACTTTCGGCTTCTCTTGAGTCTTGTATATCAAAGTCAAATTTTCTACTCAGCTCTGGTTTTTTCATCAATAATACTAGAAAGTCCTCTATTTCATTGAATGTCCACTTTCCCCTGAAGGATTATACTCAGTTTTGCTGGTAAATAACTCTTAGTTGTAATCTTAGACCCTTTGCCCTCTGGAATATGATATTTTAAGCCCTCAGATGCTTTAATGTAGAAAGTGATAAATCTTGTGTTACCTTGACTGCGGCTCCACAATACTTGAAATGTTTGTTTCTGGATGCTTGCAAAATTTCCTCCTTGACCTGGGATCTTTGTAATTTGGTTCTAGTATTCCTGGGAGTTTTAATTTTGGGATCTTTTTCAGGAGGGGATCAGCTGATTCTTTTGATTTCTATCTCACCATCTGGTTCTAGAGTATTAGGGCAGTTTTCCTCAATAATTTCTTGAAAGATGATGCCTAGGCTCTATTTTTGATCATGGCTTTTAAGGTAGTCCAATAACTTTGAAATTATCTCTCCTGGATCTATTTTCCAGGTCAGTGGTTTTTCCAATGACATATTCCACATTGTCATCTATGTTTTTATTCTTGTCGTTTTGTTTTATTTCTTCTTGACTTCTCATAAAATCTTTACCTTCCATTTTCTCCATTCTAATTTTTAAAGAATTGTTTTCTTTAGTAAGATTTTGTACCTCCTTTTCCATTGGGTCAATTCTACTTTGTAAGGAGTATTTTTCTTCAGTGAATATTTGTGCCTCCTTAATCATTAGGCCAAATGTGCTATTCAATGAGTTTTTTCCTCATTTGTTTTATATTCCCCTTTTGCCATTTGGCCTAGTCTGTATTTAAGGCGCTAATTTCTTCAGAATTTTTTGCGTCTCCTTTACCGAGCTGTTGACACTTTTTTCATGATTTTCTTACCTCACCCTCATTTCTCTTCCTAATTTTTCCTCTATCTCTTTTGCTTGATTTTCAAAATCCTTTTTCAGTCCTTCCATTGCCTAAGACCAATTCATATTTTTTCTCGGAGGCTTCCGATAAGGAACTTTGATTATGTTATCTCCTTCTGAGTGTATGTTTTGATCTTCCTTATCACCATAGTAAATTTCTGTGGACAGAATTTTTTCTCATTGTTTGCTCATATTTCCAGTCTATTTCTTGACTTCTAACTCCTTGTTAAAGTGAGGTTCTGCTTCTTGGGTTTTTTTTTTTTTTTGCAGCTGTTTTCAGAGATACTTCTAGGACCTGTAAATTTTCAGTTCTTTCAAGGTGGTATGATCTAAGGAGAGGCATTTACTACTCTCCTGGCCTGTGCTCTGGTCTGTGAGTGACCATAAGCACTCTTTTATGCCCTGGAATTGTGAGGCACGTTCCTGCTCCACTGTGGCTGCAAGCTCTGATGTGCAAATGCTCCTCCTTGCTCTTGGACTGCCACCCAGGACTTGGACCAGATTCAAGTATGGGCAAAGCAACAGAGTCTTGCCCTCAGTGTCAGAAAAGAAACCCCTATAATCTCCTTCTAATCACTTTTTCCACCCTCTTCTGTCTGTGTGCTAAAAGCTCTGGAAGAAATTGCTGTAGTTGCATATTCAGTGGCACCCAAGGCCTGCTCCAGATTTGCTAACACCCAGTCAGGGCTGGCACAACCTGTGCTGGACTGTGCTCCACTCTTCCCCAGGTGCACCAAACCTTTCCTGCTAACCTAATAATGTAAGTAGTCTTTGGCAAGAAAATCATTTCACTCTGTGGTTTTCTGGGTTCTACTACTCCAGGAATTATTTTATGTTATTATTTAAAGGTGTTCAAAGGGGTTTTGAGGAGAGAGCAGGTCTGACTCCTAATGCATGGGATTTTTTAAGTAAAATTGTATTTATTTTCTGCCATCCTCTGATAAATCAATGACAGTTTGAGTAAAGAATATCTTTATTTTCTTCAGGACCTCTTTATTTAACATTTGGATGGATGAAATTACTTTCAAACTAGTCATTCTACCTTCTGTTTCTCTACCCACTAACCCATTTTCCACACTGTTGCATGACTAATGCTCAAAAAACACTGCTTTTCAACATGCCTTCCTCCTACTTAAGGATTTACAGTGTTCTCTGTGCCCTATCAAATCAAGATTAAACTTCTAAGTCTGACTTTGATTCCTTTCATAGTCTGCCTCATTTTAAATACATGGACTTCCCCCTTACCACTCCCCAGTACAAATCCTCTATTCCCATTAAGCTCATTTGTGATGTCTTTCTCCCATGTGGTGTATTGCTATCTACATTATACATATCTTCTCCAGCAAAGCAAATCTATCGTCTAAGTAGATATATTTCCAAGCAAATATTTCAAAGATGTAAGTATATTTTCCCTTATCTAAATAAAGTCCTAATGGCTTCTACCCTATCTGAATTCTATAAGAATAAGAATCTATAAGAATATTTTGCAGTATATGAGGTAATTTGTTATTATATGCTGACTAAAATATAGTTTTCAAATTGTCACATGAATAAGGAATATATAACAGATCACTTAATTTGGACTTAGACTGGAGACAAATTCTATGCCATGCTAGTCATATTCTCTTCCTCCTCTTTCTCTTTCACATCCTCTTAGACCTCCTCATCCTCCTCATCAATGTGTGACTTTAGGCAATTCAAATAGCTTCTCTGAGTCTAAGGATGCTCATCTTCCAAACAGTGCTAATTTTATTAATGTTACCTACTTGCTAGGTGGCACAGTGGAGTCAGGAAGACATGAGTTAAAGATTGGCCTCAGATGCTTTCCCTGTGTGACCATGGGCAAGTCACTTAACTTGGTTTGCCTCAGTTTCCTCTTCTGTAAAATGAAATGGAGGAGGAAGTTGCAAACCACTCCAGTATCTTTACCAAGAAAACCCCAACTGGGGTCGTGAAGAGTCAGATATGACTGAAATGACTGAACAACAATAAAGATACTTGCAGAATTGTGAAGATCCCAGACAGAATGTATTTAATGCACTTTGTGAACTTGAAAGTGTTATTAGCATGAACTATTATTATTTTCATATGTCAAGTCTTGGACACATGTTAGACCTTTACCAAATATAACTTGATTTTTTGTTTGATATTTCTTGCTCTGATTTTAGCATTTGTAACAAATTATATACATATGTAATACATATATATAGTATTATATGAAGCAAAAGCAAGGAGTATTTGTCATATATATATATATATTCATATATATATACATACATATATATGTATCTATTTACATCAGTGGAGCGAATGACCATTGTGATGAAATCACAGATATTTCAATGATGTAAAACAACAGCAGTAGCAGAACAAGAACAAGAAAAGGTGTAAGAGGAACAGGAAGAGGAAGAGAAAACCAATTTTCAAGAGAGAGATACCTAGACATATAGATATGTGTGTATAATTATAGTTTACAAAAGAAATGATATCTCATTTTAGGAAGTTACAAGGACCTTTGGAAAGAAGCGAAAAAAGTTGGAATTTGATTTACCAGGTCTTAAAAAGTCATTCTAGTTTCTGGAATAGCAAAATGATGTGAAGAATACAGTTTTTAAGAAAGATTATTATAGCATCTGCATAGAATGAATTGAAAGAAATAATGACTGGGGGCAAGGAAATCATGAAGTATGATAGTATAAGTACTTTGATTCATATTTTCTCTTAGGAAAGGGAATGACAGGATATATTTCGGTCCTCTGAGGATTCTTAAGAGATAGAGGGAAAATTAAAATATGTGTAGCATTGTGGATTGTCTACACCTCTGATGGATTGTTTTTTATCCCTATTACAGCAAATTTATTATCTAAGATTATTCCTGCTCAAACAACTAGGTGACATGCTGGATAGAGTGCTGAAGTTGGAGCCAGGAGAACATCAGTCCAAATCTTGTTTCATATACTCAGTAATGGTCATGACCATACTCACTCTCAACTAGTTTTCCTATTTATAAAATAATAATATCATCTACCTCACAAGAAGATTTTAAGAATCAAATGAGGTAACATATCTAGAGCACTTTGCAAACTTAAAAACATTATTATAAATATTTATTGATTTAAATTTTGTGCATGTGAATGTTTTCCAACTACCTCTCACCACAGGTTTAGGGCATTCTTACATTTATAATATTTTTTTTTTCAGATAATGTCTAAAAAATTTTACAAAATGTAAAATGGAAAGTCAAATAGGATAAAAATGTAAGTTTAGCAGAATTAAAGAAGATTAAGTATATGATGCAATGATTTTTATGGCTATTTTGTTTTAACAACTAATGATTAAGAATGTCTAGCTAAATAGATTAGCTAAACTTTCAAGTAAATTTTCTGGAAAGAGATGAAAAGACGACAGGATCAGAGAGTGTCTGTAATGGCAAGAAAGTGGGACTTTTTGTTTTGCTCTTTATTCTTTTGGAGTTCTAGTTCTTCTCAGCACCAAGGTAATCAAGTGCCTTGAATTCAGACTTGCCTTTGTTTGAATCAAGAGTCTTTGATTGAATCAAGAGTCTTTAATGACCTGCTTAAGTCACAAGAAAGAAAACTTAAGTCATATGAGTTTGAGTCACATGGTTGTGAACCCTCTATGGGCTGACCCTGAAGAAATGTATATATACTCTGAGGTTAGCATTTTACTTTGGGGTCTCACTCGAAGAGTGTCGTGTGATTTGACCAGACGAGACTCTGGGTAGCCATTGGGGAGCCACCCAACTGTGAAAACCCAAATGTTGGTGCTTCTCTCTTTGATAACTATGTATGTATGTATTGCTATGGAAAGACAGACACAAGCACTGTCTGCTGATTTAAGTTATTTGCACTGTTTATATAATTTCTGCTTGTAATTTGTTTGTATTTTCTCTGAAGTTCAGTGTACTGACTTTTCCCCCCACAGTAAGTGAATGATACATGTATGTTTAATAAAAGTGAGATGGTAAATCCCCTAAAGTTACTTTTCTTAGAAAAGTAGATCAAAGAACCTGTTCTAGGACCTGTGTGCTAGTGTTGTTAGGCTTACACCACCACAGCAGCTGCTAGTAGAATTGTTGTTAAAGCATCTCAGTTCTCACACCAATGTCCTTAGACTAGTCTTCTAATCTTTCCAAAATACAGTTGTCTCATTTGTGAAATTAAGTACTTGAACAAATTTCTTTTTTTCACAATTTAGATTTTTAATATATTTATATTTCACACAATTTTCTTTTTTTATGTTTCTTTATTTAATATTTTTAGTTTTCAGCATTGATTTTCACAAGAGTTTGAATTAAGCATTTTCTCCCCATTTCTACACTCCCCCCCACTCCAAGATGGCATATATTCTGGTTACCCCATTCCCCAGTCAGCCCTCCCTTCTGTCACCCCACTCCTCCCCATCCCCTTTTCCCTTACTTTCTTGTAGGGAAAGATAGATTTCTATGCCTCATTGACCGCATATCTTATTTCCCAGTTACATGCAAAAACTTTTTTTGAGAATCTGCTTTTAAAACTTTCAGTTCCAAATTTTCTCCCCTCTTCCCTCCCCACCCACCTTCCCTAAGAAGGTAAGCAATTCAACATGGGCCACATGTGTATCATTATGTATAACCCTTCCACAATACTCATGTTGTGAAAGACTAACTATATTTTGTTTCTTCCTAACCTATCCCCCTTTATTCAATTTTCTCCCTTGACCCTGTCCCTTTTCAAAAGTGTTTGTTTTTGGTTACCTCCTCTCCCAACTGCCCTCCATTCAGTCATCCCACCTTTTTTATCCCCTACCTCCTTCATCCCTCCTATATATTAAGTATATGATATAATTCAAACCTCCTTCCTCCTTCTTTCCTGGGGGTAAGATACCCAATTGGGTGTGTATGTTATTCCCTCCTCATGTTAAATCTGATGGGAGCAAGATACACTCATTCCCCCTCACCTGCCCCCTCTTCCCTACCTACAGAACTGCTTTTTCTTGCCACTTTTATGCAAGATAATTTATACGAATCCTTTTTGAGCTCTTCCATGGCCTGAGACCAGTTCATGTTTTAATTGGAGGCTTTTGATGTAGGCTATTTGACTTTGTTGACTTCTTCTGGCTGAATGTTTTGGTCTTCTTTGTCACCAAAGAAACATTCCAAAGTCTGAGTCTGAATCTGAGTCCATTTTCACTGCCTGGCCTAATTCCCAGCCAACTACTTGACCCTTGAGTTTTTTGTCGGGGTATGACTGCTTGTAGAGTAGAGAATACTTTGTCCTAAGGTTGAGTGCCTGTGCTGTTGTTTTCAGAGGTATTTCTATACAGCAAGCTCTGCCACACCAGCACAACTCCTCCCCCAAGAACCTCCAACCCAAACTGGACTCAGATATAAGCTGGTTCTGCACTCCCACTCAGATGTGCCACTTAATTCCTCCCACCAGGTGGGCCTGGGGCCAGAAGCAACTGCAGCTGTAGTTCTGTAGCTGCACCACCTCTGCTGTCCCCGGGGTGGTGGCTGAACCTTGAACTCCTTTCACTCTGTCCCAGCAGCTTTTCTCACTAAACTTCTCTATTGTCTTTGGTTTTTGTGAGTTGAGAAGTCTGGTAACTGCCACAGCTCACTGATTCAGGGATCTAGGGCCTGTTCTGCCTGGCTCCCCATCTGGTTGGTCCAGGCATGGCTCACGCTGGGCTCTGCTCCCCTCCGCTACCAGCTCCATGTGATAGGCCTTACCACACAACTATTCAGGCTGTCCTGGGCTAGAGCCCTGCTTCCCTCTGCTATTTTGTAGGTTCTGAAGCTCTAGAATTTGTTCAAAGCCAGTATATAGGTGTTTGGAGAAACCTGGGAGGGAGCTCATACAGATCTCTGTTTTCCAGCCACCATCTTGGCTTTGCCCCTCACTTGAACAAATTTCAAAGGCAGCTCCCAAGCCTAAAATTGTGAGTCTCTTTGACCTTCTCTTGACAAATTCCTTCCTAATTCTCCATCCCTCTATTTTTGCATTTCTATGGCTACTAGAAATAGCAAGCTTTTAAGAATTGTGTATCACAGTTCTTCATCAGGTGACTGCTAAGTAAAATTTAGTTAGGTTCCCTCATAAGAAAAAGTTGATAAAATTATTTCTACATTAAATGACTAATCCCTTTCCAGGTGACAACACTGAAATGTGGAAGATTTTAATTTTGATGAAGTTAGTTGGTTTATAATAAAAAGTTTAATCTTTAAGGAGATAATTTATTCTCCAATCTATTTCACTTTTCAAGCTGTTTAGTGTTTAAAAAAATAAGTATTTCTACATAGCTATAGACATAGAAATTGTCAAAATAATTGACAATTGCTACAATTTATATAGCTTTTTTAGCATATTACATATTATTTCATTTGATCAGATCTATTACTATAGTTTATTGCATGTCCAAACCATGGGGTACATCGCTACTACTCTAAGGCCAACATTACATAGTGCATCCTGGGAAATCACCAATTGTCTTGACTTATATCTTGCCACTGGGCTTCAGTGACTCTGGAAGAAAGAGGGAAACTGATACCTTTGTGCAACATTTCTCCCTGAATTCCAGTTTGTGTTCAAATCAGGATATAGCCCTCATGACAAACAAGCAAGCAAGCAAAGAAAAGGGTTTCCCAAATTTGGCTGAATTATATTTTTCCCTGCAAAATAGAATGTTAAGAACAAATTCAAACTATCTAATTCTCAAATACATGGAACTATAACTATTTATTTTTTTAGTTATTAATTAATTTTTAGTTTTCAACATTCATTTCTATAAGATTTTGAGTTCCAAATTTTCTCCCCAGCTTTCCCATCCCCCTACCCCACGATGGCATGTATTCTGATTAGCCCTTCCCCAGTCTGTCCTCCCTTCTATCACCCCCTCATCCCTTTCCCCCTTACTTTCTTCTAGAGCAAGATAGATTTCTATACCCCATTGCCTGTATATCTTATTTCCAAGTTGCATGTAAAAACAATTTTTAGCATTTGTTCTTAAAACTTTGAGTTCCAGATTCTCTCCCTTCTTCCCTCCCCACCGACCCTCATTGAGAACGTAAGCAATTCAATGAAGTTTATACGTGTATCATTATGTAAAACACTTCCTAATAGTAATGCTGTGACTGATGAACTATAATTCCCTCCATCCTATACACCCCCAATTTATTCTATTTTGTCCTTTGACACTATCTTTTTTCAAAAGTTTGCTTCTGACTACCCCCTCCTCCAATCTGTCCTCCTTTCTATCATATACCCTTATCCTTTCACCTTATTTTGCTGCATGGTAAGATACCCGGTTGAGTGTGTATTTTACTTTTTCCTTAAGCCAAATCCAATGAGAGTAAGGTTCATTCATTCCCTTTCACCTCCCCCATCTCCTTCTTGCCTCTTTTATGTCAGATAATTTACTCCATTCTATCTCATATGAATTTTAGGTAGTCCAATAATTTTTAAAATTGTTTCTATTGGATCTATTTTTCAGGCCAGTGGTTTTTCCAATGAGCTTTTCATATTGTCTTCTATTTTTTTTCATTTTTTGGTTCTGTTATATAATTTCTTGAGTTGCTTACAAAGTCATTAGCTTCCACTTGCTCCATTCTATTTTTTTTAATTTGTAATCCTATTTATTTTTTTTCTTTTTTATTTAGTATATTTAGTTTTCAGCATTGATTTTCACATGAGTTAGAATTACAAATTTTCTCCCCATTTCTACCCTCTCCCCCATTCCAAATGGTGTAAAGTCTGGTTGCCCTGTTCCCCAGTCAGCCCTTCCTTCTATCACCCCACTCCCCTCCCATCCTCTTTTCCCTTCCTTTCTTGTAGGGTAAGATAAATTTCTACACCCCATTGCCGTGTATCTTATTTTCTAGTTGCATGCAAAAACTTTTGTTTTGAACATCTTTTTTTAAAACTTTGACTTCCAAATTCTCTCCCCTCTTCCCTTCCCACCCACTCTCCCTAAGAAGTCAAGCAATTCAACATGGGACACATGTGTATCGTTATGTATAACCCTTCCACAATACTCATGTTGTGAAAGACTAGCTATATTTTGATTCTTCCTAATCTGCCCCCCTTTACTGAATTTTCTCAATTGACTCTGTCCCTTTTTGAAAGTGTTTGTTTTTGATTACCGCCTCCCCCATCTGCCCTCCCTTCTATCATCCTCCCTTTTTTATCGTCTTCCTCCTTCTTTGCTGTGGGTTAAGATACCCAATTGAGTATTCCCTCCTCAGGTCAAATCCGATGAGAGCAAGATTTACTCATTCCCCCTCACCTGCCTTCTCTTCTCTTCCTACAGATCTGCTTTTTCTTGGCACTTTTATGAGAGATAATTTACCCCGGGGGTGGAGCCAGGATGGCAGCTGGAAAGCAGTAACTGGTGGGAGCTCCCCACCAAGTCCCTCCAAAAACCTATAAAAAATGACTCTGAACCAATTCTAGCGCTACAGAACCCACAAAGTGGCAGAGAGAAGCAGGGCTCCAGCCC
>CM053626.1:80851802-80874625 GCA_028646595.1 Phalanger gymnotis
CTGCCTGGCCATGTTCCCAGCCAACTCACTTGACCCTTGAATTTTTCGGCAGAGTATGACTGCTTGTAGAGTAAAGAATTCTATGTTCCATGCTTGGGGGGATGCATCAGCTCTGCCACACCAGCACTCCTCCTTCCCTAAGAACCCCCAACCTGGACTGGACTTAGATCTTCAGCAGGCTCTTCACTCCTGCTCTGATCTGCTACTCAATTCCTCCCACCACGTGGGCCTGGGATTGGAAGCAACTGCAGCTGCACTTCTGAAGCTGCTCCACCTCTGCTGCCCCCAGGGCAGTGGCTGAACCACAAGCTTCCTGTCCCCAGCAGCTTTTCCCAATAACCTTCTCTGTTGTCTTTGGTGTTTGTGGTTTGAGAAGTGTGGTAATTGCCACAGCTCACCGATTCAGGGCTCTAGGGCATGCTCTGCCTGGCTCCTGGTCTGGTTGGTCTGTGCCACCCATGCTGGGCTCTGCTCCACTCCCCTCTGCTCCTAGCTCTGTGTGGGATAGACCTTACCAAGAGACCATCCAGGCTGTCCTGAGCTAGTGCCCTGCTTCCCTCTGCTCTTTTGTGGGTTCTGCAGTTCTTCTCTGTTGTCTTTGGTCTTTGTGGGTTAAGAAGTCTGGCAACTGCCACAGCTCACTGATTCAGGTGGCTAGGGCATGCTCTGCCAAGCTCCTGGTCTGGTTGGTCCACACTGCCCACAATGGGATCTGCTCCACTCTGCTCAGCTCCCAGCTCCATGCAGAATAGACCTTACCCTGAGACCATCCAGGCTGTCCTAGACTGGAGCCCTACTTCTCTCTGCTATTTTGTGGGTTCTGCAGTTCTAGAAGTGGTTCAGAGCCATTTTTATAGGTTTTTGGAGGGACTTGGTGGGGAACCCTGCTTTCCAGAAGCCATCTTGGCTCCAACCCCCCACCCCCACCCTGCTCCATTCTAATTTTTAAGGAATGATTTTTTCAGTGAGCTTTTAGACCTCCTTTTTCATTTGGCCAGTTCTCCTTTTAAGGTATTCTTCTCCTCATTGGTTTTTTGGACCTCTTTTACCATTCAAATTAGACTATTTTTAAGGTATCATTTTCTTCACTATTTTTTGGGTTTCCTTCAGCAAGCTGTTAACTCATTTTTCATGATTTTCTTGTATCCCTCTCATTTCTCTTCTCAATTTTTCCTCTACTTCTTTTATTTGATTTTCAAAATCCTTTTTGAGATCTTCCGTGGCCTTTGGCCAATTCATATTTTTTTTGGAGGCTTTTGATATAGGATATTTGACTTTGTTGTCTTCTTCTGGTTGTATGTTTTGATCTTCTTTGTCACCAAAGTAAGATTCTATAGTCTGAGTTTTTCTGCTGTTTGCTCATTTTTCCAGCCAATTACATGACTTTTGAGCTCTTTGTCAAGGTAAGACTCTGCTTCCAGAGTGGTATGTGTTCTGTCCCAAGCTTCAAGGGTTTTGTGCAGCTGTTTTCAGAGTTAATTCTAGGCCTCTGTAAATTTTCAGTTCTTCTAAGGTGATATGATCCATAGAGAGGCATTTACTCCTCTCCTGGCCTGTGCTCTAATATGTAAGTAACCTGCAGCACTCTTTTCTGCCTTAGAACTGTGAGGAGGATTCCCTCTCCACAGCCACCTCAACCTCACACCAGTGCTCCTCATCACTCCAGGACCACCACCCAGATCCAAGCAGGGCAAAGCAAGAGAATCCTGCCTCAGTGCCAGCAAAGAGATCCCTGCACTCCCACTCTGATCAGCTGCTTGATCCACCCACAATCTGTGGCCTAGATCTCATGAATCAGCTGCTGCTGCTGCTGATACTGCCTCAGCCACCTCCACTGCCTTGGGGCTGTGGCCAGACCATGCTTTTCTCTCACAACATCTGACAGAGTTTTTTTTTCCCTATCACCTTCTATGTTGTACTTGGCATTTGTGAGTTGCGAAGTCTGGAAAGTGCCACCACTGCCAGTTATTCAGTCCCCTGACACCTGCTCCAGCCCCATCTGTGCTGCTATAGCCCATGCTGGGCTGCACTCCACTCCCAGCTTGGTGTGAGAGACCCTTCCTGTCGATCTTCCAGGTTGTCTTGGGCTGGAGATTTGGTTTCCTCTGTCATTTTGAGTTCTGTAGCTCTGGAATTTGTTTATAGTCATCTTTTACAGGTATTTGGAGGGGTTTGGGGGAGAGCTCAAGCAAGTCTCTGCTTTTACTCCACAATCTTGTCCCCACCCCTGTTCTAATAATTATTTACAAAGTCACTGAATTGAATAGTGTATGATGGCCACTGAAAACAATCAGCATAATTTTACTTATGTAAAACTAATCTTTTCTTTTGTATCTGGAGATTATACTCTACTCATAAAGAAAAGCTTCCTAAACAAACAATGAACGAAATCCCAGGAAAGAAAGTGTTAGTCAATTGGACAAAAAAGGCTTCATTAAATGATTCAAAGAAACCTAGTTAGAGATAGAGTGGTGCCATTAAAAGGATGTTAGTTACTTCAGACTCTGTGAAAGTTAGTGACTTCCAAACTCTGGTGAAGTAACAATAGCAGTTTCTTTTGAAAGGAATTTGTACTCTGGAAGTACTAAAATGTTGTATAACCTTGCCAAGGTTCATGCTAAATGTTGTTTGATGATGCATCTAGCCTCAAAATGACATTCATTTAATTTGTGTAAAGAATGATTATAAATGCATAAAGATTTAGCACTTATATTTGTCATAAAATCATGACAATAACCTTGAGTGCTCCTTAAACATTGCACATTCCTTTAATCCTGACTCATATATGAAAAGCCATGCTTCTCTATTTATTTTACCCACATTTTAAACTTTCAATTTAGTTTTGCAGACAGAGAACACAGATCATTGTAGATTAGGCTGATTGCATCTAGCTAAGTGGTAAGGAGAAAAAATCCATCCAAAACAGTACAATAAAATCATTGTAAATTATTCATTTTGTCTTAGCTTAATTTAGTTCATATTTCTCCTGTTTTAAAAAGAAAAAACACATGATTTTGGACTACATGTAAAACACTTTTTAATACTTAGAATGCTATTAATTTGTCACCATCCCCCTATAAGCCATTCTTTTTAAGAGTAAGAGAGAAGAAAGAAAAAATTGAGAATCAGCATAAATAAATAATGAAAAGTTCACAGGGAAAGAACTGGCAGATAGGAGACTTGAATGTTAGTTATTCATTTTTCACAAATTACCTATATGACCTTGGGCAAGTCACTGGCACTTTTGGAGCCTTAGTTCCCTGGTCTAATATGAAGGTGTTGGAATAACTCCACAGTTCTTTACAATTCTAGAAATCTATGATTCTAGCAAAATGGTGCATTTTGTTTTTACAATTTCCAACTATTTGCCCGTCGTGAAAGTATTTGACATGTCCTCTGAGAATCCTATTTAAAAAAAAGATCAATATTATTTAAATTATGCATGCATAATGTATTACAACATTTATTTGGCTAGTTAAGAAAAAAATGTATTTGACATATTAAAATTAGAAGTCTTTAAAGGAAACACTATAAAATAATCAGAATCACACTTTAAAAAATTAAGTTATACAGATATACTACGCTCATTATGGAAATGAGTAGAAGTATTCCTGATTTCAAAGAAAATCCAAGAGCTGTCTGATTAATAATGAATACAAAAAAAAGTTTTTAAGTGTTAAATTACTTAGAGGTATCACTAATTTTATGGAAAAATAAGTGAGCAAAAATAGTTCATTGGCATAAAAAAAATGTATTTTAGACATATGACCTCATCTATTACTTTTTTTTTAAAGTAAGGAAGACTGGCACATTTTTTCTTTAAATTAAGTGACTATTCAGTAAAACAGAATTAATGATGTGGGTTACACAATCCCTCTGTGGACTGTATTTATCTTTAGAAAAAAAGAAAAACGATGAGGCATGTAACTGTTGCTAATGTGATGCGTAGCATGTCCCTGTATTTTTTTGTTATCAATTCTATGTCAAGCTAAGTTACCAGACAATAATAAAGATAAATAAGCATCTGCCATAGCTTCATAGACACAATTCCAAATGACAGAGTGATACTAGGAGTTGTCATACTGTCTATTCCTTAGCAATGAAAAGAATTCAAGGGCAGTTACATTTTTCTGCAAGCTCTTCATCATCTCAAATAGCTCAAAGCCATGAGGATGGTTTTTAATTGTTTATGTGATGTATCACTTGATTTTCTCTTTCATGCAGCACCAAGGAAGACTAGAGTAAATTAATAATAAGCTCAGGCACAGCTGCAAAAAACCTGCTAGGCATAAGATTGATTTCTATCTGAGGTGATGAAGTCTGGACTCCAGATAAATAAATAAGGACCATACAGTTTCTTTCATATCTAAAATCAGAATCTGAGGTTAGATTTGCCAAATTTCTGTTGACATGACAATCCTTGATATGTGGTGATTGGGAAAGGAATGCAATTGAATGCAATTGAGTGGGTTAATGTGGATAGGAAAAGAGCAGATGGAAATTGAATGACTTTCCAAACTGTTCTTTAGTTTTGTCACACATTTATACGGAGCAGCAGCTCCTGAGTTTCTACACAAAAGCAATAATGAGGAGTAATGCAGTCAGAAATAGCTTGCCTCCAGCTAGAATAATGGCAAGGTCAGATTACATCAATTAAACCAGAAAGCCTCCAAGATAAAGATCACCCACACACTATCAGATTTTTTTCCCTTGGCAAATAATTGTCTAGTCTTACAAGTAAAATAGTTCCACTGTAACTTCACAAGGATAACAAAGCAATATTAAGCAGAAATGTACAAATAAACAGAGGCAGTAGATCTAACTTTATCTGAGGGGGATAGTTTTATATTTTTAAAAGTTGTGATGTTTCAAAGCCCCCAATAATCATCAACAAAACGTGTATTACCATGAAAAGTATGTTGGAATAGGCTAAGATTTTTGAATCATCACAAACATGGGGGAATTAGCTCACTCTGCATCACAGATACCCATTAGAAGGACAAGAGGCTGAACCATGAGTATAGAGCACCTAGGTGGCACAGCCAGGTGGATAGTGTTCTGGATCTGTAGTAAGGAAGATTCATCTTCCTGACTCCAAATCTGGCCTCAGACACTTACTATCTGTTTTACCCTGGGCAAATCACTTAACCCTGTTTCCCTCTGTTCCTCATCTTTAAAATGAGCTAGAGAAGGAAATGGCAAACTACTTCAGTATCTTTGTCAAGAAAACTCCAAATGGGATCATGAAGAACCAGACACAAATGAAACGACTGAGCAACAACAACAACAATCCCTTCCCAGATTGTGTGTGTGTACTTTTAGAATGAAAAGCTATTCTCGTGTAAGACAATGTGTTGTTAGTTAACTATGTTAGTTAGTTTATTGGCTATTGGAAAATGAGAGACTGTAATATATAGCACATAATGGGATGGAGGAAAGAATTTTTAAAGATTAAAGAAAATTGTTGAAAAATGAAATGAACTCATATTCTGTAAGTTTTCCTCATCATCAAAAATTTAGTTAAGCCACAGTTACATGTCAAACATCTTTTTATTTTTCAATGGAGTCATATGTCCCACCCATAAGACATTAATTCTCAGAAGATAGTACACCAAAAGTGGTAGTATCAACAAAAGCAATATTCATGAGTGCCAGGAAATTAATGTCTACCCATATTTTTGTCTGATATAGATAAATTACAGTCCCAGCAACAGTAAGACTGAAAGTATCATTTTAACCAGGCTATAACCCTCTTATCCTTGTTTTTGGGATAAACCTATTGCATGCATATCTCATTTATTTGCATTATACATATTTGGACTTCACGATCATGCAAGGCTACATGGTTTTCAATAGTGAAAAGAGAATTAGAAATTGACTCCAGAAACTTCTGTTAAAACCTTGACACTGAAACATATTAATTAGATCTTAGAGAAGTCAATTAAATTTTGTAAGCTTGTTATCTCAATTTAAGATAAAATTATTTATTCTACTTAATCTTGTGGAGTTGATGTAAGGAATATTCTATGAGACTTTCTTTAAGAAGCTCTGCAAAAGTGAACTATTATAATTTGAAAATGTTCTTTTCATTGTCCTGATAGATAGATAGATAGATAGATAGATAGATAGATATAGATATATAGATATAGATATAGATTACTACTTAGTACTATGGTACTATGGGGATGAGGTATCTTTAGTGTTAACAAGATATTATAGATAATTTGTGCATTTAAAAATACTTTTTATTAGCTTTGTTGTTTCATTAGTATTGAAAACCTCTAGTGAGGAAAGAGTATAAACTTTTTCAAGAAAATTATAAGACTTGAGGGCAGTTTTCCCATTTCTGTTCATGCCCTATCCATTCTCCAAGTCATGCTGTTTCAAAACCTAGAATTTGTTTTCATTTTTTTCTTATTCCCTGTACTTATTGCCATAGAATCTTGTCAATTTTTCCCAAAATTTTCTTTAAGATTGTATGATTCTTCTGCATTCCTTCTGCCCATTCTACCCTAGTCCTGGTTTCTGTCATCTCATTGTATGATTATTACAATTGCTTGCTACCTGCTTTTCATGCTTCCAAAGTCTTTCCCCTCCCTGCACACATTTCCAAATGAATTCTACTACCATCTTATCGTGCTCCTCACTCTCACGAAACTATACTCTGCTGCTCGTAAAAAATATATATAATTTTGAATAAGGTATATAAAATGCTCTTTGTGTTATTATCTGCTTCCACTTTACCTACTTAATGTAATTTTTTAAACCGTTGTAATATGTAAACTCTCCACTTGCCTATTTATTGTCACTTACACATACATTTCTTTCTTTTAAAAAACTTGCCCATTTGTAAAATGGTATCCCTTATCTAACCCTCCAGGAATCTCAGTCCTTAAATATTCATTTCAAGTTGCACCTTTTCCATGAAGATTTCCTCCAAAATTCCAGATTATACTGCTTCTCTTTCATACTATTACATTCAATTATATTCGACAACATTTTATAAAATGCTGTTTTGTGTCAGGCACTCTAAAAGGTTCTGCTGATATAAAGACAACACCAATTCTTCAAGCTTTCAAGTAGCTTTCAGGTAATTGAGAGTGATGGGTTGGGCACGACATATATACAGATAACCACATAAAAAGGTTTGTAATTGCAAGATATTTGGGGGTAAGGGAGGTAGAGAACAGTAATAATCCATGTTCAGGAAAGGCTTTCTGTATTAGGTGGCACTCATACAATCAGAAATTTAGAGTAAGAAATTATCTTAGAGGTCTTAGAGTCAAACCGTTCCATTTTACAGCGTAAGAAAATGAGACTGAGAAAATTTAAATGATCTTCCTAGGGTTACACAGCCAGCAAGTGTTTAAGGAAGTAATCAGATTCAAGTCTTCCTGACTCAAGACTAGCATTATGTGAGGACATAGAGACTAAATGAGGGGAAAGGGAGGGAAAGGAAGCAGAAGTAGAAGAGGAATAATATTTCTGACATTGGGGACAGCCTGTGCAACATCAACGAGACTGGAAATGAGATAACAGATACAGGGAACAGCAAGTGCTCCAGTTTGCCTGGAACATAATGTGAATGAGGCAGAAGGATATATCTCATAAAAAGCTGGCATTTGTATAATGTTTAAGCTTTTCAAAGCATTAAAAACTAAAAATTTAATTTACAATACCACTTTGACTGGTTTTAACTTTACAAAAACCCTGAGAGCTAGTTGCATCTATTATCCCTATATTACAGATGATGAAACTGAGAGAGGAAGAGGTTAAGATACAGGGTTACATGGTTAGTAAATGTCTGAGGCTAATTGGGACTCAAGTCTTCTTGACTATCATTATGCTTTATTGTGATGCCGAATAGCTGGCATGGAAGAATATGAAATGAGTTTGGAAAGAGTTTGGAGCTATAATGGGTTTTTTTTAAGTGCCAGAGACATTTGAATTTTACTCTTAAATCAAGAAAGAACCACTGAACTTCTTCAGCAAGGGAGTGACATGGTGCTTTGGTACTATGGTTTGATGAACTACTGGATGGGAAAGACAGATGATGCAATGAAACTAATTCAAGGCCATTTTAATGGGCCAGACAAGAAGAGATGATTATCTAAACCAGAGTAGGGTTTGTGTGAGTTACGAGAAGGGAACAGATACAGTAGATCTTGTAGAGGTACAATGCATAAGGCTTGGCAACTAATAGTAAACGTGAGGTAAAAGTGAGTGATGAATCAAAGACAATTCCCAAGACTATGAATCTACACAACTGGAAAGAGGGTAGTGTCATTTACAGAAACAAACATATTAGGAACAGAGATGGGTTAGGGGAAGAGAAAGATTGTGAGTCCTACTTTGGACAAGTTGAATTTGATGTGTATATACATATATATACATATACATATACACATACATATATGTGTATTATATATACATATATATGCATATGTAATACATATATATATATATATATATGGAATATCAAAGGAAGCTAGGTGCAGTGGATAGAGTGCTGGGCCTAGAGTCAGAAGGACTTATCTTGCTGAATTCAAATCTGGCCTCATACACTTAATAGCTGTGTGACCTTAGGCAAGTCAATTAACCCCAATTACCTCAGTTTCCTCATCCGTAAAATGAACTGGAGAAGGAAATGGCAAATCATTCCATTATCTTCTAAGAAAACCTCAAATGGGGTCACAGATTCAGACGTAACTGTAAATGACTGAAATGGTATATCAGGTGGAGGGGTCTAGAAAAGGATTGCAGAAGTAAGTCTTGAGCTCAGGATATTAATGAGGCCTAGACACTTAAGATACTTCTCAGAATTACTTTCCTGTCAAAAGACAATAATGAAACTAGAGGAAATCATAGCAATGCTGATGAAGACTAATACCAAGTTTTTTGTTATCTAATTTCATCTAGGTCCTCACTGTAGCAAAACAATACATGTAGCTCTTCCTAACTGACTGTCTAACTTCCTTTGCTCCATTTGTCTTCTATCCTCAAGCCAACATCTCATGACTTCCCTCTTCCCACCCCAACCTCTAAACTGAGGATGTTGACTCATCTTTAACGAGAAAATTGATGCCATTTTCTGGGAGCCGTTTTCTATCTCTTCTTACTTTATCTACAATTCAAATCTCTATTTCCATCTCTTTTTGCTCTAATTTTGATGACCTAGCAATCCTTTCCAAAGATGACAAGACCCATCCTTTGTACAGTGTTTGATCACTTACTTTCCAATCTCCTCCATAGTCAGCCCCCTCTAATTTCCAATCTGTCATTATCTACTGGTTTCTTTCCTGCTGCCTGGAAATATACTTGAGACATCCCCAATTCAACAATTCTCATCTTAATCAGCAATCCCCTTAAGCTCTTGTCCAATATCTCTCCTTCCATTCCTAAAAAAAAATGCTCTTAGAAAAATCTGTCAACTTTTCTTGCCTCCATTTCTTCTACTCAGTTCTATCCAATCTGGCACCAGTCTTCTTCACTCAACTAAGGCTACATTCTCCAAAATTATGAATGATCAGATGACTTTTTTTTGAATCACATCTTTTTTTTTTTACCTTTCTGCACTATTGAACTTTATTGTTTACCTCCTGGGTACTCTCTCTCCTCCCCTTTTTTTTTGACACTGCTCTCTCTCTCTCTCTCTTAGTTCTCCTCCTAGATATTTGGACATTTCTTTCTTTTTTTACCTTTTTATCATAACCATTGTGTAGATGACTGCTGAATCTATATATCCATGCCTAAGTCTTCTACTGAGCTCCAATCACAGGTCACCAGTTGTCTATTTGATATTTGGAACTAGATGTCTTATAGTCATCTCAAATTCAAGATATATGAACTAAAATAAGTTCGATTTCTCCTAAAACCTACCTGTCTTTTAAACTTCTCCAATACTTTCAAGATTGCCACCATCCTTCCAGTCACCTGAGTTCAGAACTTTGGAACCATTCTTGACTCCTTGATCCATCTAGATATGATATATCAGTTGCCAAGTATTGTCATTTCTATCTTGACATTATTTTAAATATACAGATCGATCTATCTATCTATCTATCTATCTATCTATCTATCTATCTATCTATCTATGTATACCTATCTATCTATCTATCTATCTATCTATCTATCTATCTATCTATCTATCTATCTACCTATGTGTGGGTATACCTCTCTGTGTGTTCCATGACTTTCATCATCTCTACACACACACACATACACACACTCACGTGTGTGTGTGTACGTAAACAGCGAAAGAGAGAGGAAGAGTGAGAAAAAGACATAGACAGAGGAAGAGACACAGATAGGCAGATAGATATCTTCCTATATCTGTCTAGCTATCTAGCTATTTCCTTACTTTTCCTCACATGAATTTCCTCTAATTTCAGGTTTTCATCATATCTTACCTGGCCTATTAAAATAATTGTTATTTGGCTTCTCTGCCTCAAGTTTTTCCCCTTTCCATTCTATCCTTTCCAGCATTTCTTAAACTATGAGTTGTGACCCCATAAGAGATCAAATAGCTGAATGTAGGGGTCATACAATATTTGGCAACATTAAAAGGTTTCTGAATGTGCAACAAGCAAAAATTTAATTCAAAATCAAATGAATAATAAATCCGAGGTGTTTCTGGCAGTGCTTGTGCATGTTGCATCACCCAACTTTACTGAATCCTTGGTTCTGAACATACAACATGCACACTTAGCACTGTGCATGCTGTCATGCCATGCAATGCCAATGAATGCTGCCAGAAACACCTCAGCTCAGATTCAAGATTGTTGTGTGTTATAAATTGCAGTGGTTTTACTGC
Organism: Phalanger gymnotis; assembly: GCA_028646595.1. Lineage (NCBI taxonomy): Eukaryota > Metazoa > Chordata > Mammalia > Diprotodontia > Phalangeridae > Phalanger > Phalanger gymnotis. The sequence goes on from CM053626.1 coordinate 80,862,616, forward strand.
ACATACAAAAATAGTTAAATGAATTTTGGCTTGGGATTAGGACAGAATTTCCAACAAATTCTGAAATGACCCTAAATACACTTCTGCCATTTTGTACTACGTATTTATGCAAAGCAGCATCCTCGGCATTGAAGATTAGAAAATAAAAATATCAGTCAACTCTGAAAAACTATGAAGATTCTCTGTGTCCTGAAGTATCAAATAATCTTCCAAGATTTAATTCTTGATGTAAATATGAACAAGCATACCCATCTCATTAGTATTGAATTTGTTTTCATTTTTAATAAATGGCAAAATTGTATGTATACCAAGGTATTGTTTGAAAATAAATTTCTTTATGATTTATTACCAGTAGATGTTTGATTTGTATACCTATTTTATATACTTATGTACCCTGGACTGCAAACTATTTTTTAGGTGAAAAAGGATCATGAGTGGAAAGAAGTCCTACTTTACAACATCCAAAGTGATTTTCTTAAATCACAGGTATAATCACACCACTGACAGGTGGGTGGCACAATGGACAGAGGGCTAGGCCAGGAAGTCTGAGTGCACATCTGGCCTCAGTCACTTACTAGCTGTGTGACCCTGGCAGGTCACTTAAATCTGTTTCCCTCAGTTTCCTCATCTATAATATGAGCTGGAGAAAGAAATAGCAAACCACTATAGTATCTTTGCCAAGAAAACCTTACATGAGGTCATAATGAGTCAGAAATGACTGAAAACAACTGATCGCAACACCATCTCAATACCTTGCACAGTAAACTCCATTTCCTTCCTATTATCTTTAGTGTCAAATACAAATTCCTTTATTTCCTGTGTGACACTCTTCACAAATTAGGTTCAAATTACCTTTTCAGTCTCATTGTATATTACTTCCATTCATGTACTCTATAATAAAGCTAAGCAAGCCTTTTGCTTTTCTTTACACACAACATTGCATTTCCGAGTTACATGCTTTTCACTGTCTATCCCCTTCACACCTCTCTCATCTCCACTACTTAACATTTCTAGTTTTCTTTGAAGCTCATCTCAGATACCAGCACCTAAATGAAATCTTTCTTGATTACCTGCAGCTGCTAGTGTCATCCCCTCTACCAAATATTATCTTGTATTATATATTTTCATTAATCTATATGTGTACCAAATGTACTTCTCCTAAATAGAAAGATACATCACTGAGGAATGTAGCTGTTTCTTTTGTGCCTTTATATACCCAATACCTAACAGAGAAACTGACACATAGTAGGTGTTTCGTTAATACTTTAGGACTGATTTATAATTGAACCATGTGAGCCAAGGAGATCAAGAGATGACAAGAGTGAAAAGGACCTAGAACTCTGTTATAAAGTATCACTGCTCTTATTTCTAAATTCCAAGTACAGAAGTACTTAAAGATAAAAGTAAATTTACAAAATAAAAGCTAATTGAGGGCCAGAATTATATTAGAAACTTTTTTGAATCTTTTATAAAGTTTTGGCTATTACTACTTCAAATGTTCAATAGGAACTTTTTGAAATTAATCAGTAATCACAATATTTTCTGGAAAAGCATTCTTACTCAGTTTTGAAACACAGGCCTCTACTGGGTAATAATTTTTTGGCTCAGTTCTATGTTTTTTTACATATTTGATTATGATTTTCAGTAATTCAAATACACTATCCTAGGCCTAACTCCTTTCTTAAACTTATTATTTTCATTTACTATAATTCCCATTGCAAATGCTACAGTGGATACCACCAGCTTGCTCAGTTTCATGCTGGGGTTTTTAATAATATAGGATGGATAAAAACAAAATGCTTAAAATTGCACAGCAAAATTTACTCAGAACTTATGTATGTAGTAAATTAAATTGTCATATCTTTTATTGTCATATGTTTTTGAATATCTATAGTTTGTTCTAGTTTATTGTCATTATGTGCTTTATAAAAGTTTGGATTTATAATGAATTAAAAGCCTACTCTCATTAAGAGTTTACTCTCAATCTCATAAATTAAAAAGAAACTTGTTTAGGGTTTTTATCACTTCTAATTTTTGTAGGGGATGAATGTAAGGTTGTATTTACTACTAATTTCCAAGATGTAGGGTAAAAAATATGCTTTGCTAACAATTGTTGTCTTACCAGGTATAGACAATGGTTTAGCAATGGATATAAGGATGACGGCAAAAATACCCAGAACCATAGGCAATGTCATGTAAAGATCAGGTTTAGGTCAAAACTTGTTGAAAGTGATAGCAAAATGTTTGTGGGTCATTACTTTGGTAGTGTTATAAATGTCATCAATACAGACAGAAGTCAGTGGGCAGTTGATCAGGGAGATAAGAAGCTATTCATAAGCCAGGGGGATATAAATGGTATGGCAAGATGTGAAGTCTGTCTGTCTCTCTCTCTCTCTCTCTCTGTCTGTCTCTGTCTGTCTCTCTGTCTCTCTGTCTCTGTCTCTGTCTCTCTCTCTCTCTCTCTCTCTCTCTCTTTCTCTCTCTTTCTCTCTCTCCCTCCCTCCCTCTCTCCCTCTCCTTTCTCCCTCTTCCTCTGCTTTTCCCTTTGCCTCTCTTTTTCTTCCTTTCTAGCTCTCTACCTCCATTCCTCCCTCTTCTCTCTGTTTCTCTCTCTATGCCTGTCTCTTTCCTATCTTTATCCTTTCTTCTTCCTCTACATCTTCGTCTTTCCCTTTCTTTACCATCCTTTCTCCCCCTGTATTCCTCACCCTCCAAACTCTCCTTATCTCTAAGTAGATACTACTAAAGATCTTTGAAGCAGGTGTAGAACCCTAATGTCAGATGCTGTTTTTATGGAAGTTTGGATTCTCTAATGCTTTGTTGGAAGTCATACTTTTGGGATCACTGTGTCAGCTTTCATTGGCCACTTCCTTCTCCAGGTTAATAAATCATAATAAAAATCAATTTGATTTTGCCAGGGCTCTCCTGAATCTTGACAGTAGTGGAACACCCAAATTTATGCAAGAGATATATGTTCTAAGAATATAATGTCATAATATAAAAATAATATATTGCCAAGATGACTAAAATGGTTTTACTTTTCATTTTTATTATTAAAAGTATATATCAGTGAAATGCAAAACAATATTACACTGACTTTTTATAATAAGAAGCAGTTAATCCCAGGACATTAAGGAATATGTTGTTATTGTCATCTGATACTGGGTACCTTCTATGCAAAATGTCAATGGTAAAGAAGCTGGTTGAGAAGGAACAAAATTGAATATAGCAACCTATAAAATAATTGAAATAAATAATATCTGTTTAAAACCACAAAGAACATATAATCTGTAAGAGTTAACTTTAAATTAAATATAAGTATTATAATATGCAATGATTATTACCTAAAATAACACACAGCTTTTAGTTACATGAATCTATATGAGACATTTACTACATAAACATTTAGGTTTTTCCTTTTTTCCATCATTTTGACTAGGGAAGGAATAGAAGATGTTATGACATTTGAGAATCTTATATACTTTAACTCCATGTCGTTGTTCCCATTGTTTATTCAAAGTTGTTGATATTGTGACACTATAAAACACTATTATTATAGAATGGACTCAGAGTCTTCCAATACAAAAATAACCTTAAAAAAATAAATGTATCATATGTGTAATTTCAAGATGTACTAGTCAGTGATATTGGGATGATTTAGTGCAGCTGTCTAAAATAGCAAAGGCTTCCCAAGATGGTTGTAGAAACCTAATATCCTTCCTTGAAGTTATGCTACTACACTGTAAAAGTAGTTTATCAGTAAATGTCCATATTTTAGAAATAGGCTGAAGGAGAGCCTTACAGTAAAGAATTAGAGGGATTTACTAAAAATCTTACCTAGCAGAAAATATCTGAAAATTTTCAATTAAGTTTGTGACTCTCGAAGAAGCCTGGCTTGGCTTAGAAATAACTAGAGTTTATTTAATAAACAAGAAGTAAATAAATAAGAAAATATTAAGACTGTTTATATAGAGGGAGATGAGAACATAAAAGAAGAAAGAAAAGGAGTGGGGAAATGCATTTGAAATGAAAATAGCCACTAAAATAAAGAATGACAATCACCAGTATGATATCTGGAATATTTGGTATGATTTTTTTAATAAGCATATAGATATTTTGTAGGTGGATTCAAACTACATTCATTCTGGGAAGTTCCAGCTCGAATCTTTATTAGTTGTTTGACCACACACAACTTAATCTCTCTCTCCTCTCTCCTCTATCCCTCTCCTTTCCCATCTCCCTCTCTCCCTCTCAGTTTCATATATAATAAGAACAATACTTCTACTATCTACTTCATTGAAGTTTGTGTGATAAAGTTCTTATAAATCATAAAATATTCTATACATATTGTCTACCTTTTATGGTTTGCTATTAAATATATTTTAAAATATAATTCTCTTTCTCTTTGTTCTTTCCTTCCTTCCTTCCTTCCTTCCTTCCTTCATACCAGTCCCACTCACTCTCTGTACCATTGCTCCAGTGTCTGACTTCTTGCCTTAAGTATCCCATAACCATAGTTTCACATCATGTTTCCTGTCAAGGAGAATGCTCTTCAAGTAAGAAAAAGGTGGAACAAAAAAGTTTAAGAGGGATATGGATGCTAAAAGAGAGGAAACTGTAATAGGAAAGAGCTAGTTTTTTTTAAAGCATACAATATCAACAGACTCTCCCTTACATTGAACAAATTTTATCCCTAAGAATGCACAAATGTGATCAAGAAATTGATAATATTGGACACATTAGGAAGAAATGTAGAAGTGGTCAAAGGTGGAAGATAGGTATGTCTAATCCCTACTTTTTTTAAAGGAGAAAGACAGTGAGGGGAAAGAGTGAGGGAAGGGGGAGAAAATTTAGAACTCAAAATCTTATAGAAGTGAATGTTGAAAACTAAAAATAAATAAATAAAAGAAAAAATTTAAAAGCCACAAGAACTTAGTGAGATAGATACAAAACAAATATCTAGAAAAGATTACTGAAGTGAAATTCTAGAAAAGATTACAAATGTTTAGAAAGGGGAAGATTAGCCACTAAAAAAACAAATCAACATTCACTAAGAACAAATTATGCTAAACTAATCTCATCCCTATTTTCCATGAATTTTTCAAGATTGAGAGAAGAGAGAAATTGTGTAACATAGGGCCTCCCTGTACTGTGCTGTAGTCAAACAATTATAGATAATATTTTGTCGTGCTCTGGGAGCTAATGTTTCAGAGACTTTGATCAACTGGAAAATTTCAGTGGATAAAAACTAAGCTGGTATGGATTCTCAAAAACATGCTCCCAAGGAAAATGTTAAAAGAACTAATGATATTAAGCCTAGAGAAAAAGAAATCTATTTCAAATATTGGAAAGAATGTGGTAGAAAGGCATTTGATTTGGGGTTTCAAAACATGGGTTCCAATATTGGCTCTTGTACATGTTACCTTTGTGACATTGGTCAGCTCCACTTGACCTCCTGGAATCTCAGGTTTGTTTTTTTATTTATAAAATAAAGACAGTGTCTGTTTCTGTGTGTGTGTGTGTGTGTGTGTGTGTGTGTGTGTGTGTGTGTGTGTGTGCGTGTGTGTGTTTGTGTGTGTGTTCTTCTAGTTTCCTTCCAGATCTAATTTCTCTGATCCTATGTGGAAATATGGATTAATTTATTAGGCAAAGCTCCAGTGAGCATAGCTATGTCTAATATGTTAAGATTATCTGTTTAACATAAGACATTTCTGGTAATTATAGTTTTACAAAGCTAGAATGGGATATTCTAAAGAGGCAGCATCGTCTACTGAGAACTACTCAATTAGAATGGTTTTTTTATATGTCATGCATGCATATTCAAGAGAAATTCTGTGAACCAGTTTCCTTCTAAATTTAATATTACGTAATGATATGATTAAACTTCATCGTGCCTGAATTTCAATAACAACGTACCATCTCGGCCTTCCTCTCCTTGATTTCTAGTCTTGGTCCAAGTTTTTATATTCTATTTCTTCTGAAATAAGCTTCTTAATGTAGTGCCCAGTCCTAGACGAAAAAAAAAAAACACCTCATTCTAGATGTTCTAGTAAATTTTAGTTTCTATAACAATAATAAGAGTTTGTATTATACTTCAAGCTTTGCAAAGTGGTTCACAAATATTATTAAATTTTATCCTTACAACTACTCTGAGACATAGGTACTATTGTTATTTCCATTTTTACAGATGAGTAAACTGAGGCTGACAGAGATTTAAGGGACATACCCAGAATCACATAACTAATTACGTATCTGAGGTTGCATTTGAACTCAGGCCTTCCTGTACCACCTACAAACTTTTACTTTATACTCTTGAATTGCAAATAGCAGGCATACTTATTATTCCATGAGGATCCACAAGCTTATTTTTAAATCTGAAGTATTGTTTATTGGTTTTTAATGTTATTTAGATGTTGTTAATAAGTAATGAAGTCCTTGGATTTCCTTGATTTAGGTATTAGATTTTTAAGGCATTGCTAGAGACAAAGAATCTAGAATGTTCTGCTACCTGCAATGGAAATCAAGGAGAATTCAAGGACCATTTCCGCTTTTCCATATAGCATGCAAATTGCATTAGTAATAAGTGAGCAAAGAATTAAGTTTTCAAAGGCCAGTTTATCTTTTTGAAACTTTGAGTTTTATAAGCAAGTGCCTTACAGTGTATTATTTTCCCCAATGTTTTCATAACTAGCTTTTGCTATTACATGGCACTAGGTTGAGATTACATGGTGCCAGAAAGAAGTAAAAGAGAAAAAGTTGGAAATGCATGTCCCATAAAAATTACATGCTGCAGTAGCATATAATTGGGGTAAAACAGTTGCAATTTTAAATAAATACACTTGTTGCTTTGGCAAGCAAAAGGAAATGCAAGGTAACGTGTGTTTTGAAAAGAGATGAATAATGATGAATCACCAGTAACAATAGAAAAAAATAATCTTGTAATAATTTCCTACTTGTCTCCCAAGCTACTATTTTTATTATATGCATTATATTTGAGCTTTCTATGTCATGTTAAAGATATGTCACTTATCCTTAGGTAACATTAAATGAATTCACAGTTGAATAAATTGCCAGCTTTCAATCAGTTTCCTTATTGTCCTTGAACCATTGTAAGCAGTCATTGATTCCATGAGAGCCAGCCCAAGTCAAGAGGGAACCAAAATTGGATTGGCTATCTAATTTAAATAGAAATTACAACTTCTGCTGAGGGATTCACAAAATACAAGTGATCCTTCTCACTGAACACACACACACACACACACACACACACACACACACACAGAGCTTCATTAGGTCAACCAAGGGAGCATTTGTGAATTATCTGTAGACTTGACCTTGACACTTCTCTAACTGGAATGAAATGGTACTAAGATTTCTATTTCAAATAGAAAAGAAACTGAGGCTCTCCTCTTTGTGTTAATCTTCCTTTGACTAAGTGCTTCTAGATAGGGAAAAAAACCTTATTTATATCTAATAATTGTATGAGGGTATGTGGAAATTAACTGTTGTAGGATAGGAAGGAAAGGAAAATATCTTGGGCCCTGTAAGGTCATAGTAATTGAACAATTTCCATTTCTAATCTCGATCTTAGATGCTACGTGGTAGATTAGAAATAAAATTTTCCCTCTGAGATTTAGAAAACTTTTTTTTGTTAAACATTATTATACTATTAGATATTCTACATTAACCAATTTTATCTCCATTTTTATCTTTGCAAATGACTTTGCTTGCTTTTTAATTTCTAGTTAAATTATTGGAATTTATAAAATAATTCCATGATATCCAAATTTTATGTAAGATATGTTAGTGACTTGCAAACCAAATAAGCAGGTTAGGCAGGTTAATTAGGTTTTTAATTTTCCAATTACTTCTATGCTTATTTTTAATGAATATTGCCAACGTATATTGATATTCTATTAGCACCTGCTGTATAATTTTATTTAATTTATGTGTAATTCATAGTAGGATTGCAGTTCACTTTTTATAAGGCACTGCTTCAACTAAAATTGTCTGTCTTTTGTAAAACCAGTTTTATATTTCCCTCTCTGCTCTTTTCGTGTGTTTCTCTGAGCTAATTAAACTTCCAAGAATGTTACTTCCCTTGTTTAAACACAATTGAATAAACACAGTGCTTCCCCAGTGATTTATTGGCTTGAGTCACCCTAGTTTACTTATCAGCTAGGCCTCACTGACCCTGAACTAATCCAAGATAGCAAGTACATGACCAATAATAGATGTTATCACTTAGTATCTTTTATAAACACAGCTGGCATGCATTTTCCTCAGTAGTCCTTTGTACTTAACTCCAGCTATTTTGTTTTTTATTCCATAATATTTATTTTCATAACTTACGCTATCCTTTAGTATCTATAAATTGCCCATAATTCATTGAAACATATACAAAAAGATGCAGTTACATACATATATATATATATGTATATATATATATATATGCAGTGTGGTAATGCAGTTATATATGTGTATATATACACATATGCATATACATGCATATGCATGTGTATACATACAAACCCATATATTCATACATACATGCATACATACACACACACATATAGGCAGTGTGGTACAATGAAAAGAGCACTAGATTAGGAGTCAGATGACATCAGTAGGAATTCTGGTGTAACCCTGGGGAAGTCAAGTAACCTCTCTAGGCCTCAATCTTTTCAACTGTCAAAACAGGAGTTAGGCCTAGATGACCTCTAAAATTCCTTCTAACTCCGGATCTATGATTCTTGAATGTGTATGTATGCACGAATGTATGTATAACTATATCTGAAGTATGTGTGTGTTCATATATGTATCCATAGATGACACATGCATGTAAACTTATTTAAACATTGAATCATGTATGCATAGACATATACTGTATATTTTCATGTAGCATGTGTACATATGCATATGGTATTATGAACATATGTAGACATGTAATTGCATGTCCCAAATAAAAGGCGTCAACATATTTATGCAAATCCATGAGAGGTGCTGCAGTCCAACAGACCAAGAATTCATATTATATAATCATTCTCAGGGCCAATAAAGCATATTTAATTCCATATGCACACACACATATGTGTATATATATATATATATGTACACACACACACACACACACACACACACACACACACATATATATATATATATAGGTATTTATTTGATATACAAGTGTCCCAAAAATCTTAGTGAATTTTTTAGCTTTTATAACATCAAAAGTTTAAATGCTAAATAAAAACTTGCCAAAATGACATCTGAAAGGTTAATAATTTAAAATTTTTAAATGCAGATATTTTTCTCATTATAATTAACCATAACCACCATACATTGATATAATTTTCAAACTTTGTGAAAATGTTATCATCTGGTACTCATCAACTGAAATGAATGCATTTGTAATCCTGTCCATAAGATCACACAAAGAATGAGGTTTTGATGCACACAAAACAGTTTTGACGTAACATGAAAAAGTCTAATGGTAATTGATTAGGTGACTGAGGTGGCCAAACAAAATGACCACCTCTGCTGACTCATGGATCAATAAAATGTGGTGATATTGTGGCATGCACAGTACATAAGGACAAGATTCCCTCCTTTTGTTAAAGTTAAAATCAAAAAAAAAAATTTCGAAATTCACAAAACTAAATGAGTGAAGAAAACTTTAAGTAATTTAAACAAACTTTACAATGAGTTTTTTGGGTATGCTTATAGCATACTTCTGCAGTTAATAAATATTAAAGGCACACTAAGACTTTTTGAACACTGCATTTTATATATATATATATATATATATATATATATATATCATCAAATATGTCTTTACGGACTTACTGAGACAGATGATTGTTAATTTATTTGCTCAAGGTCATATAGCTACTAAGTGTCTGAGGTTGGGACTGAATTCAGACCTTCTTGACCCCAAGGCCAGGGTTCTGTCCACTGTACCAGTTAAGATGCCTCAAGAGAGACAGGACAGCATAGTAGCTAGAGTGATAGCCTTGAAGACAGAATAATCTGTGTTCGAATTCTGACTGGCAAATAAACATTTTGTAACCAGTTTCTTTACCTCTTAGCATCTCTAGGCAGTTAAGATAATAAGCCATATGTAAACTGCTGATATTGATTGATCCAAGGGTGTTCCCTACATTGGTGAAATCACAGGTCCAAGTTAAAAAAAAATGATTCTCCAGTATGTGAAATATAGGTATTTGGTAAAATATTTGTAAACTATTAAGGTAGATATCTGGAATGAAAACCATTCCCTTTCACACCATATCTTTCCTCCGCTTTTATCTATGACAGATTATTGGGAGTTAATTCAATATGACAATTCTTATTCATATCTTTGTGGAGAAACTAATTTAATTCATATTATTATCAAACTCATTACAAAGTAAAACATACGAGAGAGGTTTTACAATAGACTTATTGTAATTGATATATGCCTTTTCCAGCATATGGCCCTATCCTGGTTTTTGATACTTTCTCTAAACTTTGAAGAAGTCCTTTTTGGACTTTCTTTCTTTATCGTTTGCCTCTTCTATTGTGTGCCCTAAGGCTAAAACTTGGAATTTGGTTTTAAAGTCCTCAAATTGAATACTGAAGTCCCCCACAATTTGTGTCACTATATCACTCTACAAATTCAACTTGATCCCTAAAAACTTTTATATTAGAGCAATCTCTTTTCTGTCAAACATATTTTAATTACAGTCATCTTTATCTATCCTTGCTTAAGGTCTATTGCTCCATGAGAATAAAACTTTCCATATGGTTCCATTGCACACTAATCTCTCACTTTAAGCTTGAGTTAGAAAAGACCTCTGTGGTAATCTAGTCCAATGTGTCCTAAGGCAAAAATGGGCTCCTTAGCACTTAGTTTAACGGGTGCCCTTGAGGAGTTTGGCTTTTGTTTACCTTGAGTGAAAGCACTTTCATTGAATCTTATTAAGTGCTAAGCCCCAGGCCCAAGATTTGGGTGTCCTTGGTGCCTCTTTGCCTCAGGGGAGGGCTTAGTTTGGACATAAGTTTGAGTGATATGTGGGGGGAGGGGCTCTTGGACCATGTGGGTTTGAGTCTGCCTCTTTGTGGTGATTTGGGTCGCATGGCTGAATCGCATGTGTGGCTCACCCCTGATGCTGAAAAAGATATAAAAGCCAGAGGCTAGCCTTTTCTTCCTTGGAGCTCTGAGATGCAGCAGTAGTGGTGCATGACTCTGAGCCAGCCTTGTTGAGCTCCCGGCTGAACTCAGATGTTGACGATTCCTTGGTAACTATGAATTGTATTGGGTCTGTATGTTTGTATTTTGTTTAAGAGCTATTGAGATGGTGTTGATGTTGAGACTCCGGGCAGCTGTAGCTAAGGAGCCCTCCAGCTTGTAAACCCAGATGCTGAGACTTTGTTGAACTCTGGTAACTGTGTATTGGGATTTGAATCAGACAAGGTCTGTCCGTTGAAGTTTGTAATTTGCTTGTATTTTGCTCTGAAGTTCAGGGTGCTGGCTTTTTCCCCCGAACTAAGTGAATGATATTTGTGTGCTGAATTAAAGTAAGCTTGCCAACCCCTTAACCTTGCTCTCCTTATTAAGGCATATCAAAAGAACCTGGGCTTTCTGGCTGTCCGGCAGCTTTCTGGGTGCTGGCTGTGGATGGATCTGGACCCCCCACAGAAGCTGCTAGCCAGATTGTGGAAACATCCAACTCTCTGATTTTAAAGATAGGGAAAGAAAGGCACAAGGTGGATATGTGACTTTTTCAAGGTCACAAAAGCAAGAAGCTTCAGAGTTGGAATTTGAATCAAAATCATTGGACTCCAAAAGGTTCTAACCACCACTCCCAACTGACTCGTTTGCTTTATTTTTTCACATCAAACACATTATAGACTGCTTCTTTTGCTAATTATCTGCACCACACATTTTAATAAATTATTTTACTAGTCGTATAGTGGAGGTGGATTTTCTTTTCCCAGCTAGATCATACAGTACATGCTTCTTTTTTTT